>OY882872.1:4127890-4595390 GCA_963693515.1 Pipistrellus nathusii
AGAAAAACATCTATCGGATGCCTTCCATATGTGTCCCGACTGGGGATCTAGCATGCAGCCTGGACATGTGCCCTGACCTGGAATCAAACCGGCAACCTTCTGGTGCATGGGATGAAACGCCAACCCCTGAGCCACCTGAGCTGGCCAAAACGCACCTTTTCTTGCTTTAACAGCCAGGGCTGAAGTGTGGAAAGGTTTCCTCTGGACACTATCTATCGGGTAAAGAGAACACCGAATTCACCAGAAAAAGCGATGGCCTGGAGTATTCTGGGACACGGAGATGTTTTTTGTTTTCATTACTGGGGGGCCTCTTGCTTGCCGGGCCCCGGGGAGCCCAGCTGTGGGCCAGGAGCCGGGGCCCATGGGTGGGGACAGCTTGCAAACAGGTCGTCACTGAAATCGCTCCCTACTGCAGCCATGAGTGTCACAGGAAGTGCAGGGCACTCTGAGGGGGGCTCCAGGGAGTGGGGGTTCTGTGTTCCCTTCCAGGGCAGCCTCAGCCCTGGCTGAGCTGAGCCCCGCGAGGAGGAGAGGTTGAGCCTTTCTAGAGAAGCAGCCTCCATGCCATTCCCCACGGGGCTGCCCCCCCTCACCCTCCCGCCCCCACAAATAAATAAAACCCCCAAGAACGGCCAATATATTCCGGGCCAAGTCACAATAGCCCGCGAGAAGAGATGCATAAACTCATAACTCCCAACCTGGGCTATTTAGCATCCCATTAACAATATTCAAAATATAAATCAACATTCATGGGACTAAGTAATATACAGTTTAGAATTGATGGCATTTCGAAAATGGGATGATTCCCTCCGATGCGCCATAAATTCGGTTCCGTGGAATTGCGCTTGCCGCCGTATCCTGACAGTTGCTTTATCTGCACAGCCCACCAAAGCGGAGTCGCTTTATAGAATCTAAATTCACAAATCAACTGTCGTCTTCACTTCACTGATTCACGGCTGATGGGCCTTTCACCGGGTTAAAAAAAAAGAAAAGAAAAATCCCTTCCGAGCTGACAAGAGTAATAAATGGGGAGGTGAGCGCTGCCCATCCATCGGCCCGCCCCTGACCCGTCCGTGGTGACATGTGGCAGCATGAACGCAGGAGCCGGCCGCATCTCTGCACCTCGCAGAGGAAATGGAGACAGAAAAGCCTTGATGGCGATCGCTGTGTTTCAGGATGAGGGTCTGGCCGAACCATCCAGGGTTAGACCTACCAGAGATGGACCTTAAAAACAAGAACTCATGACCAGGCCACGGAGAGCCAAAACCCCAGACATTCTCGAGAGGTCTCTCCTTTGTGGGTTTTTACTGTCCTGTCTTTAATTCCGAGAGAGAAGGCTGGCGGTGTGGACCATTTAGCAAGGAGGGGGCACTGCTGAGTCTGCAGAGAAACTTGGTTGAAACACTAGGAAGAAGGAAGCTATGAAATTGGGAAACCAATCCGAGGATACCTCTGTGCTGCCGACCCTGGAGCTGGCTGTGTACAGCTCTCCTGAACCCCAAGTTCTAGCCCCAGCCGAGGTGAGGGAGACCCCTCTTTGTCCTTGTAAGAAATCACTATGATTAGCAAACGCATAGGTAGGCATGCGTTCATTTCTTAGAAATGTAAACGTGTCTTTTGTTTGGCAAAAGCCAAAATCTTTAAAACGAATGTCCTCGGCTAATGTATAGATGGCACGTGCTTTGCAAACTGTGTTGTTTTTAATAAAGAAATTAAAAAAAAAAAAAGCCTACCAGAATATAGAATGGAAAAGCACTTTGCAATTTCTAATTGGCAATCCTCGATGCCCAAGTCTTAATTGTGTTGGAGAGGAAAACAAGAGACAAAGTCAGGGGCATCTGAGCCAAGATTCCCAGAAGCACATACATTTCAATTCTCCGAACTCAGCCCTGAGACCGAGAGAACAGCCAGGACTCAGAGTGACGGAGGAGTCTCTTACCAGCTGCTGCCCTGCCGTGGCGTCTGCCTGTGAGGAGTACTCAACGGCAGGGACGCAGTCACATGGATGCTATCTCTGACCTCATATTCGGAACTGGTGCCCAGATTGATATGATGAAGAATTTTAAGAAACTATTTTTATAATCAAAATAATGCCGTGTCATTATAGAAAGGCTGAGGGAGGGAGAAGGTGAAATCACCCTACTGCAACTGCTTTTGTGTATTCGCTTTTGCTTTGGCATATGTCCGTGTGAATAGTATATATCTAATTATGTACTTTTATTTTGAAGAGGTTTTTTTTTTTTACTAAATTTTCTTATTATCTATCTAATGTATGCATTATAATTTAGTTTACCATTATTTAATTTGTAATTGTGGAATATTTAGGTAGTTTGTATATTTTCCAATTCAACCCAACTCTTATTCGTGACCAAAGTCATATAAACCGGAAATTGAAGGGAATGTCTTTATCTTGATAAACAGTAAAAAGGCATAATGACCTCTGTTACCATTTTTATTCAACATTGTTCTGGATGTCTTAGAAAGTGTAATAAAATAATAAAAATAAAGTAAGAGGATTTGGAAAGCAGAAATAAAATTACATTATGCATGTCCTGTCTAATAAAAGGGTAATATGCAAATTAACCATCACTCCATCACAAAGATGGCCACGCCCATAGCCACAAGATGGCAGTGCCCACCCAGTCCAGGGGACGAGGGGCGGTTGCTGAGAGCAGGCAGTGTGAACAGCTTGGCAGAGGTAAGAGTTCAGGACCCGGCCGCAGATGGGCCTCTGGGCCACAGAGAGCCTCTGGGCAGTGGGCATGGAGCAGTCAGGCCCCACAGGGAGCTACTAGAACACGGATTCATGCACAGGAGTAACATATTAATTGACCATACCTTCACTACTCCCATCAGCCAATCAAGAGTGAGTATGCAAATAAATCCAACAAAGATGGCAGGTCAATATGCATACACAGGCTCCCAATGGCCAGAGTCAGGGCAGGACTCGGAAAGACTGCTCTAGCCAGAGTGAAGGTGGAGCTGGCAGCCAGGGAAACAAAGGCCCAGTCTTGCACAAATCTTCATGTGTGCATTGGGTCATTGGTATATAATATAATTGTCTACATAGAAAATCTCAAAGAATCCATACACTATAAGAAAGTGCAGTAAGGTTATTAGATTACCAGAACAATATAGCAAATGCATTTAAGAACCTATATAACAGTGATAAACTATCAAATATGTAATTGGGAGGGAAAAAACTCTCATGATAAAGTACCTGAGGTTAAGTATATCCAAAAGTGGTCAAGACCTTTACAAGGAATACTATAAAACTTTACAGAAGATTATAAGATGATGTATAAATAAATTCAGAAGGTGCTTGGGGAAGGTCTCAACATTACAAATGTAGTAATCATTTTTATTTAATCATAAATTAAATAAATCAATAAATTAAATAAATCATAAATTAAATAAATCAATAAATTCAATAAAATTTTAACCAAAATTCCAACCGGTCTTTTTCAGAAGGTGATAAGTTGACCATAAAATTCGTATGGTATAAAAAAAGGATTGATCCCTAGCTGGTTTGGTTCAGTGGATAGAGTGTCGGCCTGTGGACTGAAGGGTCCTAGGTTCAATTCCAGTCAAGGGCACATGCCCAGGTTGCAGGCTCGATACCCAATATGGGGCTTGCAGAAACCAGCTGATCCATTATTCTCTCTCATTATTGATGTTTCTCTCTCTCCCTCCCTCTCCCTTCCTCTCTGAAATAAATAAAAATATTTTTTTTAAATAAAAAGGATTGAAAAATAAGCAAGCAAGCACACAATAATTCTCAGGTATTTTCATCATCCTCACCATCACCATCACCATCACCATCACCATCACGATTGTGTACCAAATCAAAACAAAGCAAGAATGTTAAGTCTGTTTAGTGATTCTCAATTTTTGTTGAGATTTTGTTTTAAGAAGATGCAACTTGGCCAGTGCAAGTGTCATTTCATAGGCTACCAGAAGATGTGTCCCAGGACATTGCTTCGGGCAGCACCAACACAGTTACTACTTGCAATACTGAGCAGCTGTTGATGCCCAGGCCTTGCTGAGGCCATTACCAATGACAGCTTCTCACTCACCGCGGATGCCTCGCCTGACAGTGTGATACCCAGAGATAAAAAGGCACCATTTGAGGATGACTCGAGAACAGGGGTCTCTTCGGAATGAGGCAACACGTACATGAGCGTAGACCAAACGTGACCTCGCTATTTTCCTGGGAATTCAGAAAAGTTCCATCCTTTCTCTGGTTGTAACATTTGATTACATGTCTTTCCCGAAATGCCTTTCTCAGGATGAAGGCAGAAGTATTCCACTCAGTGCTTACACCCACCATTTTACCTCCATTTGTTCACTTAATACATATTTATTGAGCATTTGTTAGTGCCGGGAAGTGGTTCTAAATGCTGGAGACAGAGCAGTGAACAAAATAGACAGACATGTCTTGCCCTCAGGAGCTTATGTTGTAGGTAGGGAAAGCAGATGTAACAAAAGTAAACATAATTAAGTTAAAAAAATATGGATGTTATTTAGAAATTTTCAAAATGAAAAGTATTATTGTATTCACCTTTAAGATTTTTAAATATATATATTTTTATCGATTTCAGAGAGGGAGAGGAAGAAAGAGAGAGAGAGAGAGAGGGAGAGAAACATCAATGATGAGGGAGAATCATTGATCAGCTGCCTCCTGAACGCCCCCCACTTCCACCCCCATGAGGATCGAGCCTGCAACTGGGGCTTGTGCCCTTGACCAGAATCAAACCCAGGGCCCTTCAGTCTGCAAGCCGATGCTCTATCCACCAAGCCAAACCAGCTAGGGCAGTGGTCGGCAAACTCATTAGTCAACAGAGCCAAATGTCAACAGTACAACGATTAAAATTTCTTTTGAGAGCCAAATTTTTTAAACTTAAACTTCTTCTAATGCCACTTCTTCCAAATAGACTCACCCAGGCCGTGGTATTTTGTGGAAGAGCCACACTCAAGGAGCCAAAGAGCCACACATGGCTCACGAGCCACAGTTTGCCAACCACAGAGCTAGGGCAAGATTTTTTTTTTTTTTAATTAAAAGCATGATTGAGTTTAGCACAATGAACTCAAGTCAAGGCAAGCCTGCTGACATTAAGATCTCAAGTCTCATTCCTTTAATAAATATTTAATACTCTCCATGTACTTACTCAGGGCATTTACTGGTGCCAACTATGTGCCAGGCACAGGGCAAGGGTGGAAGGTACTAGTACCCCACGGTGCTCGGTGTCAATGCTTGAGCTTGAGAGAGCACCCACTTTAGTAATCAACGCAAACAACTCCCAGACGAAACAATTATTTTAATTTAGTGCTTTTGTGTTCCAAAATCCAATCCACTCAGAAGGGACGCTGAGGCCCTCAAGTACAATTCACATCTGAACTTGACTCCAATCGAGCTTGGTCATTACAGTTGAACCGCCAGGGTATTCACGGAAGCGCCAGGAAATACCCCTGGTCACTTTCATTATCTAATGGCACCTGGTTTTCTAATGCATCCTAATAAGAGCTGTTGCATATTCATAGGCTGGTCAGGGTTTTGCAAGGAATAGTTTACGCTGATTAAAAAGAGCAAACACTGAGCACATTCTCCTTCTCCTTACGTTTCACATACAGTGATTTACCTCCCACCCCCCATTCATTTGAGAGTCCTTTACAATAATGGCTGGATCTCATGGAAAACTGTTACCCTTTTTGTTTTTTTGGGTTTTTAAAAAAATATATTTTATTGATTTTATACAGAGAGGAAGGGAGAGAGATAGAGAGTTAGAAACATCGATGAGAGAGAGTCATCGATCAGCTGCCTCTTGCACACCCCCCACTGGGGATATGCCCGCAACCAAGGTACATGTCCTTGACCGGAATGGAACCTGGGACCCTTCAGTCCCCAAGTCGATGCTCTATCCATTGAGCCAAACTGGTCCCAGCATTTTGTTGTTTGTCTGTAGCATGAACTGCTACAAAAATTCTCGACTGGCTTCATTTATAAATCTGAATCGAGTGCCCCAATAGTAATTACTGAATACCAGACGCGCATTCCCCCACATGGTCACTACTTTCTCAAAACATGGTGCCGTTTTGAGACGTGAGATTTTATTTTCCTTAACCTGACTGACTTTGAGAATTAAGGGCACCATTTGCTAATTACACTGCTCAGGATCGACTCTAAACCTTTGTGTTTAAACCCTGATTTGCTACAAAGCCACCTGAAATGTTAGCTCACAGCATTCCCTCAGTGTGGGGGCACAGCTATTCCGTTGGACACATGAGCTAGACTCTGCAAGATCTTATTTTTGTCTTAAAGTATATTGAAAGCGTATTATAAATATTTTAAGCTGTAATCAATGTATTAACTACTGACTGGATTGGATTCAAATTTACAGGGCGGGGTGGTGGGGGGGGGGAAGATAAGAAATCCCAAAGTCCTAACCTAATAGAAAGGAATGGTGAAAAAACCAGGTTGTGTTTTTTTTTTTTTTTTTTTTTTTTTTTTTAAGTTGGCCCTTGTTCAAGCTACATATGGTCACATAATCTTTTAAAAAGCACAATTCAAGTCTCCATTTAATTACGTAAGAGCATAAATGGGATTATGGCGCTGATGAAGCTCAGTGCCTACGCTTCAGTGCATCCGGCCAGCTGAGTGACCCTGACTCCGTGTTCTTGGCTACAGAGGCAGCTGGGACCCTCCTCCCCCCGCACCCCCCTCCCTCCTACCTCCACGGCTTGCCTTCCCAGAACTGAATCACGGTCCCCGGCCTGGATGGGACCCTTCATGTTAATGGCACCCCAGTCACCTTCTGCACACGGGCGTGGTACACCGGGAACATCCACTGAACAGCAATGCACGCCGCTCCTCCACGCCTCTGCCTTGGGTGGGCACAGGGATTCGCTGAGGGGAGGTAATGGGAAGGCTCTGGCTCTCAGAGAAGAGGTCCAGTTGGCACCGGGCAGAGACCTGGATAGACTCCCCGCCACCGCTCAGGTCTGTCTGAGCCCTGCCGTGTGCTCACTGCCCACCTCGCAGGCCCGCCCGCCTCCTCGTTGCTCACAGTCTTCAAGGAACATGAAGGACCTGCACTCCGATCAGCCCCCAGCCCTGCACAGCAAGGCAGCGAGACCAGAGGCCTTCGGCCAGGGTTCAGACAGCGGGCAGCGAGGACTGGAGCCTGGTTCTTCTGATTCAGCTGAGGCCACTGGGCCACCACCATTCTCAGGAGTACAAATCGCCAAGCTAGCCCGGCCGGCGTGGCTCAGTGGTTGAGCATCGACCTATGAACCAGGAGGTCACGGTTCGATTTCTGTCAGGGCACAGGCCTGAATTGTGGGTTTGGTCCCCAGTGTGAGATGTGCAGGAAGGAAGCAGCCGATCCATGATTCTCTCTCATCACTGATGTTTCACTCTCTCTCATCCTCTCCTTGCCTCTCTGAAATCAATGAAAATATATATTTTTTAAAAATCATGAAGCTAGACTTCCTGTGCCTGTGGAGGCTCCACACATGCTTTCCCCATCTCACGGGTCCCAGCGTCCCGGGGTTTCCCCAGCAGACACAGAATTCTTAGAGAGATTGTCTCTTACTCACTCTGCCTTTGTCACCATGAAGAAAACATATTTCTCAGTGGGACGATGAATAGTGGGCACTGTCTCTATGCTCAAGGGCCTGGACCTCATTGTGTTCCATTCCTCAATTTATGGAAACTTGTTTTCCAGATGAGAAAATGGACCCAATGAAATTAGCCAATTTTCCCAGGGACCAGTAAGTACAACGAGGCGATCTGGGCCCAAATGGGTCACCCTAACCCAAGAGCAGTTAAGGGTGATCAGGCTGGCAGGGGAGGATAGTTAAGGGTGAACAGCCTGGCAGGGGAGGACAGTTAGGGGTGATCAGGCAGGCAGACTGAGGAGTTAGGGGCGATTAGGCAGGTAGGCAGGTGATTGGACATCCCCCAAAGGGTCCCACCCCGAGATAACGTGACATAGGAAACACCAGTTCCCACAGGAACCGAGTCTGAAGAACCAAGAGGCTGGAAAGTTCCTTGGCACAATCACCCGGGGCTCTCAAATAACAGCTGAGTCCAGGAGCTGTCTCCCTTCCACACATTCCAGTGGGAGCTGGCCCATGGCAGCGGGCTGCACCCTTTTGCCATCAGACCACGGAGTCCTAGGAGATTAGCCCTGGGATTTCGTGGCAGGGGAAGAGAACACGGTGGCCTGGTTTATCAGAGAGCATTCCAAGGGACTTCCCGTAAGCCCCACAGGCTGTGCCAATGCAGGCGGGCAGTGGCCCATGAGCCACTTAGGGATGGAGCCCCTCATTGCTGGGGAAATCCAGCCACGGCCACACAGCGAGTCACCTGCCAAGAGGCCATTGGATGGTCACGGTGACATCCCAAGCCCGCCGCCACCTGTCATTCTCTCTCCTCAAGATTGCTAAACTACCCCTTAACAATCAGGCTAGCAGGGGAGGGCAGTTAGGGGCAATCAGGCTGGCAGGGGAGGGCAGTTAGGGATGACCAAGCAGGCAGAGAGGTAAGGGGTGATTATGCAGGCAGGTGAGCAGACATCCCCCAAGGGGACCCGAACTGAAGAAGGTACAGGCCAAGCTGAGGGACACCCCCGGCCCCCGTGCATGAATTTCATGCACCAGGCCGCTAGTTTTAAATAAGAATAGTTGATAATAATGCATCCATGCTTCTCTTTTTGCATTGATTGCTAGGAAGCTCCAAACCAAAATGTGTTTTTTTAAGTGCACACATTTCTTCCCCTCGATTAGTGGATCCCAACCACCATAATTGTTACCTACCACCCTCTTACTGCTCAGCTTTGATCTTTTTCTGTATTTTTACAATTTCTGTTTTGTTTTTGTTTTTGTTCTTTAGGGGGGGAAACTACTGAATTCCCTGTTGAAAGGCAGAAGGGTATAAATAATGGAATCCTGCTTAACCCCAATCCGCACGGCAGATAAATGGGGCCTTTCAGAAACGATCCTCCCCTTCACCTTGCCCCTCGCAAATTCCCGATGGCACATCCTTCATCTGAGCGGAGGCTTGCTGGCTGACTCTCCCCTTGCATTTGGCCTCCAGCCTAGACCTCAGACACAGATGCCGAGCGAGGGCCCCGCTCGGAGTCCTCGGAGGACCTGCGTGATTGCTGCTGGCAGCTCCCGGCCCCTCCTGCGGATGCCTCCCCACGGGTCCCCTGGATCGGGACCTCCTGATGGTTGTTATCACTTATTGCGGTTGACATACAACCACTGAGAACAGCATCCATTTTAATGTCTGAGTGATTTTTTGTTCCCCCTCCAATGAACGGACGAGATCTTTAAAACTCTCCCTGTGACAAAGAGCCCCACTGGAGTAATCGTACGGAAAACCCCTCTAAGCTTCAACGCAGGCAGCGTGAGCCACTCAGAGTGGTTTCTCCCACCTGATAACGCCATTATCACATTTACAGCCCCGACAATGCCGAGCCACATCCCTTTGATCATCTTCTAGCATTAATTGATCTTGCTTATCTATCGCTCTATTTCTAAATCATTTAATTGGGGGATATTAGGAGCAGTAACGGTAACAGCTCAGGCGCGTATTAGGCGCTGAGGTTCAAACTCACCATCCTCTGGATTTCTCTGTCACTTCGCTCCCGTCTGGCAGGAATTTGCATAAAGAGCACCTCCAGCCACAAATAATTGGCTGTTGCTTACCGTTCTGAAGGACAGACATACGCTGTGGCAAATCACTGTAGCTAAACTTCCTTTTAATTATTCTTTTAAACCAGAAAAGATACCCTGCAGTGAAATGCTTAAAATTAAATAGAAATTAAAAGTTTCTAAAAGCCTTCATTTCGACTTCAAATTTAAATGCAAATGTGTGCATGGGACTTGGAAAAATTCGCCCTCCCCAACCCTCACCGTCCCAAATGAGGAGGGAAATTCTCTAAAAGCTCCGGCGGGTCAAGGGACTTTGTTTGGGCCCCAAAGCCATTCCAGTTTGGCCAATGCCTGGCCAAGGCAGCCCACCAGAGGGCTGGGACCCAGGTTTGCCAAGAGACTTCTTTTAGTCTGGGTTCCCCGGGAGTAGACCCTGGGACAAGGATTCACGGGCAGTCAGAGCTCTGCGACCTGACCCCGAACCCCACGTGGAACCTCCGGGCGAGGGGTTCAGTGTCAAGGGTAGTGGAACACAATATGGCCGGCCAACCCCAACTGGCAAGATGGAATTCTCATCTAAAGTCACAGGGATGGCAAAAGACACACAAATACGCCCAAGTCAACGTTTTAGAAGGCATCTGCTTCTGAAACAAGTTGGTGCTTTTACCGTTAAAAACTGGTCGGGCCCGGCAGGCGTGGCTCAGTGGTTGAGCGCCAAACCTATGAACCAGAAGGTCACGGTTCCATGCCCAGGTTTCAGGTTCGGTCTCTGGTGTGCGGCAGCCAGTCAATGCTTCTCTCTCATCACTGATGCCCTATCGCTCGCTCCCTCTTCCTTCCTCTCTGAAATCAATAAACATATATATTTTTTTAAAAACTGCTCAAGAAGGTACATTGGCTGAGGTCTTGAGGTGTCCCCAAGAAAGATTCGCCCTCAATTTTCAGACCGTAGACCTATATTGGAATTTTCAAACTTGTTCTTATTGATTTGGAAAGTTACCCTCACCTGTACCTGAAATATACCTTCTTCCTTTTCTTCATTCGCAACAAAATGTTTGCTTTGCCGCCTATGACCAAGGCCCTTCAGAACATGTTTGCCTGGACTCTCTCACACCCAAACCCACAGGGACAAAATTTGGTCTACACAGCACCTATGTCTCCTGGCAGCAAACGGGAAAGTCCTCAGAGGAAGGGAGTCATGTCAGGTGTGCCCGGGAAGGACTAGGACACATTGGAGGGCACACGGCCACCCCCTCCCCAGCTCTGGCCAACGTCACCCTGCAGGGAGGTGGGTGCCTGCCTATCACGGCGGGAAACCCAGAAGTTCACGTTTTAAAATAAAATCTTTTTGGTTTTAAAGATTGCCAACGGATGTAATTATATTTCTAACGTGTCTGTGTGTGTGTGTGTGTGTGGTGTGTGTGCTGTGGAGGCCCAGCTCAGGGCCCCCAGAACACGGAGTGTGCTCAGCAGGCCATGAACTTGCCACATCCCAGGGAGGGCAGACTCAGGTGTGGAAGTAACCACCGGCTGTGATGGCAGAGGGGTTTTGTCATTAAATCTTATGCATCAGAATTTCTCTTCCCAATGCTATCCCAGTAAGCGCCCTTAGGAGACTGGTACATGTGGACTGAGCGGTCAGCAAAGCCTGGCTGATGTAGTCAGCAGTTGAGCATTGACCTATGACCCAGGAGGTCAGGGTTTGATTCCCAATCAGGGCACATGCCTGTGTTGTGGGCTTGATCCCCAGTAGGGGGCGTGCAGGGGGCAGCCAATCCATGATTCTCTCCCATCGATGTTTCTCTCTCTCTTCCTCTCTGAAATCAATAAAAATATATTTTTAAAAACCACAAATAGTTATAGCATCTACTCCAGGCCAGGCACAGCTGACACAGGACCAAACCCCCTGCCTTCAGAGGACTGGCCTCCTGCAGGGGAGATGACAGACGCCACCCCTGGGCACACGGGAGGCGGGGCAGTGTTAGCCATGGACACATGGAAAGGCCCGGTGTCCGTGGGTGCCCAGCTTTGCCCGCTGCCCGGCCCGCTGTCCATTGCCGCCACCGGGCAGCTCACAGCCATCCCTGGAGCTACATGTCGCCTTCCTGTCGCTGTCACCAGGCAGATTGGATGGGAACCCCTGCACTGCCCCCGGCCCTCCCTGCCCGCAAGCCTGGAGCCGTACGTGGCCACTTTGATTGCTTCGCTGAGAACCACTTAGCAGACAAAATGCCTCCCCGCTGGGAGCGGGCGTCCCTCACCCTGTCCGTTCGGGCTGAAACCACGGGGAGGGCGACAGGGGCAGGCGTGTGATCGGACACGTGTTCCATCCGCTGTGTCAGCGGAGACGCCACCTTGAAGCCGGTGTGTGGTGCCACCTTGAGCCCTGGGGGCGGGCGAGACGGCAGGCAGGGGGTGACGGGAAACTGACAGCTCGGAGCTGGGACACGGGGAGGTACAGACGGCGAAAGAGCAAAGCCGTTATTGGCTGTGATGATGGTCATAACCCTGACCCGGGACTCAGAGCCCCATTCTGCTCCCGAGATGTGTGTAGCGTAGCTGAGCGCTAAGACGTCTCAGGGACACGCAGCAACTCGAAGCGAGTCTCTCCGCCGCACCCCCGTTACCATCCTGGCCGAATAACACCAACTCCCAGCACGTGAACAGAACCCGGGGCCACGGAGGAGCGTGCTTATCAAGCAAGTGCAGGCAGGAGCAGGTCTCCGTCACGGAGAACCCTGGAGGAGGACGTAGCCCTGGGTTAGGGTCAGAATACCGGCGTCCCGGCTTCCTCTGCGGCTGAAGACTTGTTTGTGATGTTGGCTTCTTCCCCGATGCCTTCGGGCTGCCCGTGTGCCCCGCCCCCTGCTGACCACAGAGCCTTGGTGAATACCTGCACCGAAGGCCCATTCTACAGAGGAGGAGACCCAGGTCCAGAACAGCCAGCCCTAGCCGGTTTGGCTCAGTGGGCAGAAGAGCATTGGCTGCAGGCTGAAAGGTCCCAGGTTTGGTTCCCGGTCCAGGGCAGGTCAAGGGCACATGCCAGGGTTGTGGGCTCATTCCCCCAGTGTGGGGCCTGCAGGAGGCAGCTGATCAATGACTCTCTCTCTCTCTCTCATCACTGATGTTTCTTTTTTTTTTTTTTTCTAATATATTTTATTGATTCTTTTACAGAGAGGAAGAGAGAGGGATAGAGAGTTAGAAACATCGATGAGAGAGAGTCATCATCGATCAGCTGCCTCTTGCACATCCCCTTTTGGGGATGTGCCTGCAACCAAGGAACATGCCCTTGACTGGAAACAAACCCGGGACCCTTCAGTCTGCAGGTTGACACTATCCACTGAGCCAAACCGGTTTTGGCATCACTGATGTTTCTATTCTGCTCTCCTTCTCCCTTCCTCTCTGAAATCAATAAAAATATATATTTTTAAAAACCTACTTGGGCTTCCCAGTTTCCCACGAGGCTTGAGGTAAACAGCACCAGGGTGTGAGTCACCATGCCACGGGCCCCAGAGGGGATCTTCTGATGGAGCCATCCCCCAAAACAAAGACACACTCTGTTCTCCAGCTCAGAAGACGATGGATCATTCACGGGCACGAGTCTGGGCACATGCCCCCTCCCCCCGGCCCGGAAAACCCTCTCCCTGCTGACCTCAGGCTCCCACGTGACCCACCTCATGGGACTGGGAGACACTGGCTAGGACTGGGCAGCGGGGAATCTGAGTGTGATGGGAGCCACCATCCCTGGCTTCTGAGGGGCCCTCAGGAGAACGGGGATGCAGATTTCTCCATGCTCCCCAGGGGCAAGCACGGGAGGCAGGGGGTGGCAGACCGAGGCCCCAAGTCACATGCAGGAAAATACGAGAAGAAGCTTGGCCACTAGCTGGTTTGGCTCAGTGGAGAGAGCGTCGGCCTGCAGACTGAAAGGTCCTTGGTTTGATTCCGGTCAAGGGTACAGGCCTGGGTTGCAAGCTCCAGTAGGGGTCTTGCATGAGGCAGCCGATCAGTGATTCTCTCTCATCACTGATGTTTCTATCTCTCCCTCTTTCTTCCTCTGAAATCAATTTTAAAAAATTAAAAAATAGATGCTGAGCCTGTGTATTTGGGAGTCTGTAGAGGCTGCAAAGACAGGAACTCACCAAGAACTTGGGGCTGGGAGCGATTCAGCCAGCTACGCACAGAGTGAAGAAGAGTGAAGGCAAGGGACTGGAATCGGGGGCTGGGTGACGAGGCTGCTGCCAGTGTGGAAGGGAGAACTGGGAGAGCGTCCTAAGGCAGAAGCCAAGGAGCAGAGGGAACCGTCACCGACACAGGAAGGGGAAACCACAGTCCAGACCTGGCCACCAGCTGGAGGCGGGGGATGAGGACGGGCATGGAGACAGCCGGCCAGTGCTTCTGGAATGAGCCCTCCAGCCGAGTGGGTTAATGTGCACGGCCCCGAGGGATGATAATACTGGGCTCCTCTGCATTGTCTTGTTGGCCATTCACTTATCTTCTCTTAGGATGCTTGAGCTCATTATGATGCCTGGCCATTTTGTGTTTGTTTTGCCCATTTTAAAATTTGTTTGTTTGTTGTTATTGATTCACAGAAGTTCTTTATATATGGTGGATAGGAATACATATATTTTGTGAATATTTTTGCCCAGTCTGTGGTTAGTTTTTTAATTTTCACAACGGTTTTTTTCATCGAGAAAAGGTTTTCATTTTAATTCAAGTTTAACTTACCAAATCTTCTCCTTTATGGTCAGTTCTTTAAAGACTAACAAACCTTGGCCTACCCCAAGATCAGAAGGCTATCCTACTGTTGTCTTTTGTTGTTGCTGCTGCTGTTGTTTTTGAAAGACACGTTAGGGTTTCCACGTTCACATTGTGGGCATGGTCCCTGCTGACAGGAGAGGGCAAATGACAGGAAAGGTTTGGGTTTTGTTTCTGTCCTTTTCTTTTGGATGCCAGCTCTCCATCCATCATGCTTCCACTCGCTTCCTAGTTCCAGTCATGGACATCAGTGTGTCCATCACATAGGCACAGAATCCCCGAGTCCAGACTTCCCGGAGAGAAGCGGAGCCCTGCTCTGCGGGGGAAAAAGAGTGAATGCGCCTTTCGGTCCGTGCTCCATCACCACAGGCACCGGGTGCGGTGCTGGTGAAACCTCTCCTGCTTCATCTTCATAAAATATTTACTCTTTTAATTATATGAACGGCCGAGTGTCGGTCGTGTCCCAGTTGAGCTCTCAGCACAATCTCCCCATGCCTCTCCGAGCATCTATCACATGATTGCAATCTCTCCAAACCCATGAATCATATGCAAATGTTCTCCGTATCCCATCATGCCCCTTTTACAGCTCTATTTGGTTAATTACACTTGCTCCCTATTCATCTGAGACAACCAGTTTGGAGTTGGGATTTAGAGAGAGAGAGAGAAAGAGAGAGAGAGAGAGAAAACAAACTCCAGAAGGAAAGCCCTTCATCTCTGGGAGGCTTAATCCAGGTTTGTGTTTCGGCTTGCACTTGGAATTCTTCCTCTGACTGCTTCTAAGTCGCTGTATCTGCCTCTGGGTCGGTTCCAGTCTTTGAACCCCCTGGTGGAAATCCCTTTGCACAAGGACGCCTTCACCGTTGATATATTTCTAATGGATCATCGCCATCTCACCCGTTCATGTCAACCTCGTCAGCTCCGATAGCTCAGCTCCTATGGAGAAGGGAGGCCTGAAAAATGTGGACCAGGGCAGCCCACGGCTAGGGAGTGATGCTACGTCTTTAAAACAGCCAAAAGGAAGAGTGTTTGTAAATGTGGTGTGTGTGTGTGTGTGTGTGTGTGTGTGTGTGTATAGCTCTAATTTCCTGAGGCACAGACCTGATCAAAGGGAACTTGAATCAAATCATATTAATAGTTACTTAAAGTACCTCTCTCTCCTGCCTGCTTTCAGTTCCAGAACTTCAAAGTGAAATCCGCTCCCCGCTAAGTGGCTTCTCCCCACTGCCCACTCCCCCAGCCCCGGGCACTGCCAAGCCGTGCTCTGTATCTATGGATGTATCTATTCTGGATATTTCATAAAAAAGTAGCCAGGTGGTACGTGGCCCTTGGTGTCTGGCCCCTTGCAAGAAGCATCACATTTTGAAGATAAGTCCCCATTGTAGCAAGGATCAGTACTTTGTTTTCAAAATATATATATTTTTATTGATTTCAGAGAGGAAAGGAGAGGGAAAGAGAGAGAAATATCAATGTTGAGAAAGAATCATTGATCAGCTGCCTCCTACACGCCCCATCCTGGGGCATTGAGCCTGCAACCTGGGCATGTGCCCTGACTGGGAATTGAACTGTGATCTCCTGGTTCACAGGTCGATGCTCAACCACTGAGCCACACCAGCCGGGCAGTACTTTGTTATTTTTATGGCTGAACAATGTACCACTGCTGGTTTGTCCACTCATCCACGGCGGGACCTTGGAGTGTCTTCAGCTTCGGGCTACTGGGAATGGTGCTGCTCTGAACTTGTCTAAACGTCTGTTCTCAGTTCTTTGAGGCCCTTTTCCAGAAGTGGAATGGTGAGGTCCTAGGATTCATTCCATGTTTAATTTTTGAGGTTCTGCCACATTTTTCCCGAGGGCTGAGCCACTTTGCACTCTGACCAGCGGGGGGCCAGAGTCCCAGATGGGCTCTCCACACTCTCCCCAGCGCCTGTTACTTCCTGGTTTGGTGACTGCTGTTCTGGGTAAGGTCATCTAGTGAGTGTGAAGTCGCATCTCACTGTGAAGTTGACTTGCATGTCCTTAATAACTAATTAGCCATTTCCTTAATGTCCCTAATGAGTAATGTTGAGCATCTTTTCATATACTCACTGGCCACCGGTATATTTTCTCTGAAGAAACGTCTGTTCAGATCCTTTGTCCATTTGTTAATGGGCTCATTTGTCTTTTTGCTGTTTTAATATTTTGGGGGGGTTGAGGGGGGCAAAACTATTGTTCTCGAAAGAGCTCTCAATGCAATCTTGATACTAGATCTTTTCAGGTATATGATCTGAAAATATTCTCTCCCGGGTTCCATCAATTAGCTTTTCACTTTCCTGATAACATTCTTTGGTGCACAAACATTTTTAATTTGGATGAAGCCTAAGTTGACTCATTATTTTCTATGCTTTGATATCATATCTAAGGATCTATTGCCAAATCCAAGCTCCTAGAGACATATCCCTATTGTTTCTTCTAAGACTTTCATGGTTTTAGCTCTTATATTTAGGATCCATTTTGAGTTATTTTTTCTAAAGGGCATGAAAAAGGGGGTTTCAGCTTCATTCTTTTGCAGGCAGATATCCAACTGTCCCGGCATCATTTGCCAAAGAGACTATTCTTTTCTTGCTGATTGGTCGTGGCGCCCTTGTCGGCAATCAGTTGGCCACAGGTGTAACTGAGACACTGTCTTGCCTTGGCTGTGATGACCTAGCACTCCCTCTGAACTCTCTTTATCTCCTCTGCAGGCTCAACATCTTCCTCCCAGCCATTAAGACTCACTAGTTCTATGCATATTTCCCTTATCGTTGCATGCCTGCTCTCCAGGCAATGTCTAGCTTCAATTACCACCCTTCACAGATGACTCATACGTGTGGATTTCTAGCTCAGCCCTCTCCCCAGAGCACCAAACATACACATCCAACAGCTACCTGGCACACGTCTCCATGGATGTCACAAAGGCATCTCAAAATGCACCTGTCGGAAGCCAAACTATAGCTCTTTCCCCTCCAACCTGGTTCTCTTCTGACGTTTTCTATTTTACTGAATGACACCAACAGTTCTCCTATTGTACAAGCCAAGAACCCGGGAGTCCAACCTTCAATGGTTAACCCACCAGTAAGGCCTGTGAATCGTGCATCTCAACTGTCTCTCAAATACAATCCTCATCTCTCTTTCTCCACCAGCACCTCTCCAGTCACAGCTACATTTATTTCTCCTCAGAACCTGCCTTCTCTGTTTTGTTAATCCTCACCCAATGGTATTTTTTTCTCATTGATTTTTAGAGAGAATGGAAGGTAGGAGGAGACACACAGAGAGAAACATCGATGTGAGAGAGACCCATTGGCTGGCTGCCTCCCACACACATCCCAACCGGGGCTGGAGATTTAGCCTGCAACTGATGTATGTATCCTTTTTAAGATATATATATATATATATATATATATATATATATATATATATTCCAGTTTTTTACAGAGAGGAAGGGAGAGGGATAGAGTTAGAAACATCAATGAGAGAGAAACTTAATCAGCTGCCTCCTGCACACTTCCCTACTGGATATGTGCCAGCAACCAAGGTACAACCCTTGACCAAAATTGAACCTGGGACCCTTGAGTCTGCAGGCCAACGCTCTATCCACTGAGTTAAACTGGTTAGGGCCGAGGTATGTATCCTTAACTGGAATTGAAACCACGACCCTTCCATCCTAAGGCCGGCATCCAACCACTGAGCAACCGGCCAGGGTGGGACTAACCTTCTCTTTCACCTACTCTCATCTCTTCTGGCCTCTATCAAACTGTTCTCCATAACTGCAGCCACAGTAATCCCTTTGAAAAAACATCACAAAATTATTTCTCTTCTTACAACTCTTCCCATTCCTCTTGGAATAAAGATAAAAAGCATTAGCCTGGTCTATCTGGCCGGATAGCTGGGTCTTACCCTCGTCACTGACCTGCTTCTTTGCATGCACCCCTTTGTTCACTGTATTCTAGCCACATTGGGCTTCTTCCCATAACTCAAACTCACAGTGCTGCCATGGAGGACATGCGTGGTAGATTTAAATGCATAAAGATGGAAGAAACAATGATCTTTTAAAAAGTAATTAAAATTTAAAAAGATAAATTACAAAGAATGCAAAATATCTTGTATGCAATGCATTAATATCTTTAAATTCTAATGAGTGTTTGAAAATGGGTAACACAAAAATGAAAACCCCAGTTTTTTAAAAAATGGTTACAGACAACCAAACAACCGATTCGCTAGAAATACCAACAATCGATAAAAGACAATAAATAGTGAACATCACTAAAACTTTGAAAATGCAAATTAAAACGATCGTTTCCATCATCAAATGTGGAGAGTCAGCAAAAAGGAAAGATGATAACAGATCCTTTGAAATCCTGCTGGTGGTGATTTCCACGGACGTACTCTTCCTAGAGTTTCATTTGGCAAAACGCATCCACTGGTCCTAACAAGGGTCTCTACTCTGAACGAGTCACTCGACTTGGAGGAATTGTCTCTGGAAATGACCCGAGATGCGCACAAACGTGAACACGCAGGGAGGGTTACTACGGTTTCCCCTTTACTACGGCCACAGACTGCAAACCAGAAGCAGGTTTGAAAATGTCGCAGCGCATTGGGTATGCATGGATGACGGATGGTACACATGCATGGAGTCCACGCTTTTATTTTATTTTATTTTTTTAAATATATTTTATTGATTTTGTACAGAGAGGAAGGGAGAGGGATAGAGAGTTAGAAACATCAATGAGAGAGAGTCATTGATCAGTTGCCTCTTGCATACCCTCTACTGGGGATATGCCCGCAACCCAGGTACATGCCCTTGACCGGAATCGAACCTGGGACCTTTCAGTCTCCAAGCCGAAGCTCTATCCATTGAGCCAAACCGGTTTCAGCGGAGTCCACGCTTTTAAAAGAGCCTCTAAGAGCTTGGGAAAATGCTCACCGCCTAAAGCCAGGAAAGGAAGACGGGGATAAAAAATACAGAAGATTAAAGTGTGGGGGGAAATTACAACCGAAGGTCATCAGTGGTTTTTTTCTGGGAGGTAAGCTTATAGGTGACTTAATTTATTTGCTAGCCTTTCTATCCTGTGAGGAAAAGTATTTTTATGTACTTTTTCTTTAACAGTGTCTCGTGTAAATGCATGGCAAAGCATGTAAGCAGTGGGTGACACACATGGAGTCCCTCTCTCCTCCTGCCTCTGTCTGCCCCCCCCCCTCCAGGAGTAGTAACTATGAAAGGTAAATATACGTGAGGGGGCACAAGTAGGTTTTCGGTGGTGAGGACAGGAAAGAGTTTGTTCTTGTATCATATTATCATTCATTCATTACTATACTATTTCCCATGTCAACAATTATAAACCTATTTTTGCCCACCCTGTATATCCTTCCATTTTTTCTATATAGTGACACATATGAATAGTTATGATAACCATTTTCACAATCAGAAAAAATAGTGCTTTCATACAAAAACCAAAGAATCGGGGGATCGCCTGGGGCAGTGTTCCGCAAACTCATTAGCCAACAGAGCCAAATATCAACAAGACAATGATGGACATTTCTTTGAAAAGCCACATTTTTTTAAACCTAAATTTCTTCTAATGCCACTTCTTCAAAATAGCTTCGTTCAGGCTGTGGTATTTTGTGGAAGAGCCGCACTCAAGGGGCCAAAGAGCTGCCTGTGGCTCGAAGAGCCGCTGTTTGCCGACCACTGGCCTAGGGGGTTGACTAGATTTTAGTAAATTATCCAGTAACTAAAACTTAAAAAGAATGAACTTTGCCTTTATTCCAGAGCAAAATCACTACCCTCGATTTTCAAACAACCAGGGGGAAAAGGAAGGTGCGGGGGGGGAAAAGGTTCAAGTGGCAGAGGCGGGCAAGATGCATGGCTCCGGCCATCAGATCAATGGCGAGCCCTGCGTTCTGCGTTAGAAAATGCTCAGCTCACGCCAACTCGCCATCTCCCATTCCAATGTCGAAATCAGTGCGTTCTGGGGGGTCCTGTGTGACATACAAATAACCCCCCCTGGATGGGACCTCCAGCACAAGGAGGGGGACGAACAGTCCATGCAGAGCGGCCGGCCCCTGGGTGCGGGGGGTCGTGGGCAGCGAGGGGGAGGGCGGGCAGCTGTAATCCCGTCCTCCTTTATGACCAGCTCGAGAAATGACCTCCGGCGAGATCGGGCCCTTGTTCCAGCCGGCGACTAGCTTTTCCTCACGGAAAATAAATTAAAAAGGTGTGACCTTGCTGAGGGCTTGCCGAGAAAATGAGGTACATCTTGTCGCGGGCAGAGGACCTATTTGTTCCGTTTGAAAGGCTGCCGCTTTGCTCCGATGAGGAGTGGAGATAAGGGCCCGGGATGAAAGGAGGAGAAACATTGCTAAGCGAGGAAATTAAAGGGCTGCATTGGAGACCCTTTCAGCGCGGCGGTGGGCTTTTTGTGTGGGTTTATCGGGCCCCATCAGCCACACCTCATCCCCGCTCCCCGCTCCCTCTCCTGAGAGCACACAAAGCGGGGCATGCAGGGGACCCGGGGGAAGGCCCCTGGCTGATTCCACAGGCAGCAGCTCCCCCGGCTGAGAGGGACCCCACCCACAGTTCCTTCCCGGGGTCAAGAGACTCAAAGTCATTTCCCAGCCGGCGGTGCTGAAGGGACCCGGGCAGGAAGCTCCTTCCTAACCTTCCCGGCCAGAAAACGCATCGCTTCGTGGAGAATTTCTCCCAAATCCACTCAGAGCGATGGGCACCAGAGTGCCTTTGTGGCCATCCAGGTCTCAAGCCAGCAGACATTTCCATCCAAAGCTCCCCGGGAGGGAAGAAACCTACCCTCCGTGTCTGTCTTCATGGGACAGACGCCTTCAAGCTCCATGTCTTTCAGCTCCCAATGCCATAGTCTGCACAGAAAGGCAAAGGAGGCGAGAAAAATGCTGGGCTTCTCCCGGTTTAAATGGATGGCCAGCTTCTTCTCCCCACTTCCAGCATCTACTCCTGCTTCCAGCATCTACTCCCCACTTCCAGTATCTACTCCCGCTTCCAGCATCTTCTCCCCGCATCCAGCATCTACTCCCTGATTCCAGGATCTACTCCCTGCTTCCAGCATCTTCTACCCACTTCCATCTTCTCCCGTTTTCCAGCATCTTCTCCCTGCTTCCATCTTCTCCCCACTTCCAGCATCTACTCCTTGATTCCAGGATCTACTCCCCGCTTCCAGCATCTTCTCCCCACTTCCATCTTCTCCCGGCTTCCAGCATCTTCTCCCTGCTTCCATCTTCTCCCCACTTCCAGCATCTACTCCTTGATTCCAGGATCTACTCCCCACTTCCAGCATCTTCTCCCCGCTTCCATCTTCTCCCGGCTTCCAGCATCTTCTCCCTGCTTCCATCTTCTCCCCACTTCCAGCATCTACTCCCTGATTCCAGGATCTACTCCCCGCTTCCAGCATCTTCTCCCCGCTTCCATCTTCTCCAGGCTTCCAGCATCTTCTCCCTGCTTCCATCTTCTCCCCACTTCCAGCATCTACTCCCTGATTCCAGGATCTACTCCCTGCTTCCAGCATCTTCTCCCCACTTCCAGCATCTTCTCCCTGCTTCCAGCATCTTCTCCCCGCTTCCAGCATCTTCTCCCTGCTTCCATCTTCTCCCCGCTTCCATCTACTCCCCGCTTCCAGCATCTTCTCCTCGCTTACAGCATCTACTCCCTGCTCCCCTGTCCCTACCAGACACCTAGACCTAGAATCCAATGCCTGGTCAGGTGAGGCCCACTCCCCGTCCCAGTTTTATTGTTCTTCATTCCCTTGCACATTCCAGCCGTGATGTATCTCCTGTGGCCACCTCCCTGTCTTCCCTGGAGTGGATAATACTGCTGGGATTCCCTTTCTCCCTGTATCTTCCCGGCTCCCACTCCCTGCACTGCCATGTGTCTTTATTTGCAGAGTCTACGTGTTGGGGGAGTGTTTAGTTGGCTCCAGCTGCCGTAACAAAGAACCACACCTTGGGGTGCTTAAGCCAACCGACATTTATTTTCTTACAGTTCTGGAGTCTGGCAGTCCGAGATCAAGGAGTCAGTAGGGCTGGTTTCTTCTGAGGCTTCTCTCCCTGGCTCATGGACGGACATCCTCTCCTGTTGTATCTTCACACGGTCCTCCCTCTGGGTGTGTGCCTGTGTCCTGATCTCTGCTTTTAGGGACACCTGTCATTGAGGATGAGGGTCCACCCTAATGACCTCATTTTAACTGAGTGACCTCTTTAAAGACCCCATCTCCAAAGACAGCTGCCTTCTGAGGTACTGGGGGTTAGGGCTTGAATGTACCAGTTTTGGGGGATGCAACTCCATCCACAACAGGGAGAATCCCTCACCCTGAGAGCACTGGTGGGATGAAGGCACTCATTCCACTATGAAAGCTACAGGGCAAGTTAGTCCCCTTGGCGATTCCTGGCAGATGTGCAAGCAAGCAACCCGGACCGCCAATAACTCCTAGATTTGGACCTAGATTCTTGCCGGAGAGAACGGAAGATGCAGGGAAGAGGAGCACATCTCCATCGGAACCACACTGAGTGGGCAGTGGGAGGTCATAGGCACTGTCCCAGCCAAGCTGTGCCCTGGAGTGAACGTGGCCATAGTCCTCACTGCTGGACCTCCCTTGGTTCAGTCCCGTGTTCTGGTCCTCAAGGATTCTGGAGCCAATACATTGTTTTCAGCAAATTCCTTTTCTTAGGTCAGCTGCTGCCCACTTCTGTTGCTTGCAACCAAGAACACCAGCGGAGGATACGCCCTTGTTCAGGGCACAGCTGCACGCTCGCCATTTCTATTACGTTTTCTCCGGAGTATCTATGTTAGAATGCATACTCCCTCCCCTCAGACGGCCTACACTTTGTCCTTTCATTTGCACAACTATGTTCTGGGCAGCTAGCTACCATATACTAAGCTCCTTTTTTTGGTGCTAGGAATCAGAAGATCAAAAACACACCTGTAGGTGAAAGGTGATGAAATTTTAAAAAAATAATATTATTAAGTAATCATTGCAATGGAAGGACAGGGTTGGGTGCAATGGGAGAGTATTAAAAGAGACGCAGACAGCTGGTGGAGGAGGAGGAGGAGGGATGGGCAGGAAGGCCATCATAGGGAGGGGGTTTTTGAGTTTCCATGTGAGCACTGAGTGGAGCCAGGCAGGAAAAGTGGAGGTGAGCAGAGGGCAGGGTTGATGGACCCGGTAGCACCCTGTCCAGGCCCAAGAGATGTGCTGACCTCCAGGTTGGGGTGAAATGCCCAAGTTGGAAGAGTCCAGTCCATCTTGACCCTTCTCCAATCTTAACACTCCACTCCTGTTTTTTCCCACTGACATTTAAACAATAATTGGCTGGCACTTATAATTTTGAAATCATCATTCTAAAAGCGCTGAGCCTCTTAGCACATTTCCCCTCAAAATACTCTGTCTGAAAAATAGTATTGCACAGCACAGCTTGTCCAGCAAAAAAAAAAAAGTAATTTGTCTATTGAATGAAGCCCCAACATCTCAATATCAGCAAGATGATCCCTGGACTCACAGTGCCTGAGTCTGCAAGATTTAGCATTCTTAGGGTGTTGGCTGCTCGGCTGCCTTAGGAACAAGGAGGAACTGCTACCAGTTACCAGGAAGCCTAACCGTCGGAAGTGCCTGCAGCTAAACAACAGCTGGTGACCAGGGGAAGAATGAGAGCACCCTCAGACTGTGTCTCCACATTGTGGAGAACAAAGCACAGCATCCCACCATCCCGACTGGCCAAGGCTGCACTGTGACTATTTCTCCTGACATGTTGGGGGGAGGGGGCCGGGTGTGAAGGGATGGGGGGGTTGAGGATGCCGATGGAAGGCCTCGGGAATTTCCGAACCAATTCCTCTACTTGGATTTGCTCTTCATTCTGTCTCCCTAGGTCCCCCACCCAACAGAGGTGAGATTTGGCATTTTGATGTGCATTGGACCTTCTATGCCTTAGGTGTTTGGATTCTCCCACCCACAATGAGAGGTTCTGAAAGTGCCTCCAACGAACACTCGCTTGGCCGCCAATTGTAAACGCCTCACCTGTGACCCACTTCTCCCACCCTTTAGGGTCCCATCTGTAAAGTGACAACGAGGCTCACCAAGACCCACCTAGAGCTGACACTCATTCGATACGTGGTTGGGACTTATGTGGACTATATCAGGGACATACACAGCCTCTCTTCACACCACGGTGTTAACCAAACGCATTCCTCTCGATAATAAAGTCAACATCCTGACACTATCTCCACTGTAATCACACCAAGAACTCGAGAACTTTCTGAACAAAGGAAAGAGATTTCTTCATTCTGATCTAACAGTTGATGAGAGAGAAAGAGAGAGAGAGAGAGAGAGAGAGAGAGAGAGAGAGAGAGAGAGAGAGAGAGAGAGAGAGAAGAGAAGAAGAAGGAGGAGGAGGAGGAGGAGGAGGAGGAGAAGGAGAAGGAGAAGAAAAAGAAGGAGGGGGAGGAGGAAAAGGAGGAGGAGGAGGAAGGGAGAAGAGGGAGGAGGGGGAGGAGGAGGAGAAGGAGGGGAAGAAGGAAAGGGAAATTCTGCTTTCTGTCTTCAGTATCTCTTGTTGAAATCATGTATTCAATGACCCATGCTGGTAGAATGATGAAGTAAATGAGGGGAGAAGCAAAGGAGAGGAAGGCAGGAAGCTCCCTCTTTCTGAGCACCTACTATGTGCCAGGTACTAACACAGCTGATCCCTAGAATGGGATGAAGCCCTGAGGAAAGGGATGGTATGCCTTTTTCCATTTGCGTTTTCACTAAGCGGCTGTTCAGTGATGTGACTTTGGGTTGCTCCCAAAGGGCCTCTGCAGTATTTCTCATCACGCCTCTTTCTTCAGCTTTCTTTTCAGACCCAATTTTCTATTTTCTAATTGCAAAGTCCGTTCAAGTTCCAAAAGCACTCTCTTATAATCATCGCCAAACAAATGCTGTGATTTCACAAAGCCCAAACATGTGTCGCATTAATTCTCGCAGCTAAAATGCTTTCATTTTTCTTGGACTCTCAGCAAAACGGACCATAAGCAAAGTGTTTGATAAAATGACAGGTGGAATTCCATCCAATTAAGACATAAATATTTTTCCAGAGGCTAAGCTTCACTGCGAAATAATCATCTTCAGTCAACGCATCTTTACATGTCTCTGGCAAAACACCTGTCTAAAGCTGTTAACACTAAATATTTGGGGAGCTCTGTACTTCAAAGACATCCCTGAAAATGTCAAGGATTGTTAAAATGTTGAAGTAATTTTGGTTAAATGCTTCTGTGACAACTGTCGGACTTGATTTGTTTTAGCTGAATACATTCTGAATTTCGCTTGGAATCTGGCAATTGGTCATTTGCCAACAGATGAGAATTGGACCGAAGTCAAAAGAATTACATGCATCAAAGAAATGGAAGGGGGGGGTGGGGGAATGGAGGAAACCTTGGAGTATTTTAAAAATGCAATTTATCTTCTCATTTGGAAGCTTCAAAAGAAGATTCCTACCAATGGGTAGCTTTTGCAGGAAAGCTATAAAGCACAAAAGTTACTCTGACTCTTGGCCAACTCCATACACACGGGGTCACACTCACAGCTCCTCCGGCAGGTGACAAAGAGCATACTGTACAGCACCGTGACAGGATGAGTGAGATTAAACAATACAAAATGGAGGTGTCTTCCTGGGAACTTTTAGCTAGTTGGTCACCAAAGGTAGAGTTCTTAAACCCACACATTAGCCTTTTATTATATTGGATATGTGTCGGAAAGTAGAAATAGCAGATCGTTATTTGAGTCTTTTGCTCTCCTCTCTCCTTCTCTCCCTTTCCCTCTTTCCTTCTCCCTTTTCTCTTCTCTCTTCTTTTTCTTTCCCTCTTTCCTCTTTGTTAAATGTTCCAGTGGTAGACATCCATGCACAGAGCAGTAACAGCCACAAATCGTTTTTGGAAAACACTTCCTACAAGCTGGCCGGGCAGGAATTCCAGGGAAGGCCAACCCGCCAGGGTCCCCAGGACAGCCTGCTCCTTGAAACCAGAAACCTTCCCAGTGCTCTCGCTGGCAGTCACACAGACCTAAGGGGCTTAAGGTAAGTGTCCCTCCTCAAAGCCTGAGACAACAAAGATTAGCTCTTAGCATCACAAAGACGCGTATATTTATACAGGTTCTGAAGGAGAGGAAATGCGTTAAGACTTTTGGAGTGGAGGTGAGGAGAGACAACTGTGGACAGAAATGACAAATTGTCCTTCAGCAAGGACGGGAGCATTCCCACAAGATTACCCACTGTTTACCAAAAAATAGGCTGAAATCGAGATCTACTCAGAGGTGACAAAGGAGGGACGGGCCCGCAGAACCTCCGTAAGCTGAACTGACGGAGCGAGCACTTGAGATTGGACCCAAGAGCGCGTGTTTGGGGGCTTTTCCCTGCTCTGTATGGAGGCTAGTGAAGATGATGAGGGTAATTAATAGGAAAGCCAACGTGGTAAGGAGAACTTGGTCACCTTTAAGAAAAAATATACTTGTTTAAATAACTCAAAAATGCCTTACTATGCATATCATAATGGAAAAATAGCCCTTCATGCCTCAGTTTCCAAAAATGTTCAACTGAAGCAATACTTAACAAACAAAAAAATGGAGGCTGAGTTCCCATTTAAAAGTCTAAAAGATGCCAAAACCAGTTTGGCTCAGTGGATAGAGTGTCGGTCTGCAGACTGACCGGTCCCGGGTTCGATTCTGGTCAAGGGCATGTACCTTGGTTGCCAGCACATCCCCAGTATGGGGTGTGTAGGAGGCAGCTGCTCGATGTTTCCCTTTCATCGGTGTTTCTAACTCTCTATCCCTCTCTCTTCCTCTCTGTAAAAAATCAATAAAATATATTTAAAAAATAAAATAAAAATAGAAGTCTAAAAGAACTCAGGAACCGCAGGAAAATGCACTCGTGTGTAGAAATGTTGCACTGGAAACATATCCCCACCATGAGGTCACCAAGAAGACGGACCTTCATAATCATGTTGTCTCTTTCTCGTTTTCATCTTCATTTTTCCAGACAAAAATGAATGGCCACTTCCCGTCCCTCAAAAGGAAATAAATACGGATTACATATATATTTTTTAAATTCTGCTCCAAAGTAAATTTCCACCGGAAGCTTCTTTTGTTCGGATGGACCATGAAGGTGACCCTGTGGATTGGTCTTCGACCTGGTCAACACTGACATCGAACCCGTTCCATATCTCGTTCATTCTGAGAGCAACCCGGGCGGACAAGGCAGATGCACCAACATGAAGGATGGCAAAGGTGCCAGGACTCCCGGTGGCTCTGGGGCAGGTGGGGGTGACACGAGAGAGAGAAACACCCCCATTTCCCAAGGCTTCAAGGGGAATGCGTTTTAATGGGTGCCTTTGTCAAGTCCGACAGCTCGTCTGCACCAGGACCAGCCTCCCTGACACCATCCATGGCAGCGGAAGGTTGAGCGTTTCAACTTCTAAGGATCTCCGAGCTCAAGAGAAACTGACATCTTTCCAGGTGTCCATCAACTTCTACCCGCCCCCACCCTGGCAGGGATTGGCCACCGTGGAGTGGCCGCCGTAGAGTGCCTGACAAGGCCCCCCGGCTGACCACGTTCCGCCCCATAAGTTCTCCACCCCCCGATGTGCATGTTAAAACTTCTGAACACAGTTTGTCCCCTCAGAGCCCAGGAGCACATCTGAGGTGGGCAGTGCCCCCACTCCACTCAAACGGTTATTAAAACCATGGCCTGATTTACAGGAGAGTGATTCTGAGCATCAGGGAAACATGCAAACACTTCCACCAATCCCCTCATCCAGTAGAGCAATGGGAAGCTAAAAAGACTTAGGTGTGTGTGTGTGTGTGTGTGTGTGTGTGTGTGTGTGTGTATAACAGTTTCCATTACAAGGATGGTAGGACCTTGGATTAAAAGATTGATCCTGCCCAGTCGTGTGGCTCAGTGGTTGAACATCGACCTATGAACCAGGAGGTCTGGGTTTGATCTCCCAATCAGGGCACATGCCCAGGTTGCAGACTTGATCCCCAGAGTGGGGGCATGCGGGAGGCAGCCCATCAATGATTCTCTCTCATCATTCATATTTCTATCTTTTTCTTCCTCTCCTTTCTTAGGAAATCAATAAAAAAAATATTTTTTTAATAAAAGCTTTATCCTGTTCCTTGTCTGCTTATTTTAAATCTGCCAAGATATAAGGACCTTGCTCCTCACTGCTCTGAGAAGGGGCACTTATCTGCAGCTAGAAGACCCATCAGGAGTGCCTGGAAGCCGGGAGCCCTCTGGGTGTGGGCACCAGCCTTCACAGTCAGTCCCCGTTTTCTGACAAGCCCCGGGGTGGATTTGGACCCAGCTCTCAGTCTATGGGGACGCTTCCCTGTGGTCGACCAGATGCCTGTCGGCATGACTGGCGTGTGGTCCCAACAGCAGCGGAATCCTCCAGAAGATGGAGTGAGCCAGGACACGCACACAGAGCTTCTTTATTCACCCAGAAGCAGAACCAGATGGGGCGTCAAGCTCTGCAGGTGCCCCATGTGGCAGGTCGGGTTTCCCCCAAATGGGCCCTGACGCGGGGATCGGAGTGCCAGGCGTTTATGTGAGAGGGGGTCCCGGGAAGCACCTGTAGGGGAGCCGGGGAATGAGCCGGGGCGAAAAGCACACAATAAAGGGTCCATTCTCTGGCAGGTCACCACGGCGGGCCACGTGGGCTCCGCGCTGCTGGCAGATCCCGGCAGAGGGGAGAGGACACACTTCAGAACTGTTCCGAGCGAGGAGTGAGGAAGCTTGGGTGCTTCAGCACCAACACCCATCCATCAGCCTTGAAAGCAGCCTGCTGGAGACAGGGCCTTTCCCAGCATTTTGAACCCGCCGGGTGCATGGGCCAACCCAGCGGCAGCAGCCAGAAAGCACTCTTGGGCAGAGAGTGACAGGTGTCCAGAGGAAGAACTCATCGGAATATAGGGATAGGGATGGTGAATGCTAAGGAGATAGGGGCAGGGCATAGGCAGGGTCTGCTCTACACGGATACCGTGACTTTCCCTTCATATTTCCTTTGCTTTCACGTCTTCCAGTTTAAGTTGATGCAATCAAGACAGATATATCCTATGTAAGAAAAGGCTAATATGCAAATTGTCCCCTCCATCGGGAGTTTGACCAGGAGGCGGGGTTGGCGACTAACCTCCCATGTCCCCTCCCCCTGGCCAGCCTGCCCCAATTGGATCGGGTGGCCAGGCCAGATCCCATCCATGCACTAATTCGTGCACTGGGCCTCTAGTATATATATATATATAAATGTTGGAGGACCTTGATTTCTATTTATGGGGAAAATAATCTCAACCATGATAACTAACAGGTTACTGTGATCATTTGAAAGTTTGTTTAAAACACATTTCCTCCCCTACTTGGATTCTAGACAAAGCACACCTCCCCCCCGCCTTCCCATTGATCTCGGTCGGGGCCATGTGATTGCTTTGGTGAATGGAAGTTTCATTGACGTGATCCTAGCAGAAACATACGTGTCCTTGTGCCTTTCGGTTTGGCTCTAGTGCTCCTGCTTCTCCATGAGAAGAAGATATTGTGAGAAGCTATTGGTCCAAGGAAGATAGTGAAACAGCACCAGCTTGGATCCTGGGGTCCTGAGCCTGAAATCCAGCCTCATCCAGTCACGTCCCAGCCAACCAATGGGTGACGAGTAAGCGCCTGATATTTTAAGACACTGAGTTTTGGTGTATGATAGTTTGTTATGCAGTATTATATGCAACTGCTGAGTAACACATCCTATATAATAAAGAGGTAATATGCAAATTAACCATCAAACCCTCACAAGATGGCTGCCTACAACCTGGCTGGCAGGGGGGTTAGTGAGGGATGACCAAATGACTGAACAACAGGCTGCACGGGGTGACCAAGCTGGCAGGGGGCAAGTAGTTAGGGGCAACAAGGCAGGCAGATAGGTGAGAGATTAGGAGCCAGTGGTCCAGGATTGTGAGAGGGATGTCTGACTGGGGATCGGGCCTGAACTGGCAGTCAGACACCCCCCAAGGGGTCCCGGATTGGAGAGGGTGCAGGCTGGGCTGAGGGAACCCTCAGCTGTGTGTGAATTTTGTGCCCTGGGTCTCTAATTGTTATATAAAGTAGCACCCTTTCTCACTTCACTGTTGCTTGGATTTAAAAAATTCTTGGTACAGTTGGATATAAAGCTTCCCTCCCCCTGCCCCCTGCCCCCAAAACCAATTAAAAAAAATAATAATAACAGGACAGGTATTGACGAAAGTATATTCTTTTTAATGTGTCTTATTCCCTAGTCACTCCCAAACTGAACAGTCTGTGAGAACCGGCCTGTCATTCTCCTTTTCCTTGTTTTTGTGGTTGGCACTAATTAACAGTCTATTACAATGGCGTTCCCCCGGCTGACGCCTTTTGATGTGAAATGTTTCAAGCCGCGTCTCATCTGCATTGTAACCTTACCACTTCTCACCCTGCCACGGTTTAATTTGTAATCAAAATTATGAACTAATGAAATAACACAAGGCTTTTTTTTTTTTTTTTAATGGGTGGTTTGCTTGTTTGTTTTCGAAATTAGTCCAATTTGCCATTTTACCAAATTCACCCCGTTTTTTATTTTAGTGTGTTTTTGATGAAAGCTACATCTTCACTTTCCCCAACTGGAAATGAGACGTCTCGTGGACTTGTTGCATACAATTAAACCACAACAAAAGGGAGCCGGAGTCATTTCACTTCTCATAAGGCCGCAATTATTCTTCCACTATTGGAATGCACCATCCCTCAGGAGCTAATTACCGAAAAGCTCTCATCACACGTAGGAAACACACAGACAAGTCCTGCGAGCACAAAGTAAGTGTTCCACAGTGAAGATCTGCATCCAGGAAGTCATACCCATCAGCGGGTCCAGCTAATTACGGATCTGATTTTTGGAGCATTTGCTTTAGCTAATTATGACCCCTCCTCACAACACGGAAAGCATAGCCTTTGACTTCCTTTAATAAAGATCTAGCGGCGAGAGAAAAATGTACTAAGAACCGTAATGCAAAAATTTGCATTGCAACAGAATCTGGGAGAAGCGTGGGATATATATATATATATATATATATATATATATATATATATATATAATAGAAAACCTCTCATTCATCACATGATAGATACACTTAATATACCTTTTCATGGATGTCACGTTGAAAGGCAAAGTGGGCTATTGTATTGCTATGGTTTCCTATGAGCCACGCAGTCCTGCTTAAATCCCAATTCAAAATTTTAAATGGGTGTTATAAAATGCTGTTTTGAATCAACCGAGTTTCACATTAGACAGATATAGCCTATGAAAGATTATGTTATGGATCATATTCTAAAGGGATTAAAGTCGGAGTCATTTCCATAACGTGGGGACCGCGCTAGTCATTCTTCAATATATTCCCTATCAGCTTATTCAAATCCTTCTTGATGTTTAAGTGGTTAGAAAACGAATAAGCACCCATAGCCTGTTGGTGGGAATGCGCGTTGGCACAAGTGTTCCAGAGGGCTACTGGCCAACAGCTATCAAAATAAAGATGTATCTTCTCTTCTGATCTTGCCATCTACCTTCTAAGACTTTTTTTCTTGCAGAGAGACTTGTCTTAGTGCTCAAAAAGGATCTATAAGAATACACACTGGGGCTTTAAAAAAGAAAGAAAGAAACATAGAGAACTGTTTTATGATAAATCCATACAATAGAGTACAAGGCTGCTACTAAGGACAGAGAGAGAGAGAAAGACACCCAGTACATGCACTGTTCTATTTTTTAAAAAAATGTTCAAGATACAGGACACACAAAAAGAGGTAAGTTACAAATCCATATGGATGGTGTGATCCCATTTCTGTTACCTAAAAGGGTTATGCATACACAGCCCTGATAAATGTACATGAGAGTATTTTCCATCTCAATGTATGTGTGTGCATATACATGTGTGAGGGTGTGTAGGTAGATGATGTAGGATAGATATTGATAGATAAGCATTCTGGAAAGACACAGAACAACGAGCAGGTCCTTCTTTGGGGAGTGGTGCCATCCTTGTGAAAGCAGCCGTAGATCACATGTGCAGGAATGAGCCTGGCTCGTTCCTTTGTTTAAGTTCAACGTTAATGGGAAAAGGCAGCCAGCCCATGACCTGGTGTTTGCGGCCTCCTGCCCTTCTGATTTAATCCAGTCTCCATGGCTGTGTATGTCCTCGCCACGCCATGACTTCCAAGTTTACATCTCCAGCTTCATTCTTGCCCCGACGGTGATACTTGCATGCTACATGGCAACTGCCGTTTCCACCTGGATGTCGGGGCAGAGATGACGAACCACCCAACATCCACGTACTCCCATCTGTAGTACAGTTGTCTCCAGTACCTGGCCAAGGACTATCTTTCCTGCCGTCCACCCCAGCAGGTGGGGACATGTTACTCATTTATTCCCAGGGCATCTTCCCCCTAAAGGAGGGTGGAGCCACAAGATGGAAGGAGCCTGGGTCCCTGCGTCACCATGTGGAAGGTCCTCACCCAACAAGAACATCTGCATGGCTCTCTCCCATGAGTGAGCAATAAACTTGTGGTAAGCCATGGGAATACGAGGATTTATGTCACTGTCATTAGTCTCACCCTAATTAGTGCATATGTCTAACAGCCATCTAAAACGTAACGTGTCCAGAATGGAAACTCTTAATTTTTGCCTTCTGGGCATCTTGTCCAGCATCCCCATCTCAGAATATGGCACCTCCATCTCTTCTCACCGCCAAGATTTTGCTCATTCTGTTTCTGATTTCCGCATGTACCACCATCGCTGCTGCACCACTCTCTCAATTAGACCAGTTTCTCGGGGGGATTCCTGGACACCCTGCAGGAGGCAGCTCATGAGGCCCCCTCCTTATGTTCCCCAGCGGCTGTCACCCCCTGTAGTCCCTGCCTTTTGACTCATGTGGCCGCCACCCCTGCCTTTTAAAGAGAGTGAGGACAGGAATCTAAAATATATATATATATTTGATTTTTTACAGAGAGAAAGGGAGAGGGATAGAGAGTTAGAAATATCGATGAGAGAGAAACATCGATCAGCTACCTCTTGCACACCCCCTCCTGAGAATGTGCCCACAACCAAGGTGCATGCCCTTGACCGGAATCGAACCTGGGACCTTTCAGTCCGCAGGACAACGCTCTATCCACTGAGCCAAACCGGTTTCAGCAAGGGCAGGAATATTAAGAGCCAATGAGATATTTGCCTCTCACGAGGGGAGGTAAAGGGGTCAGGACATCAGTCCTGGGAGTGAAAGTGTGAGATGGCGGAGCCCCTTGGTTGCAAGCTAAGGAGTCTGGATATTGACCATTTGTGAGTTGAGTGGTAGCCTGATAAGAACCAGAACAGAGTCTCTTCATGAGAACTCTATAAAGATTTTGATAAAGTTATGCGACTGGAATGGGAAAAAGTAAAGTTTTAGAGCAAGGGTGGCAATGAGGGTGCAGTAACTTTGACCAAGTGGTGGCGGCTGCCCGGAGGGCTGTGGTGAGAGGATTTGGGGTCATTTGGGGGCTTAGAGGGCCGCCGTCATGAGGATCAATTCACCACGTCCGCTCCGGTGGGGGTGGTGACCAGAGGTAGCCCCAGAGCCCAGGACTGGATGCCAGAACTTGAGAAAACAGCCTCAGACTTTGGACCTCTCAAAAACAAAAGAACGAGTCTATTTTCCAAGATGCTGTGGTTAATCTAGCATCCTCCAAAGCAAATCAAAAATAGCAAACATTAATAAGATCCTCCAGCCTTTTCCAAATGTCAGAAGCCAGAACAAAATACAAATAAATTAATCCACCGGGAGCTTTTTCTGCTCGCTCCTCTCTCTGAGCAGAAACACAGCTCCAGAAATTTAGGAACGTCGAATGCTCCCTTTCAACACAAGAAAACAGGTCCTCCAGGCAAAGAATTCAAACGTCCTTTGCTTTGGACTTTGATGATGCATTCCAAGGCTGCATGGAAACGCCTAGAAATAGAGCGGGGAGAAAGCTAATCCTTTAATGACAGGTCTGGCCCAGCCCAGAGAGAAGGGCAAACACCGGGTCATGTGTGTCTGCGGGGGGAGGAGGTCACTCTGGCAGAGCCCACTGCTCAGGCCACCCCACCATCCATCTCCACACGCCTTAGGGGCAGCCTCACACCTTCTAACATAAAGGCGACAGGCTCAATAGACTGCACCGACCCGGCTTCCTATGTGGCCAGCAGACCTGCCCTGGGTACCTGTGCCCACCCAAGAGCGCGTGAGGAAACATGACCCCCGGCTTGGCGGCCCTGGCGGGCTCCTGGCTCTCCCTTTTCGTGGGTGGGGTGGCATGGGGTGGGTTCCTGGTCAGGAGGGATTCCCCTAAATTACTGGAGGAGTACATTTCCCTTCTCCGCTGGTGGGGGACATGGCCATGCTACTCGCCATCGCACCATGGTATGCAAGGTGTACTTCTTACTCTGCTGATGTTGGGCTTGGCCATGTGACCTGCATTGGCCAATGGGATGCTAGTGGTGTTGTCGTGGTCTGACGTTGAAGGTGTGTTTGTGCGATCGGTTTGCCCCCGAGCACCTCTGCTCTCACTGTTGGAAGAACATGCCGCACGAGTGGCTGGTCTGGCCCCAACCCTAGTGGCAGCTTCGAGTCAAGCCCATCTGAGCCCAGATGAGATCCAGAAAGCTGCCCAGCAGTGAGCAGGCAAGGCTGGGGGCTGTCAGCTGAAGCCGCTGGGTCTCCAAGGGGCTGGTTACAGATGCCGTGGCCACTGATGGGGAAGGGAGGTCTGAGGCCTGAGCAAGGTCCCGCCTCTGTGCCTCAGTTTCTTCCCAAAGTAAAGGACACAGCGATGGCACCTTCACGGCTCGGTGAGCATCGACAGAGGCGAGGTATCCAAATCCCTTCCCAGAGTGACCCACACAGAGCGAGCCATCAACAGTCATCCCCCAAGTGAAATCATCACCCAAGTTGAGAGCATGGACTCTTAACTGGATCCATATTTGTTAGTCAAATTCTAGCTCTAGCACATATAAGTGTCTGCTCCAGATTTGAGGTAGAGGAGTGGGGGGAAGAAGATAGCCAAGTGTGAGAGAAATTCCAAGTTCAAGACCATGTCTACATGAGTGGAGGAGCGCAGATCTGAACCTCCTCACTCCGTTATGTGTTCTTGCTACCACATATCACAAGGCCGCACACAAGGTCCCGGTGGGATACCCAGGCTGCACATTCCCACAGCTCCTGCTCTTGGACTTGGGAGGGACGGGGCGAGGCACCGGGGGCCGAGAGGGGGTGCCTGAAGGGTGGGCAGGGGCTCCTGATCTGGGGCTCACTTGGCAGCCAGTTCCTGGCTGGGCTGTGAGAGCCAAGCTTCTCTCCCTGAGGCTGAGGTGTGAGCGGAGCGGGCGACCATCTCTGACTGCAAGGAGCTTTGAAACGTGCGTCGCAGGGAGAGGAAACCCAGCATCGGCGCACTGCCCTGAGCAGGCCTGTGATGTGAAGCCCATGGTTAGGAATTCAGAGTCCAAAGGAGAGAAGGTGGCCAAGAGAGCTTTCGGGACAAGCCGATGGCAAGCCTGGGCCGGGTTCTGTGGGCAGTACCGAATCTGCGCACTCGGACCTGGGAGAAGCACCGTGGGGAGTGTAAGAGCGTGGACAGCGCCAGACTGCCTTGGGTTCAAACCCTGAGCCTGGCGTTACAGCACATCTCAGAGCCTTTGCTTCCTGAGGGCCATGCATTAGGAAAACGGGGATATTCATGGAACCTATCTGGTCAGGTCCTTGTGAGGACTAAAATCATGAACTATACAAAACACTCGGAATGGATTATAGTAGCAGCTATTATTGTTATCATCATCATCATCATCATTATTACAGGCTCACAGCCCCACACGTGAATCCCCTGAGCCAGAAATAATGTGTTTTATAATTCCGCGTTGTTCCTATTTGAGGCAAGAAAGATGGCGCCCGTATAAAATTGCAGCAGCGTCTGGCCTGCAGTCTGAAGCCAAAAAGACATGAATATGTATGCCGGGAAATGTATGCATGTTCAGATCAAATAGAAACTATAAATAGATTCCCGTCAGCTCGGGCCAGGTTTTGTGACCAAATATAATTTTTTTAAAAAAAGGCCAAACAAACAAAGGAAAACAAAACACCCTTCGCGTTTCCGGGGCGTTGGGGGTGTGGGAGCCGCAGGAGAGGCTTGTGTCAGATTCTTGGAGGAAGAGAGAGGAGGCGCATCCATGAGTCCAGCCAGGAGCCAGGGCAGAGAATGGCCTCCTGCACTTGAACTTGGACCATAAGGAGGTCTCCCTCCGTCATCCCCACCACACATTTTCCGGGGCGACACGGCCCCATGGCCCTGGCCAGGCCATGGGCACCCAGGACACCCACAAAGCTTACCCTCTTCCGAGGTCAGACATGTGGAACAGGCACCACCTCAGTGACGTTTGCAGCAGAGTAATATGTAGCAGCCATGTAGTGTGTGTAGGGAGGGGCGGGGGCACACATGTGGAATGCATGCTCACGCAGGCGTAGACCCTACCTGTCTCGCTTCTCTCAGGCTCTTCCTCCGTGCAGCATAGGGGCAGAAGGCAGTTTCGATGGAGCGGGAAGGGTCAGCGTTCTGAACTTGGTGGTCAGCGCCCTGGGCCTCAGTTTCCCCACCTGTAGAGGGAAGTGAGAGGGAGTGTTTGCGAAGGATCCGATTATAAAGATCTTGGGTTCAGAAAGGGAAATTCAGGAAAAAATCCAAGTGCTAAAAGAAGGAACCACCTGGTTTTCTGAATTTTCTTTTTATAAAACACCTGACTGAAAACTGACCTGTTAAAAAACAAAACAAAACAAAAAAACCTAAGCTATTCCACCCACCGTGCCGTCTTTATGAAGTGGGGTCCAGAAGAAGGATGTATTGGAAAGTCAGTAGACCACATAGAGTATTCGCACATCTACTATATGTGCCGGCTTACAGTCAACATTTTGAACGGGGTAGAGAGAAACGCACCAGCATTTGACCACGTATACACTCCTGGGTCCGTTTCATGCTCCCGCTGTTTAATCAAAATATGGATAAGAGGTCTGACGCACAACAGGCAGACATGTCGCCGTTGTGGGATTCAGCAACTGCTTCCCCATCGCTAACCAATTACTGCGCAACCTCTCCCTGTGACTGAGTAACTAACGGTGGGTGGATAATGAAAAGGCAATCAGAGCGCCTCTCCGCTCCTACCACCCTCCTCCTTTTACTCCCACCGTGATGATCGGCCAAGCCGGAGGGTCCCTGTCCCAGGGCAGTGGCACCGGGGCCAAGATGGAGGGCTGGTGCATGGAAAACTGCAAATGTCACGGCCACCCTCGCCGACACCGCTGGGCTTCGGAGATGCAAACACACATCAGAGGAGAGAGCTCTCCATGGGTTTTACAAATGCTCCACCTCAAGCTGCTGTGGCAACGGGGGGCAGGAGGGGGTATTGGGCCAGCTGAGTGTCGGGTCCAATGTTTGCTCTTTTCTTATTGTGTCATTCCCAGAGGGCTGTGCGTTTTCGCCACAGTCTGCCTGCAACCGCCTGGTGGAACTCCTTTTTCCGCCTTTGCTTCTCATTAGCGGTCTCCGTGCTGTCTCATCATGGGGAGTGGCATATAAATGATGCATTTTATGGGGTTTGATCTTCCTTCAGAGAGGGAATCTGCCGCATACGGGCAGCTGTCTGAGGAAGAAAATGACGACCATGCCCTCTTCGGTGCAATCGCTGGGTCCTATTTTTAGAAGCTGACTTTCACTGACCGTATGGAATACACTTATTTTTTTTTAACCTCATTTTTTTTTTTTTTTTTTTTATCAGTCTTTATTGTTCATATTATTACAAAGGTTCCTCATTTCTTCCCCCCTCCACCAGGTTCCCACCCCACCCTCCGTCCCCCCCCACCCCCCATTGTCCTCATCCATAGGTGCAGTTTATGTTCAGTCTCTTCTTCCCTCAATTTCCCCAATAGTAAATCCCTTTTCAGATAGTAAATCAGTTACTTAGCATTTTCTCATATCAATAATACCTCCACATGCCCAATGATACACTTCACACAAAAGACATTTCCCACTAGGTCAACCAGCCTCATCCAGGCCCCACCCAAGGCACTCACAGATCAACACCCCAGTCCTAAACTAACTCAACACATCCAGATCTAAGCCTTCATCACTTGATTCAGCAGACCCTCAAGTTCCCACAAAAGTTTCCAGCCATGTCTGAGAAGCAGCCGTGGGGCAGGGGCAGGCAAGGAGCGAGCTGTTCATTTTTTATTAATCAGAAACTGTACAATAAAACCAAAGGGACAGAGGTTATGTCCCTAGTATCTTTGCCTCTTATTTATTTGATAAACATATCCTGAGTTTCTTACCATGCACAAGACCAGATGGAGGAATCAAAGATGAGGGAGACATGGTCCCTGCCCAGAAAAGGCTCTGTCTTAAGGGATTTTTTATTCCTGAATAAATTTCTCTCTGTATGAAAAGCAATATAGCATAGTTGGAAAGTGTGTGGAACCGTATGCTTGAAGATCTGGACTCTATTTCTAGCTCTACAACTTACTCACTGGTTTACCTTGATGTATCGGTTAGCTAGTGCTGTGTAACAAACGATCTCCCACACTCTGTGGCTTAAACTAACAATCTATATATATAAAAGCCTCCACACTGTGGCTTAAACTAATAATCTATGTATATAAAAGCCTAATATGCAAAGTGTCCCCTCAGAAGTTCGACCTACCAGGAGTTCAATTGCTCACTATGATGTGTACTGACCACCAGGAATTGGCGCAGAACAAAGGAAGGCCCCAGTCGGCAGCCACTAGTGATCCTACGCATGCACGCATATCATGCACTGGGCCTCTAGTCACATATAATTAATGCTCATGAACCTGCAAGCCCGTGGGAGGCTCTGCTTTAGGTCGGCTTGGCTGGGGCACCTTAGCTGAGGAAGCTTGGCTGCACCGGTCCTCTCTGGAGTAGCTGCCAAACTGGACGGCCCTTCCCAATGTCTGAGAGGCGAGAGAGTAAGCACAGCCACCCCAGCATATACACCAGGCAATCCCAAGCATCTGCTTTCATCGCCTCTGCTAACAGCCTATTGGATGAAGAAAATCACATGGTCAAACACAGACTCAAGCATCAGGAAAATATACTCTTGCCTCTCAAAGGGAAGAACTTCAAAGACAGATGAGAGAAGGGGGTGGCTACAGGGGGGTGGGGGGTGAAGCAGGCTGGCCCTCCTTGCTTTAAAGGATCTTTAGAAGGAACAAAAGTAGCAAAGAGCCTTACTATGCTCTGACGATGATAAAGAACGATGACTATGTGATCTGCTGTTGCTCTCACTACTTCCTCCTCATTTTCACACTGTACAAACTTTGGGACTTGCTTTTACCCAACCAAAATAGAGATTCTCTATGAACTCCAAATTTCTCTGAGTTTCATTATCAGGCGTTCTTTCACAGGCATTAAAGTGGAAAATGGAAATTTCTTTTTGAGTTTGTTCTTTCCCGTGTTATTTGTAAAACAGGTCACTACTTTGGGACCCTTATCTGATTGGGGGGCCGACAGAACCGCCAAAGCTATTATTCTTGGCCCCTGGGGCAGCCAGCCAGGAGAACCCCGTGGGTTCAAGGTGAAAGAAGGGAACATTCAGTGGCTAACTCGGGCTGCTTGGACAACTCCTGCCCGTGGGGTGTTTCCATGGTGAAAGGAGAGCAGGTTGTGAGGGTCTGGTTGGTCATAAATAAACAAGCAAGGGTATGCGTTCCCAAGGTCAAGAGAAAGGCAGGTTAGTAATTCCAAAGTCAAGGGTGCCATACAGTAACTCAGAGAGCCAGACTGCACTAGGTTTGAATTCTTGCTTTACTGCTGAGGAACCGAGAGCGAGCCCTTTTTATTTCTGATTGGAACCCTGTCGTGAACACTTAGACCACACACTCACCAAGATGAGAATTATGGCCGCCCATCCCTATGTGCCCCTGGGTTCTGTATTCTTCACCCCAGAAGGAAAATGGAGCTCAACTCCTTGTTCCGCTCCTAAGCTGATCTGCAAACAGTTAAGATGCGTTCTCCCGTACATGGCAGGCTCTTATTTCATTCATGTAATTCTGATCAGAAATATTTAAAAGTATGTCATCTGTCCTGCCTGCCTATTTCCACAAGGGGTACGGGCCATCTTTTAACAGAGGTCAGCAGCTACATTTAAAAATGGCCATGTTCGCCAAAACCAGTTTGGCTCAGTGGATAGCGCATCAGCCTGCGGACTGAAAGGTCCCGGGTTCGATTCCAGCCAACGGCATGTACCTTGGTTGCGGGCACATCCCCAGTGGGGGGTGTGCAGGAGGCAGCTGATTGATGTTTCTCTCTCATCGATGTTTCTAACTCTCTATCCCTCCCCCTTCCTCTCTGTAAAAAATCAATAAAATATACATATATATTTTTAAAACGGCTATTTTCTCGGGGCTGCGGAAGTGCTTGGAGGCCTCTGAGCCTGGTGGACGAGACGACTGTCCTCACCTCCCGGCAGCCTGTGTCTCACTGGGAAAGACGCTCCCTGAGCGGGCAGCTGGGGGGCTGCAGGCGGCTCTGTGGCCTCCTGACTCGGGCAGGAAAAGGCAGCTCCCCAGTCACCTCCTGCCTCGGGTCACCGCAGACAATAGGCTTTCCATCTCCCAGGTCAAACACTGACACAGGAAATGATCTTCCCGGCTTTCCCAGCCACGTAGGCCTGGAGGTGCCAGGGAGGAGGGGGGACATGGGCCAGCCGTGCCCGGAAGGGACTGCGGGATCCCCGAGGCGTGTTCCACGTCGGAACGCTCTGATCTCTCTCCACCCCAGGTCCCCACATCCACCGGTCCCAATTCTTCTCCTGTTCCCAGGAGAGCACGCCCCAGACCATGAAACGATCGGGCTCAGTCTCATCAGACTCGGTCTGGAGGGAGAAGGAAAGACGCCATTGCCAGGCTAATACGTCGTGAAAAAGCCACATTTCTGATAGATACTTAACGGTGCGTTGGCGATTAAGATAACTGCACGTGACGGACGGACGGTCGGTTGGCAAGCCAGCTCTTCAACGCGTGGGAAACGTGAGCCATCGGAGAGAGCGGGCGCCTATGCGTCTCCTCTTTGCAGCTCCATGGCCAATGCCGGGCACTTCTGTGCGGGAGGACAGGGATGGTTTGGGCTGTGACTGTCCTTCCCGGTGAGGTCCAGGCCCCCTGGACACACTGGGGCCGCCGGCCATCAGCTTAATCCTAAGTGACCGGAACCAAATGGATTCGGGCAGCGTTGCCCGCGACGGCGATGAAACGTTTCAGATATCAGGCCTCTGCCTGCCAACGCAATCACAACCTTTCAAGGCGAATCAAAGAGCCTGCAGGCTTCTCCCAGCTCCTGCCAACAGCTCCGTCTCACCGTTTCCTCCCTGGTAAGCTGTCAGGAGGCCGCGGCTGCTGCTGAGGTCAAGGTCAGCCTTGGCCGGGGGCATCCATCCCCGTCCCCTGGACCTCGGCACGTCAGCTCATCCCCTTCACTTTAAGAGCCTGGGGGTTCGGGGGTGCGGGAGGGCGGGCGAGTGGGGAGCAGAAAAGAAGCAAAACAAACTTGACGGATGGCAACCCCGGCTATGATGTCAGCAGGCGCTAATGGTTCCCACAGGCATGCTGAGCGGCTCCATGACATAACCACGGCTTCCATTACGCCGGTGGGGCTTCAGAGTTATTCCAAAGATAACACCGCACAACGCCCGAAGCGCCCGGAAACTTCCAGGGCGGCCGTTAGATTTGTCCTAGAGTTACCGGTCTTCTCCCCGCGGGGGGAGAGACACAGGCGGGCCGGGAGGAAACAGAAGCCTGGATGGGGAATGAATCGGCGTCGGAAAATGAGGTCGCTGCACATTCCGAGAGTTCAAAGAGAGGGTGGCCATTAAGAGGCTGCATGGGGTCGCGTGGAAAAGCCGCCAGGCGCAGCCTGTTCTCAGGCGGGCAGCGGGCAGCGGGCAGCGGGCAGTGTGCCCAGTGCGGGGGGCATGCGCCGAGGTCAGTGTGAAAGGCTCAGAGGAGCACACACAGCCACAAGGAGAGTGTGAGGCAGGGGAGCGTGATGACCAGGATTGCTTCTCTGCTCTGACCTCCCCTGGACACTGGATGGTGGGCCAGTGGCTTACTATCTCTGAGCTTCAGTCCCTGGTGGAATTGGAATTAAGGGCATCTGCTTCCGGGGAGAGCTGGACTACATGGAGGGGTATTCAGAGCGCTGCCTCAAGGCGGGAATTCAGTAAACGTGACCGTTACTCGCACTGTCCAGAAACGGGGGGTGTGGCTGAACGCCTGGACAGTTACTGTTCCTGGTAACACACACTCTGTGTGTGCTCTCCTAAGGGCTCACCCATGTTACCTTCTAAGTGCGCCCCTTCCTGTGCGGGGGCACTGTGAGGCCCCATTTACAGAGGATGAGCCTGGAGCAGGGAGAGGGTCAGGCTTCCTGCCTGAGATGGCACAGACAAGACGGAACAGCTGCTGTGCGGGCCCCTGCCATCTGGCTCCATCTGTATTCCTGACCACGGCTTTCTCTATACGTTTGCACACAAGAGGATACACATGTGCGCACGCACAAACACACACACACAAGTACAGGCCCAGCAACTGCACTGACTCAGGATGACCTTGAGCAAGTCACTTAACCTGGGAGGCTCAGTCCTGGATCTGGACAAGGGAACAGTCCGAACCCAGAGGAGAAAGGACAGGCGATCTCGAGTCGGTGCAGTACTAGACACAGCTGGTAACCCACTCACGTCGGTTTGGCCTGACCTCTGATTGCAGCCAGGCCTGGGTGGACAGTGCCAGGCAGGTTGTAAGTTATTCTATATAATATACAGGTCAATATAATATGCAAATTGACCCTCACACCCTCACAAGATGGCTGCCTACAACCAGGCCAGCAGGGGGATTAGTGAGGGACAAAAGGACTCAACAAGCAGGCTACGTGGGGCAACCAGACTGGCAGGGGGGTTAGTGAGGGATGACCAAACGACTGAACAGAAGGCTATGTGGATGCCCAGGCCAGCAATGGAGGGGCAATTGGGGGTGAGCAGGCTAGTGTGTGTGTGGGGGGGGAGCAGTTATGGGCAACCAGGCTGGCAGGCAGTTGAGGGCAACCAGGTCAGCAGGGGGGCCAGTTAAGGGCGATCAGACAGGCAGGTAGGTGAGTGATTAGGAACCAGCAGTGGAGGACTGTGAGAGGGATGTCCGACTGCTGGTTTCGGCCTGATCCTCAGGCCTAAATTGGGAATTTAGGGATCAGGCCTAAATGGGCAGTTGGACATCCCCCAAGGGGTCCTGGATCGGAGAGTTTGCAGGCTGACTGAGCTGAGGGGACCACCACACATCCCCAGCCCACGCAGGAATTCTGTGCCCTGGGCCTCCAGTTTCAAGATAGCATTCTGAGCACCATATAACTCTGTTCGGTAAGCACCACCATCCCCTTACCATCCCACCTCCCCCCATCCCTGGCAAGAGCCCAGAGAGCTTGTGCAGTCCTCCCTCCTGCCCTGCTGGAAACTGCAGGAAGATGACCAACTCCTGGGGCGGCCGCCAGCCACGGGGGTCTGACCCAGGGGTAAGCGCCTCAGTTCCCATCTTCCGGGCGGACACGCTGGCTCCATTCCATTCGCTTCCCAGGAGGAACCTGTGGAATCAAGCTCCCATGGCCAGTGCAGCAGCCTCGCTCCTCCCCCTTCGTAGTGTTTTGCTTCCTTTGGGCTTTTATTCTCCGTGCCCCCCTCACCCACACCCTGGGACCCCCTCCCACATAAGCTCCCTGCACCCAGGTCCTTGTCTCAAGGGTTGTTTCCAGGGGAACCCACGTCCCACGGGGTGATGTAGGCGTTCCCTCTGGGGCATCGCCCCTGCCCACAGCGAGGGGGCAAAGGGCATCCCGGACACGTGTCCACTGACCGCCGCCGCCTGTGGAGGGGCAGATGGCGATGCAGGGAGCGGCCAAGGCAGCAGAGCAGGCCAAGCAGCAAACACAGGCGAAGCTGGAACGGAGGGCGGGCTCGGGGCCTGCCATTCCCTTAGACGGCCATTAGCCACTCCCACTGGGTGAATATGGTTATGGAATCAGAAGAAAGCATTCTCCCCTGTCCTTGATCGCAGACCCCAGAGCTGCCATCACCAATATCTCATGGGCTCTGGTGTATGATTTTTCTTTAAATATATATATTTTATTGATTTTTTTTTTTTTTTTTTTACAGAGAGGAAAGGAGAAGGGATAGAGAGCTAGAAACATCGATGAGAGAGAAACATTGACCAGCTGCCTCCTGCACAGCCCCCACCGGGGATGTGCCCGCAACCAAAGTACATGCCCCTAACTGGAATCGAACCTGGGATCCCGACACTCTATCCACTGAGCCAAACTGGTTTCGGCTGGTAAATAATTTTTAAAAAACACAAAGCATATTTGTACGTGGCAAACCATGTCCGAAAAACCCTTTGTACGGAGACCTTCTGAATGCCCGGGCAGAGAGAGCAAACAAAGGCCCGGGCACTGAGGCAGGGCCCCCACGAACCTCAGTTTCCCCATCTGTACAATGAGCCCATGCATGTTGGATGCAAAGGAATGGCTGGTCTCCATTGTATTGTGATGCAGATAGTCAATATAACCAACAATCCATCCCGTTTGAAAAAAGTGTGTACATCCAAATTTCTCTACCAACATGAGAGACTACATCCATCCAGCCGTTACTTGTTATTCATAAAAAACTTCCAACAAGTAAGGATTCCCATTCAGCACAGCAGGGCCAGGGAAGGGCATGGGGGGCAAAAGGCAGAGCGGCTGAAACTGTGCATTTTGACATTAAATGAATTACATGGAAATTATATGCAAATCATTATGTAAATGCGGCATATGTTGTTTCTGAATTAACAGCTTGGACACTTTTAATAATTACGGCATTTTTCCCCCCAGGGTGAATTAAGAGCCCCCCTACACTATATTTAGGATCCACCTCCGACGAACAGGATGGAATGGCCTTTGTTTTTCATGGTAAGTGGCTCAGGTTCAGAGAGAAACTTGAAATTCTCTCTCTTGTCCCCATCGAGGCCACTCTGTCTTACACAGTATTCTTTTTGATGGCAGTGATGATCGCTGACAATTAATAAGCACGTTAATGCCAAAAGCCTTTGAAAATATGGACTTCTCAAGAGAGCACTGCTTTATCTTATTTTATCCTTTTTGGCCTCGTGAGCAGATGTAAGAGATTAAAATGAAATATCTTTCTCTCGACTGAATTATTCTTCCATAATTTAAGAAACAGGAACCCTAACATTGATTAATGAGATGCACCACCATGGAGGCCCCTGTCCCTGGGGCCACCCTACCTTATTTCTTGATCTAAAAAGGAGACATCAGCCCAGCCAGTGTTGCTCAGTGGTTGAGCGTCAACCTATGAACCAGGAGGTCACGGTTCGATTCTCAGTCAGGGCACATGTCTGGGTTACAGGCTCGATCCCCAGTGTGAGACGCGGCAGAAGGCAGCTGATCCATGATTCTCTCTCATCACTGATGTTTCTATCTCTCTCCTTCTCCCTTCCTCTCTGAAATCCATAAAAATATATTAAATAACTTATTTTTAAAAAACATTAAAAGAAGACATCAGATTTGCCAAGCCTCCTCTAAGGGTTTATTTTCTGAGAAAATCCAGCCACCGCCCAGGCAAGGTAGGTACAGCTAGTGAAGGAAGGTCTGTTGATTTTGTTTGGGGACATTGATTTCTGGGAATATTTCAAACTAAAGAGAATCTCTGCAGAATCTCTGATTATGGAACCTCTACAACTACTGGATGATACACATCCTCTTAAATCCAGCAAAGCTGAGCTTGTAAAAAAACAAAAACAAAACAACAACATTTTTTTTTTTTCAGGGAAACCTTTGGGCAAAAGTTAAAACAAAGAAGCATTTGAAGTCTCGAGAGTTCCATGTGAAATTACACCACAGCTGCCCTTGGGGCTCTTGGTAGCCAGTTTGGGCAAATAGGAAGTTTTTTGGCCTTTCCCACCACACAGGGGTGGGAGTTAGGGCTCGACATGGACAGGAAGCCAGGAACATGCAAGGGCTGCACCCTGAGCGCTGGGATGGAAAGGGCGACCTTCTCTGCTGAAAATACAGGTAAGAAGCTGGACTGTTTTATCACCGGGGGCAGGAGTCCTGGTAGGGGCCAGGAACTGCTGTGTGATTTGAGGGAAAGTAAACAAGTAATACGGGGTGTTCTGATTTTCACCACTGCCCATGTCCTTGGGCACCAGGTTCTCGGTGGAGCAGGGGGAGATGCAGATGTTTCACAGAAGAGGCTGAGTTCGCCAGAAAAACCAACAAACCCATAACTGCGGCCTTGAACTGGATGTGGAAACATCAATACAAGCTCATGAGGTCCCCAGTAGGGCTCTAAAAGTAACTCTGGCCCGAGGGGCATGATCCTGAAATGCCCCTTCCCCAGACAGGAGAAACCCTCCTTGTAGAAACGGCCAGTTTTCTGTCTGCAGCAGCAGGAGTTCAAGATGCACCGGGCTGTGCTGTCATGCCTGAGATCCAGAAAACACCCCAAGACTCGGGTCACTCGCAAGGGACTCAAGAGGCAACCTGGAAGAGGCCACAATGGCCGCCTTAGGCTTCCAAACAAACAAAAGGTTGCAGCCGGTTGAGTCCCATCAAAGATGTTTAAATTGTTGAGCTCATGATGACATTTTCTAAATAAACATTTCATTTCTAGCTTACAGAAAAACTGCGGAGATAATCCAGAGAGTTTCCATATACCCCGTGCCCACGTCCCCGGTGGCTTACATCTTACACTGGGATAATGCCCTTTTCTTCTTTTCTATCCCTTCCCCTTCCTATTCCTTCCCTCCTTCCTGGCCCCCTCCCATTCCTTTCCTTTATCATCCTTCCTTCCTGTGTTCCCTTCTTCTTTTTCCTTCTGGCGCTCCATTTGTTTCCTTCTCTCTCTTTTTGATGATGAGGAATGCTGATATGTTAAAAGCCACCGTGAGGTCGCCCTTGCGATGATAGGGGGCCAATTCATGACCTGTACGTGAGTAACTACAGGAGAAGGGTTTCGCCTGTGTCCAACCTTTCCTATGTACACGGTGCCCCTGGACAACGGAATAGAGCTGCGAGCCAGCACCCCTTTCTATTCCTATTTCTACCAAATACAAACATGGTGGTTAAAATACTACCATTGTACCAGCTCCCAGGAACGAAAGGATGTAAACATTGAGTGTCTACAGCACACACACATTCACATGGTTCCCGATGAAAGAACACACCACCAACCGTCTGCTCCCCACAGAAATCAAACGGGGGTCCGGCCCAGCCTCTGGGCCCCACTGCCGGCAAGGAGGCAGGTAGGGCAACATGCTGGAAGGCACTGAATTGACCATTGGTGAAGTCCGCATTGTGGGAAACTCTGAGTTCTCCCACAGAAATAGTTAGGGAATAAAAAGGAAGGCAAGACAACGTATAGTTTGAGAGAAATTTTTTTAAATAATAATAAAATCAAATGCCTTTAAAACGAGCAAGACCGCCGTAGCCGGTTTGGCTCAGTGAGTAGAGCATCAGCCTGTGGACTGAAGGGTCCCAGGTTCTATTCCGGCCAAGGGCACATGCCTGGGTTACTGGCTGGATCCCCAGTGAGGGTCATGCAGGAGGCAGCCAATCAATGATTCTCTCTCATCATTAATGTTCCTCTCTCTTTCTCTCCCCCTCTCCCTTCCTCTCTGAAATCAATAAAAATATATATATTTTTAAAAACGGGCAAGACTAAATGATACTGTCTAAATACCCAGTGAGCGAATAAAATGATAAAGAAATGCAATCAAGGTCACCCAAGTTAAGATGGCGGGCAGGAGGGGTGCTGGGACGGGAAGCGGGACTGGCTGACACTTCCCAGTTCCTGTTCTGAGCAGTGAGTGCAGGTTGTTTGCCCTGCAATAACTCTCCAGACCACAGCTGTTCGATGTGTGCTCTCTCCGACCCACGTCTCAATTTACTTTCGGACAGTTAACCAAACACAGAGGAAGAAGAAAGAAAACGGAGGATTCCAGGCCTCAAGAAAGCCCGGGTCCCTGATAAGCAAGTTACATACACTCAGGAGTCACGCGCAGCAAGTTAAACATTTTCACTTCACAGGGGACCCCCGTCCTAGCCGGGGCCACGGCGATCCTGAAATCCTGAATGGACCCTTTGTTACACTTCGGCGAAATAATTATTCAGAGGAATTGGCAAGCAGAGGTTGGGGGGAAAGAGAGAAAAAAAAATAATACAAAAAAAAGATCCCAAATCAACAGGTTATGCGTGAGACCAGCAGCCCTCTCCTACCCTCTTGGCCAAAATCACTACGAGAGATTTTTTTTCAGGAATCTTAGGACATGGAAAACATCTCCAGCGTGGACGATGCCAGCCCCTCCGATAAGATACCCCCCCCCCCCTAACTGAATCATGCAAACAGCTGGGAAGCGTACACCCCACCTCCATCCTCTGTCCTGTTAACCTGCTCTTCCTGGCCCTCTTGTGTACCCGTATTCTCAAAGATATCTGTCAACAGTCCCTCACCTCCATCTCGCCAATCAAACAAACACGTACAGGGGAAGGTGAAGGCATAAAGAGTCTCCACTCGTCTGTTTGCAGTTCAAAAGCCCGGCCCGCAAAGGGGAACGCCGGCAGCTCCCCGCATGCTTTGCGCGATGACTACACTGCTATTTTTTTTTTTTTTTTTTGTAAGACCGGTCACAAGATGGCTAGATGGTACAGAGGTGTTGTTGTAACTGGGATCCTTTCAGAGGTAGGAAAACTCACGTTCTGGATTCAGGTGTAGGCTCATCTTCGGTTGGAGCACGTTAAGCTTTGGGGTGTGTATTGAACCAAGACTGTGGCCAATGCATCCCATTGTATAGATGGGGAAAACTGAGGCCTGGGAAAAAGGCATGTGCTCTCCCAAGGTCAAACGGCAAGACAGAATCAGGATAGGAAGGCGGAGTTCTTGACGTGACTTGTTCCTATAGGCTGTTAGCAAAAGTGAACGAAGAGAAACTCTCCTGGGACTGAGATGGGGAAGGACAGGGGTGGGGGAGCACTTAAAAACTTTGCTAGAAAGATCTGCTCTTGAGACACGGAACTAGAGGATACAAAGAGGCAGACTAGGTGGGCTCTGAGAAGGAGTCAGTAAGCCAGGCAAACATGTTCAGAAGGCATCCAAGGTCCAGTCTTATAGTCATTGGGTCCCTGGCCAGGGACCACGGCACCCCTGCGAGACACACAGACTGGGCGTCACCACGTGGGGCAGCAGGTACTAGAATGAAGATCAGGCCTAAACCGGTGTGGCTCAGTGGATAGAGCGTCGGCCTGCGGACTGAAAGGTCCCACGTTCGATTCCGATCAAGGGCATGTACCTTGGTTGCAGGCACATCCCTAGTGGGGGGTGTGCAAGAGGCAGCTGATTGATGTTTCTCTCTCATCGATGTTTCTAACTCTCTATCCCTCTCTCTTCCTCTGGGGGGGGGGGGGAATCAATAAAAAATATATTAAAAAAAAAATAGAATGAAGATCGGGAAAGCAGCTCCACCCTGGGCCAAAGCCAGTGCTGGGAAGAGAAGGGGTGTCGCAGCCAATTCCACTGCCAGGGCCGGCCTGGGGAGAATTCTGAGTTCCGCTAGCTGCTCGGTAGGTGCTGAGGGAGCCCGGGGTCAGCCGCTGCCGGCTGGAATGATCCGGACGGCCGGAGGGAACGGCGCTCTGGGCCCTTTTGGTGGCTGCGCCATGAGGGCCCATTGCTGAGACCGCAAACCGACCCGAGTCATTTCGCCTCCGTCAATATCGGATAATCTTCTTTCCACCCCAGGATGTCCAGAAAAGTAAAATGTTATCGGTGGGAAAATGGCACGGATGAAAATCTTTCCAGCTTTCATGTTGTTCCAAAGGAAACGACCTCATTTATTTCCCTGCGCTTTGGAAGCAGTCAAAAAACCCCTCCAGGACAGACGCAAACGGCTGCGATTAGCCAACTAATTTGGACAAATGAGAGAAGGTCTGTTGGCCCGAATTACCCAAATCATTAGAAGCTTCTAGACCTGCCTCCCCTCCCCTCTCTCCTTTCCTCCCCTCCCCACAAAATAACACCAGCCTGAGTCTGAATCTTTGCGGTTACCCCGGCAAAGAAAACAACACACGACACTGTGTAATTTGGGGAGATGGCCTTCCTTCTTATTCCTTGACATCAGACGGACGGGAAGCCAATGGCAGGGCAATGCCATGTGGGGGAGGGAGGAAAAAGATCCAATGAAGTAGACGATGCTAAGGAGCTGCCTGTGTGAGCTCTGAGGCATGCCGGGATACTCCATGTCCGCAAAGAAAGTATCAATGTTAAGCTCCAAGGGAAAAAAAAAATCAAGTGAAATAAAAAGCGGGAACGAAAGGAGCGGGAGACTAAGAAAGAAGTGTCAGGATATTTATACAAGCTGTCATCCCCGTGTTTCCGCGGAGGCTCATGCCCTCGGAGCGGTCCGTCAGTGCCCTCTCTGATCACAGGCCTCGCCCTGACGGAGTGGGGCGATGTCAGCCGCGGAGGAAAACATGTGGGGAATCTGTGAACCATGTGTGTCGCTCGCGCTGCCGGCACGGGAGGCAGCGGGGGAGCGGCCTCCCGCGTGTGCCCTCTCCGTCCCAGCTCCGGGAAGCGGGTGGGAAGACACATTGATGATTGCTGTGGTTGTTGCTGTCCTGAGGAGGTTGGAAACCCACAGAAGGTGGTGTGAGCCCAACACCAAGGTAAGCCCAGCCGGCTCCTGAGTGTGACACCAGCAACCTGTGTGCAAGGACCAGTTTGGGGAGTTGAACTTTGTATTTCTTGCCAATGGAGAGCTGAAGACACACTCTTTTATAAAAATATATTTTTTAAAATTATTTTTATTGATTTCAGAGAGGAAGGGAGAGGGAGAAACATCAATGTTGAGAAAGAATCATGGATCATCGGCTGCTTCCTGCACCCATCACACTAGGGATCGAGCCCACAACCTGGGCATGTGCCCTTACCGGGAATCAAACCATGACCCCCTGGTTCATAAGTCAATGCTTAACCATTGAGCCATCCTGGCCGGGCCAGACTCTTTTTTGGAAACACTGAGAATTACTTTTTTCCTGCCCTCTCTCTTAGGAGTTTCGACGGGTCGGGGTGCTGAATGTTCCAAGAATGGGCCCAGGACCTAGGCCTAACCAATCAGGGAACGCCACCTCTGTGATTGGTTCAGACATGGACACATGACCCACGACAGGTTAATACAACCCACGGGGCTTTCGCCGCTGTCGCTACTGTGAAAGTGATGCTCTTTGGCTGGGCTTATGAACGACAGCGAGGTTGCCTGAACACAGAGTGAACAGAGAGGAACTCAAAGCGGGGCTGTCCGGACACATCCTGGATACAGCCCTGCCTGAAGGCGGCTCTCCCCGGCCTCCTCAGGGACGCAAGCCCATCCCAGACATGACGGCTGTGACCTCGACACGTGTATACACAATGCAGCTGCGATTATTAGTGTTTTCTGTATCGGCTTTTTAATACAGGCCAGACTCAGCAAGGTCTCTGTGAGGAGCCAGATAATGGATGCTTTAGGACTGCAGCACCTACAGCCTCTTATACGGACTCCTCCACTCTGCTACTGAGGCACGGAGCAGTCCGGGAAACAGGTGAGCCAAGGGGTGTGGCTGTGCCCACACACGTTCTTCACTAACACAGGCACCCAGGCCTCGGGCTAACGTGTGCCAACCTTGGTCTAGACAGTCAGCAAAGCATCTGCCAATTCCTGTGGTGCAGAGACCCCCGTACATGGACCCATGACCGACACCCAGCTACCTACATAATGTCACCCAAGTGCAGAATGGGGGAAAGACAGGGCTTCCGCCAAGGAGATCCGGCCGGGATGGCCTCACTTCTCTGATCATATGTGCAAGCGTGAGAAAACGGGGAGTTTTCAGGATTTGTCTCCTTTTTCTAGAGAGCATTTCTGTATATGAAACTGATCAAGTTTACTTTGTCAGAACAGCTTTGTCTAAGGCATATTATTTATTTTTTAAAATATATTTTATTGTGTGTGTTTTTTTTTTTGTTTTTTTTTTTTTACAGAGAGGAAGGGAGAGGGATACAAAGTTAGAAAGATCGATGAGAGAAAAACATCGGTCAGCTGCCTCCTGCACACCCCCCACACTGGGGATGTGCCCGCAACCAAGGTACATGCCCTTGAACAGAATCGAACCCGGGACCTTTCAATCCACAGGCCGACGCTCCATCCACTGAGCCAAACCGATTTCGGCTGTCTAAGGCAGTTTTAACACTTTCCTAAAAAACTGAGCAGGTGGCTGGCTCTGTGCAGCCGTGCGAGCCGGTTCTGGGCCACCGCTGGACCCAGGGAACCACCAACCGGGACCCACAGACATCACCGCGGCAGATCAAAGCGGGAGCGGGGATTAGGGACTCTTCGGGAACCGCAGTTTAAAATTCCGATGTCTCAGGCAAGGCCTTTTTGAAATGGTAATGCCTGGTACCTGAGTGGAAAAGACAATTAAGATAATGTGTTAATTTCCCCCTCCGATCTGACAGTAATATTTTGATCCTGTTAATTACCAGGAGGACAGAAAACGTATCTAATGTGATTGCGCCGAGCCGCGCTGACAGGCGGCTGGCCTGGTTAAGTAGACGCACTTATCCTATAATTAGCTGCTCGGAATGCAGCTTCCATTCCTTCCTAAATACACCCACTCCGACCTAAACCAGCACGGCGTTTCGGGCCTCTCCCCCCGGGAAAACGGCCAATGGTTATTCCCCAGAACGCAGCCTCCTTTCACAGCCATCAGAAAATAGCAAGCTGCTTGCTGATGGTTCCTGGCACGTGAGGGCGGATCGATGGTGTAAGGAGACCGAGAGACCGCGTCCTCATGGCCCCGCATGCCTGCCTTCCTCACTGCTGTCACTAAGCGAGCATCGTCATGCGAGCTTATGACACACCGAGGCCTCTGTCATGGGCAAGTCGATCCGTAAGGGGGAGAAATACGGGCCCAAAATTATTTTCACAAGCTGGCAAACAGGGCTTGCCAGATCACTATGAGGAAATCCAGGCCTGGCCGGCATGGCTCAGTGGGCGAACCTGTGAACCAGGAGATTGAGGTTCGATTCCCGGTCAGGGCACAGGCCCAGGATGCTGGCTCCATCACCAATGTGGGGCATGCAGGAGGCAGCCGATCCATGATTCTCTCTCATTATTGATGTTTCTCTCTCTCTCTCTCCCTCTCCCTTCTTCTCTGAAATCAATAAAAAATAAATTTTTTTTTTAAATATTATGGGGTTCAGACTTACTTTCTTCGGGATGGAAGTCGTGGCCAGTTTGTGTATGCCCTTCACAAAATGTTTTATGTTTACTTTTTTTTTCTTTAATTATTATTTTACTGATTTTCTACAGAGAGGAAGGGAGAGGGATAGAGAGTTAGAAACATCGATGAGAGAAAAACATCGGTGAGCTTCCTCCTGCACACCTCTAGGGCTGTTTAACTCTTTTTTAAAACAACAGAGCCCATCCCCTCTGCGGGAAAGCTTACGAAGGAGGCGGGCACTCCCGTGAGGACGATGGCATTCCGTCCGTTACATAACCGTAATCTAGCTGGACCCCCGGTATTTAACATGTTCTATAAAAAAGCACAAGACCGCGCTGTCTTGTTATTCCTTTCGCATGTCTGTGTGTCCGATCTCCGCTGGTATTTTAAACAAGGCGCGTTGGAGGTAAAAATAACCCCGGGCTGTGGTCAGAGCAGCCTGGGGTCGGTTCTCACCCGCTCTGTTTCCAATCTTGGCACCTTGGCACAGGCAGGTATGTTCTCCAGCCCTCAGGTGGCCACGTCTGTGACGAGGATCACTGGACCATCAAGGAAAGACTTCCTAACACACACATGCTCCGACGGGGAAGGAATGGCGGCTGCTGCTGCCTCTGGATCTGACACAGAGGACTGTGCTCTTCAAAGATGCTCGGAGGCCTACAGAATGCATGAATGCGTGCGTGCATGCATGCATGCGTCCCTTCAGTCACTGACCTGCAGGCATCAGAAGGGGCCGTGAGCTCAGGACCCTCTGGTGTAACCACTGGCCCCACCTTGACCAGGTGATGCCGACCTGGATCCGCTGGGGCTCCGTGGGAGCCAGGACACGGGGAAGAGGACTCTTAATGGTGGCAGTGGTCTAGGCCGGTGGTCGGCAAACTCATTCGTCCACAGAGCCCAATATCAACAGGACAAAGACTGACATTTCTTTGGAGAGCCAAACTTCTTTAACCTCAAACTTCTTCTGACGCCACTTCTTCAACATAGACTCGCCCAGGCCGTGGTGTTTTGTGGAAGAGCCACACTCAAGGGGCCAAAGAACCGCCTGTGGCTCGAGAGCCGCGGTTTGCCGACCACGGGTGTAGGCCAACTGACACCTCTGATCACTCTATGGAATAACAACCGGGAAGAGTCATGCCTCTAGAGGACAAGAGCCCGACCGCCATGACGGTTCATCAACCTTAACTCATTCTCCTTTTTCCAACAGCAGACACGGCATCCAACACTTGGCCTTATCCCCACACCTTATCAGCCTGCTAACATCTTAAGATCTAAGGGTGTTCAGCAATTTAGGGGGCGTTCTTATTACAAAGTGGCATTCCCTTAGTAGCCCCAGGCCCTGGAGACTCTCACCGGTGCACATGGTATAGGATAGGACGCTATCAGTGATTATCATCGTAGCTCGGGGATATCCCGAAACGGGGAAAGCAAACAGAACCAAAGAAAGGAATCTGCAACTACCGAGAACAATGAGGGGGGGGGGGGCGGGAATTCAGCTCTTAAACCTGGAAGGTTCAGTTGTCTGGAGGTTTTACTCCTGTGAAACATCGTATTCCCACTGACACCACATGAAGGAGGCCTTCTGTACATTCCCTCCAATGAATGAGGCATTGTTTCATTGTTTCTCCGGGCGTTGGTAAGAGCGTGGTGACAGAGGAAATGGATGGATGTGAAAGGAAGTCTTACGGGCTTGTGAAGTCTCAGGGAGATTCTTAAATGACCCGGCCAGATGTTTTGAAGTCTGATACACCCTTAACCCGAACTGAAATTCATAACAAAGTCAAAAGCAATAGAGTGAAACTGATTCCCAGATGCCTTTTTCTAGCAAATCTGAGTGTTTACAACAACTGACTTGAAGTGGGGGGAGGGGCTAATTTCTACTTGGGAGAGAGGAGACGGCCCTGGGAACAATCAGATGCATGCCAGAGTCCGAAGACGAAGTGAAAGTTAAAATTTGAGGAAGACTTCACTGTTGGCTCACTTAAGAACCCACGTTTCTGAGTCCACACGAGAATATGGTTCCGAGTCCAGCCCGAAAGCCAGACTGCCGGCTTAGCATCCTAGCTCTGCCCCTTGCTAGCTGGGGGACCTGGGGAAAGATGCTTGACCCCTCTGGCCCTCCAACTCCCTCGTCTGCAAAATGGGGATAAAAACTGTACCCTCCTCACTGGGATCTTATAATGGATTGAATGAGATAGTTCAGTCAAGTGCCTAGATCTTTTGCTATTATTATGATAGCAAATAACCAACAAAATGTTATATATTAGACAGTGAAATTGTGGACACATTTGGTTCCCCCCCCTTTTTTTTTAAATAAATATAAGGCATTACCATTTAAAAAATATTATTTAAAGGAGGAAATTGGGGGGGGGGCAGTTGAAATATGGTTTCTTCTGTTGGTTTGTTAATTTTTTTTTGGAGGGTGGGAGGAGAAGTATTTCATTTGGAATGGGTTTAGTTTGGTATAAACCATTTGAGATATTAACCAAAAATATATAGATAGAGATAAACAAAATGGTCCTGAGCTGTGTCTACTCCAGCAGCAAGAAGTGTGGATTAAAGGATCCTACAGAGTCAAAGAGAGAATGCCAGGCAGGGGTCTGGAGACCTGATCTGCATCGCGGCCTTCCCTCTAACTCAGTGGTCGGCAAACTCATTAGTCAACAGAGCCAAATATCAATAGAACAACGATTGAAATTTCTTTGGAGAGCCACATTTTTTAAACTTAAAATTCTTCTAACGCCACTTCTTCAACATAGACTCGCCCAGGCCGTGGTGTTTTGTGGAAGAGCCGCACTCAAGGGCCAAAGAGTCGAGTGTGGCTCATGAGCCACAGTTTGCGGACCACGGCTCTTGCTGGAGGAGTGACACAGAACGAGGTACTACCTCTCTCTGAGCCTCAACTTCCTCACCCACAAAATGAGGGGGTTGAACTCAATGGCCAGCAAGATTTCCTCCGGCTGGTCCTGCTTGTAGGAAGCTGTGGAATCCGATGGCTTCAGTGAGAGACTTGACTCCGAATTTGACCAGGAGCAGCAACGTGGTTCTGATTCAAAGCTGGCCACACGCAGGCCACCCCAGCCGCATCCCCACTTCCAGGGACCGAGGCATGAGGACGTGAATGGATGGGTCCAACCCATCGCCCCTTGGAGAGAAAGAGCTCAGAGCACAAGCCGTGTAGACTCCAGGTCAAGTCACAGCCTGTCACTCTCAAACCCCTGCTGACCCCAGCAGAGAGAAGAGAGAAAACCACTTCACTTAACGCCAAGTGGGGGGAATAAATATGCGAGAAGCAATAGCTCATTATTTTTGGAGGACTCGGGAATGAGAGTCCACGGTAGGAACACAACACAACCACCGCTGGCATTTCCATCCTGAATAGACAATATATGCCAGGAGCTCTGAAATAAAGATAGTGGCGGTTCATTTATTATTCCTTCTCCTTAAAACCTGCATTAATTCTGATTTCTATTTAAATAAGAATGATTAAATTTTATCAGCGGAGATGGAAATATTGTGATAAACACTGGCTCGTGGCCAAACTAATCTCCCAAGCCCACAGCTTACGGCCATTGTCTTGTGTGGGTATTTGAATGGCAACGGGCTTTTATCAGTATTTCTAAAGGCACTCATTTAATTATTTGGTTGTAAGGATTTTCAAAACCCAAAAGAATACCATCAATACATATTCATTTCTTGGATTAATGCGACATTAACATCAGAAGATATTGTTATTTATAGGATGCTCGTATTTGTTTCTGCTTCTACAAAAAAAAATAAAAAGAAAAAGGCATCAGATACCGGTCACAATGGTGGCTTTTAAATGTTCTTTTTAACTAAAACTATGAAAATGCAATGCTCAGTGGGGTCAGCCTGAAATTTAGAATTATGGGGGGGGGGAGGTGAGGGGAGACTCAGAAACTCCACAAATCTCTAATAAAGAAGTATGCTACACAGAGGTTGGACGTAGCAAGGAAACAAGATCTCTAAACAGGAAGTCTGTACACATGCGAAGGTCTTGTCAATCAAATGCAATATATTTCAAAGCCTCCTGGAAAAAAAAAATGTTCAAGGAAAGGGGCATTCTAGGTCCATGGTCGGCAAACTGTGGCTCTTGGGCCCTTTTGAGTGTGGCTCTTCCACAAAATACCACGGCCTGGGCGAGTCTATGTAGAAGTTTAAAAATTGTGGCTCTCCAAAGAAATGTCAATCGTTGTAACTGTTGATATTTGGCTCTGTGGACTCATGAGTTTGCCGACCACTGGTCTAGGTAGTTCCTGCACAAATTTCCACACCCAGAAACTTGACTGGTCTAGATTTCATTCCTATATGGGATACTGGGTTTCTTTCAGAACCGATAAAAGACACAAACATGCATCTGACACCTCTCATATTCACAATGATTCCCCAAAAAACAGTTCTATCGTTTTCAACATCACCATGGGTCTGTGACGCAAAGGCTCCACTCTGCCTTAAGGCTGGGCTTCCTGGCTTCTACGGGGTTGGCCAATGGGACAACTCCATTCCTTGGAACCGAAACGCTTCTGACCTGCGTCTGTAAACTCAACCACGGCTCTTTTTTTTTGTCTTTCCATCTGAGCAAATGTCCATCTCAGGGGTGGGGTTGGTTAGGGAGGGCCTGGAGGCCACACCGCAGATCTGCCCGCAATAAGAGGAAATGTGGGGAGAAAGTGGGGCTGGGAAGGAAGAGCCGCAGAACATGGTGTTCATGTGAGAAAGTCCTAACCAACTCGACAGGGAGCTTCAGAACCAAGGGCGCCCACGCATGGAGCTCTGCGCTGGGCGAAGTGCCCAGGATGTGGGGGCTTGGGGACGAGCTGGTGGGGACTGAAAGCTGCAGTGGCATCGGAGGGCCAGCAGCTGGAGGCTGCCAGGGAACTGGCTTCCCAGCAACTGGATGGCAAGCTCTTTCTTGAAGGGAGATGTGAGATCATGGCCACCACCTCCTCAGCACGCAGACACATGTTTTGTACAGTGTGGGCATCCACCCAATGCTTATCAAACGTGGAAGTTATTAGGGATGCTTACAAAAGTGTACATTTATTCATCTGCGATGCATAGTAATAACCACAGTGCAGCAGTAACCAAGTGATGAGCTAGACACTTCGTCAACCAACAGGGCTGTCTGATCACTTGATTGATACGTACTCCAAAGTCAGGTTCTTTCCTGCTTCCTCCAAATGAACTTGGCTTTGGGCACGCAGTTCATTTGGACTGAGGTACCTCTGGGCCCAAGGGGTCTCTCTGGCTCTTATAAGCTCTCCGCTGAGAACAGAAATCCCCACATGCTGGAGGCCGGAGTGGGATCATGCATGTCACTTGTGGAGAGCACTTCACAACCATTAAACCCAGGAGAGGGTGTTCTGATTCCTATATTATTAAACCTGTCCTTCCCCATCAGCTCTTTCTCACTAAAGTGTTGCTAAATAGTCTAGCTGACGTGGCTCAGTGGTTGAGTGTCGACCTATGAATGAGGAGGTTATGATTTGATTCCTGGTAAGGGCACATGCCCGGGTTGCGGGCTGGATCCCCAATAGGGCGTGTGCAGGAGGCAGCCGATTGATGATTCTCTCTCATCATTGATGTTTTTTATCCCTTTCCCTTCGCCCTTCCACTCTATAATCAATAAAAGAAAATCAAAGTTTTGCTAAATAAACCTTCCTATGCCATATCCCAGGGCACAGTCTTTTGTGAAGGGCAACTATATTGTAATAGTTGGTGATGACCTGCTGAGTTGTTTCTCTGAACTATAAACTCCACGTGGGCAGGAACAATGGTTTGGCTCCCCATTATTTACCACTGGCCAAGATCAATGAGTCAGTGGTGGGACACACCTCTCTGATCTGTGCTGGGCCTCTAGATGCTCAGGCACCTGGCTTACTCAGGAAGAAGGTGATCTTGTATTCCAGATCCCAAGTCACAAGTCAAAAGGCTCATCCAACAAAGACACAAGTCAAAAGGCTCATCCAACTCAAGGGCTATGAAATAATGTGCCCCGTTGAGTCCCGTGAATGGTCATCTCCTTTAATTCTGGCAACGTTCCTAGGGGGAGAGCCCCTATTTTGTCACCAAGGAACCTGGGGCAGAGAAGTTAAGCAAAAATCCTACATAGCTGACGAGACATGATCCCAGGAAGGGGGACCACACCTCCACCCAGAGGGTCAGACCTGCCGGTTCCTTGGCTGCTCTGTTAGGTTATAGCTGGATTTAAATTTGAAAAGCCAACGAAACAGGAGGCCTGATTACCTATAACCCCCCTCTCTGATGCTCCTAGCTACGAGAATAATCAGTTCAAACAGATACATGAGATTCTTGTTAGGGCGGATTTCCAACCTGACTTTGATTCTCCGCAATCAGAAGGAACTTGGGCCCCACACCTGGGGCGGGCACACATCTCGGTGAGAGGCAGATGGTAAATATTTTAGACTTCAGAGGCTGAAAGGTCAGAACAGCTCAAATCTGCTCTTGGAGTGAGAAAGCAGCCAGCAGTTAAACAAATGCGTGTGGCTGTCTGCCGATCAAGCTCTATTTATAGACACTAAAATTTGGATTTTGCATAATTTGCATGTGTCATAAAATGTTATGTTCCTTTTGATTTGTTTTTACAACCATTTAAAAATGTAAAAACCAACGATGGTGGGGGGGGGGCATGTGTAATGCTTCCAACAATAAAGAATTAAAGTAAATAAAATGAAACTGTGAAAACCATTCTTATCTTGGAGGAGGAACGAGAGCTGGCGGTGTGGGCTGGATCCGGCCCAATGACCATTGTTTGCCAATTTCTGCTCTAAACCGCTCTCTTACATCTGAACCAGTGCTTAGGGAACAAACAAAGCTTTTCTTTCTTTTTTAAAGAAAGATTAAGATGCATTCTTTTTCTTCTCTCTTTTTTAAAGAGAGGGAGGACAAGAGAGAGAGACACACACACACACACACCAAAGTGAGAGAAACACTTCTATTCATCACCTCCCACATGCACCCTGACTGGGGATCGATCCTACAACCCTGAACGAAAATCAAACCCACCACCTTCCAGTGCATGGATCAGTGCCCCACCCACTGAGCCATACAGGCCATGGCACCAGGCTTTTTTTTATGAGAAAAATAAAAGCACCAGAAACCCTGTTTTCTCGTTTCTTTGCAATACGAATCTGTGTTTTCTTGGTCAAACTCTGTCCCATTTCCCTAAAGATATAAAATGTAATGTCAACGAATATTTATAACCATCAAGGAGGCTGAATTCCACTTCCACGTTGGCTGCCAACAAGCGGATGTCAGCGCCGTTGTCGATTCTTGTTTGAAACTCAATGCCCGAGACAAAGGAAAATATATTCGCAAATACCTACAAATGCTAGTGTGAAGCCTAGGTGTATTCTAGAGAATCACCTGGCGGAGAGCACTTGAAATGTCCCAGCCGCCGCTAATGCAGACGGCTAATCCTATTTACATTCATATTAGCCGGGGTATCTCTTTCCCTGAGATTTCCCTATTTGTATGCTTGCATGACTTAAACTGCCGTTTGCATGATATCGGGACTTTTGTAATTTAAATCTATAAGAGGCAATTTCTTTTAAATATACTTCCTAACCTCGGGTGGAGAAGGCACCCAAGTTATTTGAGCGCTGTACACCTCAGTGAGCACGCGCTGTGGGCTGGGAGCAACGTGCAGAATGCGGGGATTCATCTCATGCGGGGGGAGTGGGACGGAAAATAAGGCCGGCACTGGAGAGAAACAGCCTTTGAAAGGGGCCGCATTGTTAGCCAGGGAGATGGTGTGTCTTAGAATTGCTATTTTTTTATATAGATTATTTTTCTATTGATTTTTTATAGTGAGGAAGGGAGAGAGATAGAGAGTTAGAAACATCGATGAGAGAGAAGCATCCATCAGCTGCCTCCTGCACACCCCCTACTGTGGATGTGCCCACAACCAAGGTACATGCCCTTGACCGGAATCAAACCTGAGACCTTTCGGTCTGCAGGCTGTCGCTCTATCCACTGAGCCACACCGGCTTCGGCTAGAATTGCTATTTAGACACGTAAAAAGCTCCCCCTCTCCCCGGAAAGCATGGTACGCAGTGTGCTTCCCCCACTGTGGCTTCTCTTTACATCCCACCTCGCTTTAGGCCCGGGAGTAGCGAGTTTGACAATGAAGAGATGGGGGGTGGCTGATGATCAAAGCACGTTGGCCGTTGGGTGGCCAGGGGTCCACGTGACAATGTCAGTGGTGGCTCCCGCTGGGACGCAGGAAGCAGTGTGTGTAAGCAGGTTCGGATCTGGGGCTGGGGGTGAGATTCCAAAATATGGAAGCAGCTTCAGCCAGCTGGGAGTGTCTCCCTTCGTATAATTTCTGTGAAAGGCTCCCCGTCCCTCACCATCTCCAGCTGACAGAAGTGAACAGCAAATAGCTCAGGGTCTTCTCTTGCCCCAAAGGGGCAGGGTTTTCCGGATAGGTAGGCACACCCATCAGCACGCTGCTAAGCAGGCTGGGATGGTCCGAGCGCAGTGGTCGGCAAACCCATCAGTCCACAGAGCCAAATGTCAACAGGACAACGACAGGGATTTCTTTGGAGAGGCGAAATTTTTAAACTTCAACTTCTCTAATGCCACTTCAACATAGACTGGCCCAGGCCATGGTATTTTGTGGAAGAGCCACCCTCAAGGGGCCAAAGAGCCACATGTGGCTCGAGAGCCGCAGTTTGCCGACCACAGTCCTCGTGGAAGCCCACGGGGTGGCATGTGTTGTGTGCCTTTGCTCTGGCTGCATGGAACTGGCCATCTGGTCTACCACCCGTGGCTGGGTCCTGGGCGTGTTTCACTGAGCTTCCCAGGTCACCAGCGTGAAGGGGCCCATTTCACACCTGTCTCCCACAAGGAAGCCAGGACAAGTCAGTGTCCCAAACTGGGCATCAGTGTCCCAAAATGGTCAGCCTGGGACCACCCAGTACCAGCCCCAGCTTCAGGTGCCCCAGAGGAAGGGATCCCCATCCCTTCAATGGCTCAGTGCTGCCCTGTCCTCAGGCCTCCGGCTGGAAGATCTACACACACCAAGTGTCCGGGTAGACATGAGGCATTCTCCTCACTACCCAGGTGGCTCCACATACCTTCAGCCACGGGTTCATGACCCCAGACACACACACACACACACACACACACACACACATACACACACACACACTTCCACACCCTGCAAGGAGCTGTTATAAATGTTTCATGTGGGACTCGCACAACCCGCCAGACGCGCCAGAGTTTTCAAATTAACTCCCTTCTCGCCCAAGGGGATCGCTCGGCAAAAGGTTTCTCCCTCCCACCCAATCTCCGCGAGAATATTCGGAATTTGAAACAGAATGCAAATAATGCGTTTGGGCTCCCTAATCAACACATGGGATCAACTTGAATTGATTAAGAACCTTTGAAATTAGCTGTCTCTAATTCTCTCCGTGGCCCGCTGCTGGCTGGTACTCTGAAGATAGAAGGGAGGGGGTGGGGGTTAGGGTGGGGCGCTGAGTGTGTGTGTGTGTGTGTGTGCGCGTGTGTGTGTGTTGGGGCAGAAGTTGGAAAGGTTGGTTTCATTTTTTTCCTCCAGAGCACATATGATGGTCCTTCCAACATAAAACGCATTTTGTATTTTATTCTAATAGTGACACATCTCTAAGAAGGCAAGCCCCCGTTGGGTGTAATGCTAAGGCTTTTCATAAAGTGTGTTTCCAATAGTTACTGGACTGCATGAAATCTGCACAACTTTAGTGAAAACACACACACACACACACACACACACAAATGAATGTATAAATAATATGCAACTGTCTAGACAGCACAGGTCACTTGCAAAGAGAGCAGTGGGGGAGGTGGGGGTGGAATTGTCCATCAACCAGACAAGCATAACTGATTCTGACGCTAAATAACGGCGCAGATATTCAGGATTCTCTATGTGCGAGGCTCCGCTGAGCAGTCCTCTTCCCGAGCCCGGGGCCTTCCGCTCGCTCACAGCTCCGTGCCGCCTCTGGACGTGGGCTTGCTGGTTAGGCATTCAAATGGATGCCCTGTGTGATTGCCTTTTGGAAAAGCAAGACTAACCCTCCGCCAGCAGCAGAATCTTAAATAAGGGGGTTTATGGGGACTTGGGGAGAGCACAAGACCCAATATGCATGCACAAACGCGCACACAAATTTCATGGAACATTGTCACTCTCCAGTAATAATGTGAGACAACAGGTCCAGGTATTCAAATCGTGTGCTGTTGTTTCAATTAGAATAATCTGTATATAGTTTAAAAAAAAACAAAACAAAACAAAAAAAAACGCTTGGAAATGAAACCAAATGTGGTAATTGCGGCATCCTTCAGCAGCATGGGAGGTGAGGGTGCAACTGCCACTGTCGCCGCCCCGCCCCCCAAATGGCGATGTGAACAAGGTTCATCAGTTGGTACCCAGGGCAGGGCCACCAACCCACTCTCCAGCCTGCCAGTCTCTGGAGCTCTTTGCAAGAGGAGCCCAAGGCCAAGGGGCTGCGGTGGGGGAGGCCCCAGGCCTGTAGGAGGCAGAGCCCTGCTCACCTTGCAGGTGGGGAGGGAAGGGGGAGGGAGGGAAGGCAGACAGTGGCTGCCCTGCACAGCTGGGCAGTCCCTCAGGGAAGACCATGGTGCCAGTCCGAGAGCGAGAAGCGAGCAGGTGCCAGGCTGGGTGAGGCCTGAATGCAGAGGCTCTGTCTCCTCTCACCTCGCCCTCACCAAGACCCCGCAGACGCGCCGTGATTGATGATCCTCCTTCTGCTCCAGGGAAACCAGGGCTCAGGGAGGTTAAATCACTTGCCTGAGGCCAAACAGCCAGCAAGTGGCTGAGCCGCTAGTTTGATTCAAGGTTCCTTTCAAGCTAAGCGCACACCCTTAACCCCTATGATCCTGGGCACCTCCTGGCTGCTCACTGCCCCCTCCCCACGCGGGGTGGGCTTCCCCACGAGGTGCAGTGGGCACAGGGCTTGGAGTTAAAGGTTTATTTGGGGGGGGGGGGTGCGTTATGATAAGGCAAGTCTCCCCCTTTCCGTTTTAGGACCTATCAGCCATGACGATGTCATCTTTTTTGGCTAAAAGCTCAATTATATCATCACTCGAGACCCTCCAAACACTGAGCTAAACGCCAGGCTTCTGGGTGGCCAGGTGCCTGTTGCCCATTAGGGATTCAATTTTCTAAGAATGAGCCAACACCGGTGTGGCTCAGTGGATAGAGCGTCGGCCTGGGGACTGAAAGGTCCCAGGTTCGATTCCGGTCAGGGGCATCGAACTTTGGTTGCGGGCACATCCCCAGTAGGGGGTGTGCAGGAGGCAGTTGGTCGATGTTTCTAACTCCTCTCTTTCCCTTCCTCTCTGTAAAAAACCAATAAAATATATTTTTTGAAATTTTTTTTCTCAGAATGAGTCCCATCCCTTCGATCCAGAATCATCTCCCTAATTAAAAAAATAATGATAATAAAATAAGAAACGGATGGCGTTCTGCCTCTGCTCAAAACCTCCTGATGCTCTCAGAGCAACACGCAGACACCTCCCTGTGTCCCACAAAGCCTCCTCAGCCCGGGCCTGTGGCCGCCCATAGCTCCTGCTGCCCCTCCTGCTCTCCCTCCCGCCTGAGCAGACCAGGCCCTGAGAAAAGGGCCCCCTTCCTCCCAGGCGGGTCCTCCCTCCCCTTCATTCAAGACCTGAGTTCAATGCCTCTCACCTGGGCAGCGTGCCTGCCGGAATCCGTGCGCCCCAGAAGCTGCTCACCTGGCCCCATGGCCCACCCCTCCCCCAGCCTGAGCTCACACCCACGGGAATGGAGGATTCCTCCTATGTGCCACCCGGGGGTCAGCACAGAGCCACGCACACAGGCCCTAGAGATGAGTGAGTGAAGAAGTGAATGAGTGGATGAGTGAATGAACGAATGCACCTGGTCAAGAACGCATGTGCGTTATGGCCAAGGCAACACAGCCACCCAGTCAGCAGCCCCGTCGGCATTTCAGTTCTTACTTTCGAGCCGCCCCGGAGGCACTGAGTGTACACAGGGAGGAAGACCCGCCCCCGGGGGCCTGGGGACACAGGCTGGGCCACAGTGTGTGCTCCGGGGCTAACCCCAGGCGGCCCGAGCCGTGGGTGGACGCTGGAGCTTCGGGGATGTGTGTCTGGGCAGAGGGCATGTGTCTGGGAGAGAAAGACAAGTGTCTCTACATGGGTGACCGCCACTGGGTGTGTCTGACAACATAACAAAGGCCATTCTGGAGAGAAAGGGCCAGGGCCGGGGACTTGCAGAGGAGGTGACCAGGGTCTCGGGGAAGGAACACGCAGAGGGACCGGACGGCGTGGGGAATCTCTATTATAGAACGGCTCAAACGCGGCTCCCAGGACTCAGAAGCAACTGAAAAGGCCCGGGGGTGGCCCCTTTGCCAGGACGAAGGCGTGCGCACGTGGGGACGCCGATAGTTCCTGAACCAAGTTTACCAACAGTAGTTTGGACTCTGGCACAGGAAGGGCAAGCCGAAAACATTGACGGCGGACGGCTATTCCCAAGCCCTGGGGTTCCTGGGAGACACCTTCCACTCCTCAGCACGGCTGGTCCCTCTGGCCTTCCCTCACTCACCCCAAAGAAGAGAAGAGGCGGCCTGATGGATAGGAGAGCTGGGGGCAGGCCTGGCGGGGAGGGGCAGGACTGGTGGGGAGGGGAGCAGACCTGGTGGGGAGGGGGGCAGGCCTGGCGGGGAGGGGGCAGGCCTGGTGGGGAGGGGGGCAGGTCTGGTGGGGAGGGGGGAGGTCTGGCGGGGAGAGGAGAGGCCTGGCGGGGAGGGGGGAGGCCTGGTAGGGAGGGGGGCAGGCTTGGGTTCTCCCTGGCTCTGGCCCAGGTCTGTCCACCTGGAGAGAGTGCCCCTCTAGCTCCTGCAACCGCAGGAAAAGCCACGCCTGCCGAGCCTGGGCCTAGGCCTGGCATCCCCTGCTGGAGGCGGGCTGTGGGGCCTTTTTGCTGGTCTGGACTCCGGAGGCTTGTCCGATGGGAGGCCCAGACCCCATGCAGGGGCGAGCAGTCAGTGCACAGCTCCTGACCATGCACCAGAGAAACAGCCAGGAGAGAAGCCAGGAAGCAGCGGGAGTCCCCGAGGAGCTGGGCGGGAGCTGGGGGAGCTCTCGGGGTGAGGTTGGAATGGAGGGCGCTGGGATATCCAAGGGGGCTGAGGCCTACCTGCAGGGTCACCGCACCCACACGGTCCCAGCGACGCGGCCTGAGCCTCTGTCTCCCAAGGAAAGGAGCCGGGGAGGAGGGAGGGCATCACGCACCCACTGGTTGCCCTGCAGAGAGCTGCCCGGCAGCAGGAAGTGCCCCGGGGCTCCGCCCACCCAGGCCGGAAGTGCCTTCTGGGGCCCAGGTGCCAGAAATCCCTGCATGCTCCCAGGGGCTTCCCCAGATCACTGCTCCTGTTTGCAACCCGGGGTCAGCTCAGAAGCCAAGCACCCAGGCCCTAGAGATGAGTGAGTGAGTGAGTGAGTGAGTGAGTGAGTGAGTGAGTGAGTGAGTGAAGACGTGAATAGATGGATGGATGGGTGGATGGATGAATGAATGAATGAATGAATCCACCTGGACGAGAACTCACGTGCATTATGGCCAACAGAACACAACCACACAATCCTGCAGGAGGAACTTGATCTTGCTCCTGAAGAGCGAGCAGGCCACAGCCCTGCAGGGCCCCTGCAGCCGGAGCCTTTGTGAGGCCGGCCCTGCGAAGGCTTTCCAAGGAGCCACATCTGGAAGCTTAGCAGGTTGCCTGCTTCCCTGTAGCTCCGAGCTGAATAACGGCCTCTGCACCCCTGCGGGACCTCTGGGGAAACCCCTTTCTTCAGCCAACGTGGGTGCATGGAGGAGCCCGCTCCGTTTGACCTCATCTGGGCTCTCGGGTCATGGGTCCAGAAGAGAACCCCGAGTCCCAACTCAGAGCTGCAGGTGGGAGCTGAACCGAGGTGTGAGCGCCCATCACACCACCACTGTCACCAGCAGGAAACATACCAGGAGCCACCCTGGACCCCGCGCTGCACTGCGCTCTGCCCCAAGCAGGCCGAGCTGCCCTAAAGAGTAACAGGACGAAGGGGTCCTTCAAACAGAGCGGAACCTCAATGTTTCCTTAAAAATATAATAATAGCCCCGACCGGTTTGGCTCAGTGGATAGAGTGTCGGCCTGCGGACTCAAGGGTCCCAGGTTCGATTCTGATGAAGGGCATGTTCCTTGGTTGCAGGCGCATCCCCATTAGGAGGTGTGCAGGAGGCAGCTGACCAATGTCTCTCTCTCTCTCTCTCTCTCTCTCTCTCTCTCTCTCTCTCTCGATGTTTCTAACTCTCTATCCCTCTCTCTTCCTCTCTGTAAAAAATCAATAAAATATATATATATATATATATATATATATATATATATATATATATATATTTAAAATAATAATAATAATAAAAGTGTCGGAGATGCGCCATATGAACGGCAGGACGTTGGCTGACACCAGGGGAGCTTGCCTCTGTGACCGGAGTTGATAGTGCCCTCTGCCTCATTCAGAAAAACAAGCGAAACAAAAATCTACAAACTCCTCACCTACTGCGTCAAAACAAATCAAACCTTCAAACTGTTTTCAGACGTTATATGCTGTTCAAGTATCAAACACACATCAGGCGATTTTCTTTTTCCGGGCCTAGAAAAACGTTCGGCACATGTATCTCTATTTATGGCTCCTGTCTCATCCTCTTAATCCCCCCCGAATTACATCGCATTCCCTCTTGGTCACCACCTTCCACCCTCCGTCTCATCCTTAAGCGTAGATGTGCACGCATGACCGACATCGGTAGCCCGGAGATGTTTATCTACGCCGGTCTAATATTTCATGTTTCTCCCAGAGGAGAAGGCTTGAGAGTCATTGGCTGGAGCGCAGATGATGATGGAATTTCCTCTTCTGAAGAAGCTTGAAAGGATTCTTGAAGGATGAGCTTTTAATAGATCTCGAGGAGATGAAGCACGTCTTGCTGCCATCCAGGCCGTTAGCCCGTGGGCCTTCCAGTTCCGACTTGCACGCCGCTCACCCCAGACAGAGCCGCAGTATTTACATAAGACGGTTGGAGAGCCGCGCGCCCGCTCCCCGCGTTTCTTCGTTTGCTGATTCATTCATTCATGTATTCGTTCAACAGACACTCGGGGAACCCCTCTGGGATGGGCCTGGAGTGGATCCGGGGGGATTAGCAGTAAATAAATCATGGCCCTCCTTGGATGCGCAGATTAGGAGAGGAAGCAGACGTATCAGCGGATGAGTCACCGTGTGTGAGAGCTACGGAGAAGGTACGGGGAGCGCTGAGAACTCTTCGGGCTTCTGATAAGGGGTAGAGGCCGTTTATTTAACCGCAGACGGAACGCCTGTTCCGAAGAGTTTGAGCTCAAAGAAGCAAGCTTATCCGGTTCCAGTCCGCTGCCTTCTGTCATGCAGGAGGGCCTGACCCTCACAAAGCCCGCTGGACGGCCTCCGCTCCACAGCCGTGGGCAGGCTCCGCTGTAGCCAGAAATGGCACAGACTTATGGCTGTAGTGCCAGGCCGGTGTGGCCCCGGGGTTGGGCATCCATTCATTGCCAAATGCCAGGCATGTGCCTTGAGACCTTTTCTGTTGTAATTCTCACAATTACTCCTCTTGGATGCCTCGTACGCATTTAAAAATTTCTGGGTCCACCTGGCTGGAGTGGCCCAGTGGTGGAGTGCCCACTTCTGAGCCAGGAGGTCATGGGCCAGGCCCATGCAGGCTTGATCCCCAGTAGGGGGTGTGCAGGAGGCAGCTGACCAATGATTCTCTCTCAGCAACAATGTTTCTATCCCTTCTTCTCTAAAATGAATAAAAACATATATTTTTTTTAAAAAAATGCATGATTGCAGCCAAATGACTATGGCCTTACTTTGGTCCAAACACTGTTTAAAACACTTTATTAAAACTACCCTGGAAAAAAATTAAAGTAAAACAAAAGCACCCTGGAAGGTGGATACCCTTGCAATTTCCACTCCTAAAGATGAATCGGAAGCACCGAGATGATGAGCAATGCCTCCAACCACACAGTTTGTAAGGTATAAGCTCTACATCTTTACTAGGGACTCAGTGCACGAAATTCATGCGCGGGTGGGGTCCCTAGGCCTGGCAGGTGATCAGGGCCAATCAGGGCCAGGCTGATCGGACTGGGAGGCCTGGAGGGGTCGGGAGAGGAGGTGGCAGTCGCCAGGCCAGGTGTGGAAGGAACAGACCCCAGACGTCAATGCTGCCCTCGGTGCTCCACCACCCCACAGTTCCCTGCCTTCCCCTCCTTCCCTCAGGGCCATGCCACCACCAGAGGCCTGCTGGCTGGGGGAGGGACAGGGGGAGGGCTGGGGGAAGGTTGAATCCCCAGTTTGGAACATGCAGGAGGCAGCCAATCAATGATTCTCTATCATCATTGGTGTTTCTATCTCTATTTCCCTCTCCAAAGTCAATCAATTCTATATTCTTTAAATGCCAGGGTTTTAGAGGAAGAAAGGTAGGGCAAGGGAGCTATTGTAGGGGAGCATTTGAGGATCTTTTTTCTTTTTTTTAATATATTTTATTGATTTTTTTACAGAGAGGAAGGGAGAGAGATAGAGAGCCAGAAACATCGAAACAGAAACATTGACCAGCTGAAAGAGAAACATCGACCAGCTGCCTCCTGCACATCCCCCACCGGGGACGTGCCCGCAGCTAAGGTACATGCCCTTGAGCGGAATCGAACCCGGGACCTTTCAGTCCGCAGACCAGTTTCGGCGGCATTTGAGTCTTGCTCACACTTCAGATAGGGTAACTCAAGGTGGTCCTCAGGGGGTGACAGGTGAGGAGTGGCCGTAGATGGAGCAGGGGACGGGCCGCGATGACTGGGGATGTCTGTGACAGTGACCCTGAGCGTGTGTTGGGGCCATCGCTGGGATCATTCAACCCCAAGGGGTTTTGATTTGGGATGGGAGGAGGAACATGGAGATCAGCGGGCCTTTCTTAGCCTAGAAGGTGAGGCGAGCGGCAGGAGCGGGCTGCCCTGCTTCCCTGCAAATGTAAGGTGCCCAGGCGTCCTGCCAAAAGTGGGACGCCTGGTCATCTTATAAATGTAAAACACTGTAACTGGTCATGGACGTCAGTCAGTGACCACATCAATGCCCAGCCAGCCCTGGGGGCTGTGTCCTGCCACTCTCTGGCTGTGCTGCGGCACTATGGGCCCGGGAGGCCAAAGCCATGCTCCCAAACGCAAGTAGTTTACAAAGAGGTGAAGGGGTGGGCAAGAAGCCAGGAGCTGGAAGTCGGAGCTGAGGAGCAGCCATGGAGCTGGTCCGGCAGCAGCTGGTGGTGCAACCGGCTTTGGAGACAAAGGGGCTGTGCTTCCTGCATGCCCATCACCGGTGAGTCCGAGGTGCGCCAGCCGGGCCAGGAGGGCCTGGGGAAGACCTTTCTCTCCTGGAGCCGTTCTTCCCGGGGAGGCAGTGTCAGGCCGCTATTCCCCCCCCCCCCAATTTATTTATTTTATTGGAAAGCAAGCTCTGGGCTTGCAGATCCTGGGATTTCCTAGGCCATAGCCTGTGCCTCCAGGCCTCACTGTGTTCCCCTTGCCCTCCTCCTGCATTGAGCGTCTGTCCCCTGGTGGTCAGTGCGCATCATAGCAACTGGTTGACCGGTCGTTCTGGTCATTTGGCCGTAATGGTTGGGTTTTTATTATATAGATACGGTCAATGGAATACAACCTGGGGGCGGGAGGCTCTCTTGAGTTAATTCCCTGCTATGGGTGTTCTCTCTCTCTCCCTCTCAATATCTCTCTCTCTCCATCCATCCTTCCTCCCTTCCATTCCATTCTCTCCTCAAACCCCATCTCTCATAAAAATAATACACAATATTTATAAAAGCCCAAGAATTGTGCTTTGCGGGTTTTAGGATTCTGGGTTCATAGGAATGCACTGTTTTCTCAAAAATTAAACTTTTATCTTCTATGAATCCTCTCATACAGCTCTAACACATACAGGATATATATATATGTTTAAAAGCAAAGACATGAAATCTAATAGGTAAAAAATGTATGTAAAACATACAAAAGTAACAATCTATTTTTTTCTTTCAATGAGACAAGCCAAATTTAAAACAAAATAAAAAAAAATCAGTAAAGGTCAGGTCTGTAAATACGCTTAAAAAACAGGCACATAAAATCGCTGCAAAATTATAGGTTATTTAAGAAAAACCATAAGAACAAAGCCCTCTATTACTTTCCAAAGATGAAAGGAGAAAGTCGTATGAACTCCAGGGAAGTATCTGAGCATTCATTCTGCCCGAGGGATCCAATCCACTCATCAAACCTCACATTCTCACAAGCAGAGACACTGCTTTGAATGGAAACCTTGTCATCAGAAGGTCTCTCTATGCTACGTGTTACTTAGGAAAAGAGTAAGCCCTTTATAATATATTAGTGTCTTGTGATAAATTATTACAGCATAATTTGTCAAATTAGCCAACAACCACCTTGGAAAGCAAGCGGCAGAAATAGAAAAGTAAATTATCATTGAGGATGGATCTTCCTAGCTCTTCACATTCTTTTGAGAAGAGACTGGTCGATTGGTGAGGACTCTTTTTTTTTATTTTTATTTTTTATTGATTTTTTTTTTACAGAGAGGAAGGGAGAAGGATAAAGAGTCAGAAACATGGATGAGAGAGAAACATTGATTAGCTGCCTCTTGCACACCGCCTACTGGGGATGTGCTCACAACCAAGGTACATGCCCTTGACTGGAATCGAACAAGGGACCCTTCAGTCCACAGGCCAATGCTCTATCCACTGAGCCAAACAGGTCAGGGCTAGTGAGGACTTTTGAAACAGGATGTTGATGTTGCCCCTTAGTCTCTCCTTCTCCTCCTGGTCACAGACTCACCCTGTGAGATAACAAATGCATTCCAGGTATTTGTATGACTCAGGCCCAGCCCTTTCCCTGCCACCGGGGGAGCTCATGAGCCAGGCCTCACCAGGAGCACCAGTGGGTAGAATCCCTGGAATCTCTGAACCGAAGGGGAACGGGAACAAGAGAGAGAACCCTCCTGACATAGGGATTATTCAGTGCTGGACGTGACCCTGCTGAGCTGAAATCCCTCTGGGAGCCAGGCTGCTGGTGCCCTGGAGAAGCCACTCTGCTCTGGGGAAGGGGGGCTGTTACCAGGCAGGATAGAAGGGACTGGGCTGCGGGGGACCAACATGGCTTCCTCCGGAGCTAACTTTAGGCAACTGCCAACGTTGTTTGGGGTGCAAGCCAGTCTTCCTCCAGTTATCCCAACGTGACCTTGACCTTGTCCCAATCCATAGGGATGCTTGGTTTTCGTTTTGCTCCACAGAGGCCTGTTCCGTCCTGTACCAGCTTTAATGAATGTATTCGGACACCCGGGAGAAGACAGCTCAATCTTCCTCCTCCTTTCTCTGACCAGGCCCGCACATTTACACTTCTATGCTTGTTTTAGAATCTTTTCGTCTCAAATTCCACTAAAAACCCTCTATAATGTTGAGTGCATCTGTGAAATGACATGTTCCCTTGAATTATTAAAGTTCTTTTTGTGCTCCTCAGGGGAGTTTAATATCTTTCTTTAAAAAAATATTTTTATTGATTTCAGGAAGGGAGAGGGAGAGGGAGATAGAAACATCAGTGAGGAGAGAATCATGGGTCGGCTGCGCCACTGCACACCCCACTTTGGGGATGGAGCCTGCAGCCGGGTCATGTGCCCTGACCAGGAATTGAACCTTGACCTCCTGGTTCATAGGTTGATGCTCAACCACTGAGCTATGCTGGCGGGCAATAACTTTTTGTGTTTTCGTTAATTTTTTTTAAGTGGAATTGTTTTAACCGTTCTATTTTCTAAATAGTGTTTACTTGTTTATTCTTATACTAGCTGCCTGATGCACAGAATTCATGCAAGGGGCTTGGCCCTTGCAGCCCTGGCTTCGACCAGAAGGTTGTCCAGAAGGTCTAATTAGCATATTATGCTTTTTATTATTATAGATGGGAAAGCTATGGGTTTTATGATTAGGATGGTAAGCCCTCTTTGTTCTAATAATTCTCAGTGTTTCTTCAGTTGTCTAGGTGGACAATTTCAATAACATAGATAACGGTATTGTTGCCACCTCTTTCCTAGGGAGGACTCCTCATTTCTTCCCTTCACTAATTACTCTGGAAAGCACTACAGGACCTTGTCAACACATGGTTTTAGTTCCAACTGCAGTGACATAAATCTACAGGTTCAGGAGTGAGCAAGGGATTGACTATTATTGATTTTTTTTATTTATTTTTTTTTATTATTATTTTTTTTTTACAGAGAGGAAGGGAGGATAGACCTAGAAACATCGATGAGAGAGAAACATCGATCAGCTGCCTCTTGCACACTCCCCACTGGGTATGTACCTGCAACCAAGGTACATGCCCTTGACCAGAATCAAACCTGGGGCCCTTGAGTCCACAGGCCGACACTCCATCCACTGAGCCAAAGCAGCTAGGGCTGACTATTGGTTTAAGATCATATATAGGATGTCCCAAAAATGTATACACTCACTTTGAATAATTATAGAGGCAGAGTTTTGAATAATTATAAAGGCACAACTTATTAAAATAATTTCATTTTCAAAATGGAGCTATCTCAGCAGTTAAAGCATGTATGCATTTTTGGGGGACACCGTGTATATGATAAAATTACCGTACCTAAATTAAGTTTTCAATTCCAATTTGGCTAAGATTTTTTTTTTTTGTCCTTTTATTTATTGTTGTTGTTGAGACAAAACTTACCTGTGAAGTGCACAGGTCTTACTTGTTATAATCAGATGAGTTTTTGAGAAATCCACACAGCCATACAATCCACACCCCTAACACATTTCTATCATGCCAGAAAATTCCTCCTTATTTTTTCTGCCCATCCCCCTCCACGCTCCAGACTCTGAGGAACCGTTGCTCAGTCTGTCGTTATAGATTAGTTTTTATTGAGATAGAATTCACAGGAGAATATGTGTGCTTTGTAAGCATACAGTCTAATGGCATTTATTATACAGCACGTCCTCAAGTGACATTGTTGATGAGAAAAAAAGATCAGTTCCAGGCCGGGGCCCCTTAGTCTTGGCTGATGGAGACACTTGGTCCATCCAGGTATCAGTCACGGGTTGCCCTGTGTGTGATGCTACTGACACCCCTCAAGACTTCAGGAAAGCCTGGTGGGAAGTCCCAGCTGTGCTTTGGGGAACAGAAGGGATGAGGGTGGGGAGAGGAGGGCAGGGCAGGGCGGGAGATCAGGCAGGGCCTGCATCCCTGGGAGGGGAGAGCTGTGGCAACCTGCCCCAAAGGTAACTTTGCTAACCTGGTGAGAGGTTATAGCGGGACTGGCAGGACTGGTTAGGGGAGCACAGAGGCCCCAGGAGGAAGAGAGGGAAGGCGATGGCTCTGAGGAGGAGGCCTGGGTTATGGGAATGTTAAAGACCATCCCGATCTTAAAGCAGCTCAGCGTGGGGGCATCTGAGTGGCGTCTATTTCTAGACGTCTTCCTACATTCTTCGGACAAACACCTGGCCCGGTCAGAATGAGCTTCCCCTTCATTTCTTTGGTAACAAATGTACAGACGGTGTTCTTCGGGCCTCAGGCAGGCGTTCCCATGTGGAATTGCCCGTACCGTGAGCTCTCCTTCCGTGGAGGAGTCAGGTAACCCCCTTCAAACCTGGCTCTCCTTGGTCCTAGTTGTAGGACCTTCAGAAAATTCCAGAAGTCTCTGAAGCATCCCTCTACAGTGAGCTCTCCTTCCGTGGAGGAGTCAGGCAATCCCCTTCAGACCTGGCTCTCCTTGGTCCTAGTTGTAGGACCTTCAGAAAATTCCAGAAGTCTCTGAAGCGTCCCTCTCCCCGCGCCTTCCTGCCTTTTCCAGGAAAATCCATGAGATCATGTCAACCAACCAGGGCCCTCAGCCCTCTGCCTCGTGGGCCCTTTTGCCATTAAAAAAAAAAAAAAAAACAGCAAAGGGCAAATACAGTCCAGATTGCATTTCTTGTTATGTTCCTTATCATGATTTTAATTTTATTATGGGGGCTAATTAATACGCTATCGTCTCGTGATAGTCATTGTTTTCTTCTGGCTCTTCAAGAAATTCCAGTGAAAACATCCCGTGGGCTCTGGGCGCTGCACCCACTGGGGCTCTGCGAGGCCATGATGGGCGCGTAGTAGGTCTTTCACGGCGAGTCTCCTCTCCCCCTCCCGCCGCACGGCGAGAGCAACCTCTGCAAAACCTCCGAGTGGCGAATTAAAATTCAAAAAACAGGGTCCAAAGGGAAAAAGAAAAAGCGTCCCCCAAGCCCGTGGCTATCTGAACAGCAGGTTTCACTTACGGCGAAGATCACTTTACTGCTTTTAAGCAACTTCAAAGCCGACGCTGTAAGGCCGCTCATTCTACATGTCTGTTTCACATCAGTCACAATTATAAGCCGGCCTCACTTCTCTCCCTCGTTATACCCCATAAATTGTGTAACTAGAATGTATGTGCAGGATATGGGTTACATTAGGGATTGTCAGAAGTAGCCTGATAGGAAGCATCGCCCCCCAACCCCCGCCCCCGCCTGGCATAGCTGGGCCACTCCGGGGCCCTCCGGACCCTGTTCTAGGCCCTTGTGTCCACTGGTCTGCGGAACGCTCATCCTACAGTGAAGAGGAGCATCCCGTTTCCATGGGAACCTGGAGAGAGGGGTGCGGGGGACCGTGGGTCCAGAGCAGGTGAGGAGCGGATGCCCTCATCCTGGAGGGACCGGAGGAAGGGACTGTCTCCGGGTCCCCGCCTGCCTGGTCCTCGCTCTCTCATTCGCAGGGAAGACCCTCGGCAGCTGTCCGTCCCTCCGCCCCATAAGGAAACAACTAGGGAGATGAAATAAGTGGCGATCAGGCCTCTCTGGCAACCATTTGGCCAGTGGCGGCCGGCTTCCCTTTCCCGCCAGCCCTCCCCCACCCACCCCGGCTCTTCCTCCCTCACCTTGTAAAGACCGAAGAAGGGACTCCTGGATGGCCAGCAAACATTCCTGTTTTAAAGAGGCAGTAAAAAAAAAAAAAAAAAGTTACATGGTTAAAGAATAGATTCCTTATTCTGAATGAAAGAGCTTTGATAGAGTTATAATTCATCACTCATGTTGCATTTATAAGATCACTGAAATTCAAGACTGTCTCGGTGATCCAGGGACCGGAGAGAGCTGCTTCCCACATGCGCTTCCCCCGATAACCCACGCTGATGCCCTTTGAAGCACCAGCACTTGGTAAAATTGAATCTTTTTTTTTTTTTAATAGAAAATTTTCCAAAATGCCACACATGGTTCCCAGCCTTTCCAGGCAGGCTTTCCTGAAACAGAATTCAGCCTTCCGTGAGGGTCCGCCCGTGGCGTTCTGCTCACACACGGGAGTCTGGAGACCACGCAGACTGGGTTTGCAGCCTCCGCAGCTGCTGCATGACCCCAAAGCCCGGGTGGGTCCACGTCTCTGAGGGATGCTGTCTCCCCATCCACCGGGAGGGGAGAGACCTGCTGCCTGGAGAGAGGCTGGGAGGGCGAGGGACGTGCCACATATTTCAAATGTTCAGCGCGATGCTCGGGAGATAGTAAGCACTGGAAAGTGTGCAGCCAAATCCTAAATGTGTAATAAAATAAAATGAATATGCAAGATGGTAATCGGCCGCCCAGCGTCATGCCTGTCCAGTTCCTTGTCTGCTTTTTCATGATTTTCCCAACTTTGCTTTTTATAGTCAGTCCGGCGAGGTCAGTGCCCACCTTTTCCTTCTCGTTGGGTGGGATCAGTGCCTGCTTCTGCTGGCATCTCTCTGAGTATTTTGCTTCTAACATTCTGTGAGATGGAAAAACACATAAGCAGGTTGCACAGGAGTATTTGTAAGTGAGACCCAGTGAGTTTTAAGGACTGGCTTTAGGTGTTTTGTGTGTGTGTTTTTCCCCCCCTTCAAGGAAAAAATATTTTGACTTTCAATGCACACTATTAGTCGGGATAGGGTAGGTTTTGCTGCATTAACAAACAGCGGTGTTTTCATTCCACCTCCCCATTACTGCTGTCACTTCGGGTATCCTCTTTACTGCTGCCACTAGAGTATACACACGGAGTGGCCAGATGATGATGATCTCTGAACGCATAATAACCTGGCCACTCAGTGTCTATCCTACATAATAAAAGGCTAATATGTAAAGTGTCCCCTCGACCAGGAGTTCGACCAGCAGGCAGGCTGGCCAACCACCATGACCCCTCCCCCTAGTTAGGCTGGCTGAACCCCACCCATGCACGAATTCATGCACTGGGCCTCTAATATATATATATATATATATATATATATATATATATATATATATATATATATATTTATTGTTAGATTATTAATAGATTATTATGGATTCAGAGATCAGAATAATCTGGCCACTCAGTATACTGCTTTCAAGTTTGAAACTGTCAAAAGCCAGGAAGAGGAGATGTTTTCATTCATATTTACCTACGTGCAAAGCGGGAGTGTTGTGGTTTTGCATTGCTTTTCATCAGCTTGGGTTGGAAAGAAAACTTGATGAGGAATGCACAGGACCTGGCAGATGACTGCATGGAACTGACCTGGTTCTCATCCCCCGCTTGCTTTAAAAAGGAGATTCTGGTCGAAACTGGTTTGGCTCAGTGGATAGAGCATCATCAGTCTGCAGACTGAAAGGTCCCAGGTTCGATTCTGGTCAAGGGCATGTACACTGGTTGCGGGCACATCCCCAGTGGGCAGTGTGCAGGAGGCAGCTGGTCGATGTTCCTCTCTCATCGATGTTTCTAGCTCTCCATCCCTCTCCTTCTTCTCTGTTAAAAATCAATAAAATATATTTATTTTTTAAAGGAGATTCTGAGACAGGGATTTGGGAGCAACTCATATGGAAGGAAACACCAACAGGGAAGTGAGGAAGTGCGGCAGGGAAGGCAGGGCCATAGGGCATTACCAGCCCAGGTGCCAATCTGAGAACCTGGGACTTCGTGCCCCTGGAGAAACCCCAGTTCAGCTCTGCCGTGGGGAGAGAGAGGAAGCTGTGGTATTTATACAAGCTCCTGCGTGTCATGGGTTCAGGGATGCTTCCAAGAGGTAATCCGCCAATGTCTCCAGCCTGCCACGAGGATGGGTTTATTTATACATCGACGTGCAATAAATTATCCCAAAGCATCATGGCTTAATACAATATTTATTATCTCATATTGCCTGTAAGGGTCAGGGATTTTGGAATAGCTCAGCTACTTGCTTCTGGCTTAGGGTTCCTCATAAGGTTACGGTTAAGAATTGGCAGGGCTTCTGTTATCTAAAGACGGAAGCTGAAAGATCTGCTCCTAGGATGGCTCGCTCGCGTGGCTGGTCCGTCAACGCAGGCTTTGGCTGAAGGCATCAGTTTCTCCCCAGGCAGACCCCCTCTCCACGTGACTGCCGGAGTGTCCTCTCAGGCACAGGCTTGCCCCCAAGGTGAGTGGTCTGAGAGACGGTGGCTTTCATGTCCTGGTTCTGAAAGTCCCATCGTCGTTTCCACCACATCCCAGGTGACAGAAGCAAGTCAAGTCATGAAGTCTGGCTTCCATTCAAGAGGAGAGGAGGGAGGAATGTCAAAGTCTCTGCAAACATATTTTTAAGCCACCACAGCAGGCAGAACGGGCTCTGGCAGCCAGAGACGCCCTCGGGCAGGGAAGTGCAGGTGCGCTTAGAAGTCAGGCAGACTGAGGCGGTAGTCGGGCACCCACAGCGTCCTCCGCAGCAATAAATACAGATTTTAATAAATACAGGCATGGAGAAATGGACTTGACTGCTGGGTGGGAGGAGTCGCAAAGTGACATCGCACAGAGCATGCAGACCGAGAGGAGTGACGATTCGGCACATTTTAAGAATCAACCTGCTGTAACCACTAAGAAAAAAAACAAAAACCACTGCCAATTAGATTAGGATGCCCCATTGATTACAAGATGTATCACAGTTTCAGAGATACAAATCCAAGAAAAAAGTACATCTTAAAATCAACCAACGTAATAGTTGCACAAAGAATTTCAGAGCTTCATACATATATATGGACTAGAGGCCCAGTGCATGAAATTCGTGCACGGGTAAGGTCCTTAGTGCCTGCGCCTGTTGGCTGGAGCCTCCCTTCCCCGGCTGCTGGCTGTCAGCCGGATTCTTCCTTCATTCCGCACCACCCCCTGGTGATCAGCACACGTCATAGTGAGCGATCGAACTTCCAGTAGGTCAAACTCCCAAAGGGATACTTTGCATAGTAGGCGTGTGTGTGTGTGTGTGTGTGTGTGTGTGTGTGTGTGTGTGTGAAGTGAAAAAATTAGACAGGAAGGGAAAATGAACAATAGAGGGTGTTAATTATATAATCACACACACACACATGCATACACACACACACACACACACACACACACACACACACACACACGTATAATTGTTGCAAAACCCAACACTTCTCACAGTGTCTCCATCATATACAGGCACCATTTGAAGTTCAGCAAGGACAGGGGGACGGTGTGGGGTGCTAGGCTTCCTTCCTTACCAGACCACAGCCCAGAACTGGAACAGGTGGTCTCATCTCTACGAGCTCCCATGTTCACGTCTGACATGTGGATACGGCACCGTTCTGACGCTCCCACCGATCAGTTAAAGATGAGCTCACACTGGTGTCTGAGGTCAAAAAGCCCTGGAGACGCGGGCGCTGCAGAGGGGCAGGAGCAGCCATGCCACTCGGAGGTAGTGTACCAGCAAAGGACATTTCCTTCTCGGGAGCTCAAGGAAAACAAGGCCTGCACTTCCTCATGCTCCCAGTCAACTCGGATGATTCCTGCTTCTCCGGGAAAGACAAAACTGGGAAGGGGGTGGGTGGTGGCGGTGATGGGAGATGATGGTGGGGACTTGAGTGCAGTCCTACAAAAGCAGATTCTGCATCAACGAGGAGGAAAAGGCCCAGTTGGTCATTTTCTAGCGGCTTCCACAAACCCAGGCCCAGGAGGGCCACACAGCTCCCTGCCTGGAGCCCGCACACCTGCTCACTGCTCCCGTGGGGCCGCTTCCTAACGCTGTCTACGCGGGGCGGACCCCGGGGCAGAGCCTGGGAACTCCGGCCAGAAAAAGCCAGGCCGCCCCTCGGGGAGCCGGAAGCTCCAGGTAGAAAGAGATGACACACACCTGAGCCGGTCTGATGTATCTTCCTCCCCGCGGAGGGCAGCAGAAGGCAGGCCCGGGCCATCCATCACGGGGCTAAAATTAGATCCTGCTCAGGAGGAATGATAGATCGCTGATTACGTAATAAAGATAGCGCCGTTTCTCCGGAGAAGCAGGAGGGAGTGGGACAGAGTGCGGCGCGGGGCGAACAGACCCTGGGTATGAGAAACGGATTCATTAAGTATTTAATCTCTATCCCGTTCCCGGGGAATAAAGGCGCACATACATCACGCGTGTTTTAGAGTGACTCGGTAATTAATACTGTTACACTGGAGAGCGGCCCTGGTCCTCGTGGGCGAGTCCCACCTGGAGTCAGAGGAGGCAGGCAGGGCAGGCCCTCTGCCCACCTCTGCCCACCTCTGCCAGGGAGGGCGTGGCTGCCCTCCACCGGCCCTGAACAGCCCGGGACCACCCACCAGCGCGCCCGGTGAGCTGGGGGTTTGCAGGGCGGTTTCACCCTGTTCTGGTGAGGCCCCGTGGCTGGCCTGAAGGAGACGGTTGTATGGTTCTACAGCCACAGAGATGGCAGCTGAAAAGGTCTGTGGACCCACGGGCCGCCTGTGCCTTTAAGATGGCCCTCGTTCTCCCCTCTTCACACATAAACCCGCCCCCTCTCCATGGCATTCTTTTTTTTTTTTTAAATACATTTTATTGATTTTTCACAGAGAGGAAAGGAGAGGGATAGAGAGTTAGAAACATCGATGAGAGAGAAGCATCCATCAGCTGCCTCCTGCACACCCCCTACTGGGGATGTGCCCGCCACCAAGGTACATGCCCTTGACCGGAATCGAACCCGGGACCCTCCAGTCTGCAGGCTGACGCTCTATCCACTGAGCCACGCCGGTTTTGGCATCTTCATGGCATTCTACGTCCTTCTAAAGTCCCTGCCATAACGGGTGAGCCTCACTTTAAAAACAAACAAAAAAAAAAAAAGCCTGTAGCCAGGGAGGAGGCGTCTCCAGATGTCATGGCGACAATATTCTGACTTAAACACAAGCATGTTCGGTTGGAGTTTAAACAAACACGCAGGTTTATAGCGCCTCGGGCGTCAAGACTCAGTCAAAACAAATCTGGGTGAGATGACCAAAATGATTCTAAGGAGAGCAGCTCTGAGCAGTAAAGGGTCCCGGCGAACGTTTGTGAGAGAGAGAGAGAGAGAGAGAGAGAGAGAGAGAGAGAGAGAGAGAGAGAGAGAGAGAGAAAGAGAGAGAGAGCGAGCGCGGTTCAGAGGTTGGGAGGGACGTGCCAGAGGCTCTGAGGGATTAAAAGCTCATCGCCTGGCTGTTTACACTCCAGGGAGAGGACACAGGTATCCACGTGAGAGGAACGTGGGTCCTGGTGCCGCTCTGATGTCCGCTGGCCGGTGAGTCTCAGACACAGTGTCCACCCGCTCCTGAGCTCAGCTTCGCCTGTGATGTAAAAGCCAAACCTGGCCAAAGGCTGGCAGCTCTCACAGCATCCTGCACGGGGCCGGGGCCGGGGCAGGAAGTCAACAGCCATCACTTCTCTCTTGCTCTCCCTCCCCTGAGTCCACCCACTTACAGGAGCACAGACAGATAACGCCAGACACTTTGGGTGGCAAAGAGCTGGCTTCTCCCCGCTCTACCAGGCCGGACGGAAATTCAGGTTCTAAGGAGTCAGCAGGGGCACGTGCCTGGGGAAAGTCCTCGAAGCAGTCAGGATGGGACAGGCTCTGCGGCAATAAGAACCCCCAGCGCCCCATGGCTTGATGGGAGTTGGGCAGGTTTCCTCTGCAGCTACAGGAGGAAGCAATATTCCCCCTTCTCTCCATTCAAAACGAAGACTATGAGTGCATGCGTCAGAGGCAGCAGCATCCAGCACAGGCAGCACCTGGAGTGTAAATGAGATGAAAAGGAAGTCAATACCTCACCTGCTGGGGAGGCCACGCCTTCCAGTCCCCCCTCCCTCCACCTCATCCCCCCCTCCTCTCCGCGCCCCCCCCCCACCGTGGGTCCTGATACCTCCTGCTGAACGGTGTCGGACCCTCCTGGAGGGGCTGGTTGAAACAGGCACAACCTGGAGATCCGCAGGAGAGCCCCAGCCTCCTCTGGACAACCAGCGTCTGGAAGACTCGGAGTCTGTTAACCCAGAGCGTGGAGGCTGCCTCATTGACATCAGGAGAGAGTCTGTACATCCATCCCAGTGACCAACTCCGCTTTCTGTTGGACCAAAAGGGGACAAAAGGCTTAATTTACAAAACAGGCTGCCTCTTTTAGCCACTGCGACCCATTAGTAAATTATCTTATAGATACAAATTCTTAAGAGTCTAGCATGTGGGCAAACACAGTTAGTAGTCAACATAATGGATTCTGTACAACAAACAGGCTACTTAGCTTAATGGGGGGGGGGGGATAAGTCCAGAGTGAGGACTTGGGTTCAAGGTCACAGTAGCTGCGTGACCTTGGACATGGCCATCTCACGTCTCAGAATGTATAATACTTACTCACCTAATAAAACAGAAACGATGCTATGCATTTCAGGCTTCCTCGTACAATTGGGTGGAATTAACACAGCTATGGAACTGTGAGAGAAACCACAGTGGAAATGATGTGGTTATGTCCAATTTTTGTAAGAATTACCGAACACCTTATCCTTAGCCCATATCAGCAAGCAGACACCTGACAAATGAGAGCTCGTTACTGAGTCACATCCCATTGTCTCACCCTCCGCTGACAGGGCCGGCCCACGTTCCCGTTAGCATGCCTGCAGATCCTTGTAGAGGACAACTCTCTACAAGTGGGTATCCGCCATCCTATTTCCCCTCTTCCCACACACTCTCCTACCCACACAATGTCACTCACAACTCCTAAAGCCAGAGAGACAGAGGGAGCATGCGCACACCTCTTCGTAGGTTTCCCCGCTGGGTCAAGATGCTTTAGGACCCAAATGGCCTCACAGCCTGAAATCTCTGAACAGATCTTTTGAGCTTACGGTATAAATAATCCTCTTATTTTGCTGTGTGGGAAAAATATGTATAAGCAGTACAATAGCTAAGAATTAGGATGGAGAGAGAGAGAGAGAGAGAGAGAGAGAGAGAGAGAGAGAGAGAGAGAGAAAGGTATGGAAGAGGTGAAAAGCAGCATGGGTAATCCAGAAGCTACTCAAACTCTTGAATAACATCATTATTTTTTATGTGTTTTTCACAGTTTCTGAGCACCCGGATCGAATCAAACTTCCCTTTAATGGTGATATCATCCTATTCCATAAAATTTATTTTCAGAAGTTTTTTTGGGGAGGTGGAAATCTTCTCTTTGGAAGAGAGAGAAAGTGCCTGCCAACACAATTATTTGTTTACTGTGTTTGTAAACAAAATAATGTTGGGCACATAACAGGCATTAAATATGTGTTTGCTGACTAATGCAGAAAGATTCTTGGAGGTAACAGTAATACAAGAAGGATAGCAAAGAAATTACCTAGAATCCACTCTTCCCATTGGTTGGAGGCAGTTAGAACACAGTAGGTAAGAAGCCAAGTCTGTCACCTTCTCTTTCTGTGTCATTGGACAAATGACTTAATCCCTTTGGCTCAGTGTTTATGTTCATGGTAACAACAAGGATAACGAGCGTGTTTACACTGTAAAGTTGTTGTAAGAATTAAATTAGGTAATACAGAGCAGCATTTACAACACTGGCACACGATAAGTGTGCAATAAATGTAGCTATTATTATTGTGGATTTTTTTTTCTGTTTCTGAGAATACAGAAGTCCATTAAAATGGGAAAGTAAGATATAATAGACTAGTTAATTTCTAAAATAATAGAAAATTTAGCCCTTATCTCCACTTAAGTTAGTCTTGTTTAACCACTTAAGATTTAACAAAATTCAAACTTGATTTCCAGGTAAAGGTGGCAGATTGCACACACGCATCTCCTGCCAGTCCCTTTCAAGGTCACTAAATCAGCAGGAAACAATCATTTAAAGGGATACACACACAGGATTTGGAGAATTAAAAGAACACAACAATAACAAAATGTCTTGTCAGACCATCACCTATATCCCTGGGGTTTATAACAGTTCTGGCATCGGTTACTGAGTAGAAGGGATGGATGAAGTGTGGAAGGAAAAACACAACTGAGCATCTGAGAGACATGGGACAAAACCAAAAGATCTAACCTACATGTAACTGGCATTCCAGAGAGGAAAGATAGGAGTAGATAATAGACAGGATTTTCACAAATGAAATGATAGGTACAAAGCAACAGTTCCCAGACACTAAAAGAACATCAAGCAGAATAAATGTTCCCCTCCCCAAAAGGACCCTCACACCACAGGCACATATTATTCACAGCACCCTGAAAACCAGAGACAAAGAGGAAAGGATGAAGGCGGTGGAGAGAAAACACATTCCAGGGGAGGAATCATAATTAGCCATACGAATGACAATAGACTTCTCATGAGAAACTATGCAAGGCAGAGGATAATGAAATGATATCTCTGTGGCTGAGTAATAACAAAAACCTGTCAAGTCAGAATTCCATACCCAGCAAAAATATCTTTCAAAAGGAAGTAAAGACCCAAAAACAACAACAACAAAAAACAAATCTGAATGATTCACGCCAGTAGACCCACACTACAAGTCATATTAAAACAAATACCTTCAGGCAGAAGAAATGTAACAGCAGACTGAGATCTGAATCTATACCCGGAAATTAAGGGCACTGGACAGGAATAATGAAGAGCAAACAGTGTTTAAAATTCATTTTTTATTATTTTTAATTGGTTTGAAAGATACCTATCTAAAGCAAAATAGTAGTTTTGTATATTTATAGCAACAATAGGACAAGATTGGGAGGGAGAAATAAAGGGTATGTTACTATCCTTACACTAGACCTGAGACAGAGTATTATTTAAAAGTAGATTTTGATTAAATAAGATGTATGTGGTGAATATTAAGGAAACTACTACATTTTTTTTTCAAAAGAGGTATACATGATAATTCAATAGTGGAAATAACATTAAGTCATTAAATATTTTCAATTGATCAAAAGGGGGGAAAATAAAGCACAAATGGAACAAATGGAAAACAGCTGTTTAGATGGTAGATATTAATTCAACCATATCAATAATCACATTAAATATAAACCACACTAAATCGAACATAGATTGTTAGATTAGATAAAAAAGCAAGACCCAACTATAGGCAACCTACAGAAAAATCACTTTAAATGTGAAAGCATAGATTGGTTAAAAATAAAAGGATGAAAAAAGATACGCCTTACAGCCACTATTTAAAAGAAAGCTGACGTAGCTTTATTAAAATTAAAGTTGACCAGACAATTTTACACCAGTGATAAAGGGCTATTACCTAATGAAAAGGGATTCAATTTCCCAAGAAGACAAAAACATTAATGATTTTTTTACCTGTAAATTCACCAGCTTAGAGCAAATGGACAAATTCCTTGAAAGGTATATCTTATCAAAATTATACAGGAAGAAATAGAAAAATTCAAATAGCTCAATATGTATTTTCAGAATTGAATTCATAATTAAAACACTCACAACAAAGAAAACCCCAGGTATAGAAGGCTTTAGTCATAAATTTAATCCAAGTTTTAAGGAAAAAAAACTAGAATCAGCATAACCTGATACCAAAACCTGAAAAAGACTTTATAAGAAAAGAAAATTATTGACCAATACCCTGCATGAATATATATATAAAGTGCTCAATGTTTTGCTAAAACACTAATTCAGTGTTATATGAAAAGGATAAATGTCATTTACAAATGGAGCTTATGCCGGGATTGCAAGTTGGGTTTCACATTATAAAATCAATATTTGTAATTCATCACATTAACAGAATCAAAGAGAAAACAACAGCATCTCAAATGATGCAAAAACATTTCTGACGATATTTCATGCCCATTCATGAAACAAATTCCAAAAATAAGCCAGGAAGAGGAATGTCCTCAGCCTGGTGATGAGCATATACAAACGCCAGCAGTCAATGACATGTTCATGGAGAAAGATGGAAGGCTTCTGGATCCAGGAGAAAGTGCCTTCTTCCCACCTCTGTTCAACAGCGCACTGGGGGTCCCCGCTAGTGAACAATGTGAGAAATAAAAAAGCGTACAAGTTACAAACAAAAGAACAGATGACAGGATTATATATATAAAACATCTTAAGAAACATATTCCTCCCCATCCCCCGCCCAACCACCACCAAATAACTAGAGGAACTGGAAAGTGAATTTAGCAAAGTCACAGGAATCAAGGTCAAGGTACAAATTTTAACCACATTTCTATTTTACCAGCAAGTGATAAGAAAGTAAAGTTAAAAAGCCATTCACTTATAATCTGGGGGAAAACATAAACTACTCAAAAATAAATTTTAAAAGGGATTTATAAAACTTAAATTCTAACAGCTATTACGTGTTGCAGAAAGATATTAAGAAAAACTTACAACATATAACACGCTCTTGGATTGGAAAAACTAATATTGCTAAAGTATCAAGTCTCCCCCACTTAATCTATAGATTCACTATAATCCCAATCAAAATTCCAGGAGGCTTTTAGTAGAAATTAAGCACCGATTACAAAATGTACATGAAAATGCATCAATTGTCAAAATAACCTGAAACTTTTGGAGACTTATAACACCTGCTCTGAAGACTTACTGTACTATAAAACCACAATCAAGTAAGACATTTATAAAATAGACAAACAAATCGATGAAAAAGAATAAAAGTACTGAAATAGATCCACATATGCATGGTCAATTGATTTTGAACAAAGGCACACACACACACGCACACGCACATGCACATACATGCACACACAAACACACACTCACTCATACACACACATAATGGGTTAAGAAAAGTTTTTGCCACAAATGATGATAGAACAACTGGCTATCCATATTTAAAGAACAACAATACCTTAACCTCAACCTCACATCGTACACAGAAATTAGATGGAGGTAGAGGACCTTACTGTACAATCGGGAACTATAACGCTTCAGTGTTTTCTGAAAGAAAACAGGAGAGTATGTGCATGATCTGGATGTTGGCAAAGATTTCTTTGACAGGACATAGAAAGCACTCATCATAAGAAGACATCTATTGGACATAATTAAAGTTAACATTTTCTGCTTATCAATCACCACCACTTAAAAAAATGAGAAGACAAGCCACAGACGGGGAGAAACGTTTGCCAAGCCTATTCCTGACAAGGAACTTGTTACCTAGAACAGACAAGAGCTTCTGCCAATCCTATATAATAAAAGGCTAATATGAACATTGTCCCCTCAGCACAGGGGGCGGGGCTGGTGGGCCAACCACCCCACAGCCCGCCCCCCCCCCCGGCCGGACCCCACCTGTGCACAAATGTGTGCACCAGGCCTCTCGTCATTGATGAAAAGACAACCCAAGAGCCCCAAACTGGGAACAACTGGAATGACCACCACCAAGTTTATTGATGATCCAACCGGGGTAGACTCCTACAGCGAACCGCTGTTTGGTAGGTAAAAGGAGTCACGTTCGGCATGACTCTCAAAGACCACATCTTGAGCTGCAGTAGCCGGACACAGAAGAGGACCCACTGCTTGATGCCACATAGAACAGAAAAATCTAATCCAGAACCACAGACCACGATGAGAGGAATGACGAGACATAAGGGATTGCCTTCTGGAGAGGACGGACTGACCACGAAGGTGGACGAGGACACTTCCTGGGCCGAGGAACATGCTCCAGGGTTTGACTGGTGCACAGTGACTGGGGTGTATTCGTTTGTTAGATCCCACTAAGCTGTACCTTTAAAATCTGTGTCCCTGCCCAGCTGGTGTGCAGTTCCGCAGCTGAGTGGGAAGCCAGGAACCAAGGGGCCACCGGTTCGACTCCCAGTCAGGGCACATGCCTGGGTTCCAGGCTCCATCCCCAGCGTGGGTTGTGCATGAGGCAGCAGATCAATGATTCTCATCATTGATGTTTCTCTCTCTCCCACTCCCTTCCTCTCTGAAATCAATAAAAATACATTAAAAAAAAGTAAAATAAAAACTGTACCTTTCATGGTAGATAAGCATTACCTTGCTTTTTTTTTTTTTTAAAGAGTGATTTTAAAAATTGATAAGTGAAAAGAGCAAAGTCACAATATGATTCCAATTCATGAAACACTCAAAAACAGGCCAATAACCGACTTCTCACCATGAAGCGATTTTTCTAAAGAGTCTGCCTCTGGGGAGACCACTGTTTCTCAGGTAATTAGGGACTGTTTGACGCTTTCGAATCCGGGCCCAGCTCACTTCCGCAAACATACGAAGACCAACGAAAAGTCCTCCCCACTCGCAGGCCGGTGGTGCTCCCTCCTATGCAGAACTGTTGACGTTCATTACAAACAGGAAATCGGTGCCGATGGGGAATCCGGCAGCAGCGTCTCCTGCAGAGTCCAGGGGGCCAGTCCGCTTGCCGCTGGTGGTACAACGTGGGCACCTTGTTCCCGGTCAGGCATCAAAGACAGTTGGGGGGAGGGGTTCCTCGCATCCCGTGTGACAAGGCGCTGGGAACGTGTGCATACAATTAAGAGGCAGAGAGGACGGTGACAGGCAGCCGATCTGTGCTCCCTCCTGACAAAGCCCCCCTCTCCCCCGGCTGACACAAACGCTAAGTCAGATTAAACTCTGCCTAATTAACCAGCGGCCACGGGGCGCCGGGACCCCCGGCCAGGTACCCTTCAGGCAAACGAGCGGCACCCCGGGACGTGCCAGCTCTGGGCCGGCCCAGCTCTGCCGTGGGGGCCAACCGCTAGGCCTCCGTTAGGCCATTTTGCTCTCACGTCTGTCTCCCCCTTTCAGGGAACGGCTTGTAATATTTACAGAAAAAGGCAAGGCGGGTAAACAGCTTCACACAATGAGGTGTGAGAGCTGATAGGGTCCTTATTCAGGCTCCCAACTCCCCTGATGAGCTGCCAAAAGTTGTTATGAATGGCCCGGCTGACAGGGTGATGACTGATAAAGGGAAAACAAACAGCCCGGATAATTCATGAAAACACACAGCGCCAGGACAGCCCCGAGTGGCGAGTGACAGCTCAGATAATGGCATTTGGGGAGCTTTCTGAAGGGGTCTTCTCTCCACAATTATTCCGAGAATAGATTCTCCATGAACGTCGCTGGATCTTCGACTTTTTCCCCTCCGAACAGTACGTATGGCGATGCTCGCTGGCCTTGGGCTTTTACACAGTGTTTCCTCTTCCCCCGGGCAGGATGGATTGTACCGGTAGGCGAGGCCCGTGCCTGCCACTTAAGAAAGAAATAAAATATCCTATTTCCCATGTCTGGCACTAGACACATTTCAAAGCATTCTTCCTTCATCCCTTTCATTCATCTGCTGCAGGCCTTTGATTGGAAAATAAATATTGGCTTTATGCACTCCGCTGCTAATATGTTAAAAGGGGAACCGTTTAAATGGGCTGGGAGTCAATTTCCAATTCTGAAAACCCATTTTGGGTTCATTTTCTTAAATCAGGCGTGACCGAGCAAGAGAGTACTAATTTGTCAATGCTTTGCCTCTGCAGCCAGTGGGGTTTTTCGTGAGGTTCATTGTGCCTTCTGTAACAATGGCCTCTTTCTCAGTGAACGGTGTAGGAAGCAGGACTCTAAAGGCATGTATGTAAAGCGTGTGCAAGTCCTATCGAATCCAGCGGGAGAGGAGAGAGGAACCCGGGGGGAGGGGTGGGGAAGGGATGCCCAGGAGCTGTGTGTTTTAGACCGGCCACCCCAGGGTGTGAGGAAGGACAGCTGTGAGGAAGGCCGCCCAGCCCCCCGCCCAATGGGCATTTGCATCCTAACGAGGTCCCCGGGTGACCCATCTGCACTGAAGGCTCGGAGCAGCCCTGTCATTTAGCTGACAGCCTTTTCCTCCGAGGGTTGAGTTTTAGAGCTGTGAGAGGCCGGGGACGCGTGTTCTTACAAAGGAGCAGGAAACTGTGTCATACACTGTTTAAAGCTACGTGGGAGAATGCGAACGTCTTTATTCAAATTCCTGACTCTCTCATCCCGGAGAAGTCAAGCGCCTGTCCAGCCAGGAGCTCACCGACGCCTTCCGGAATGGCTTTCCTTTTCACCCCAATAGTCACAGACCCGGCCAGCCCGCTGTGGAGGGGCAGGCAGGGGACAGAGAGTAGATGTTTAAATAAAATCACCCTGTGACTGTGGTATCAAGGGTTCAGCTGCCACAGCAGGGAGCAGAGCACCTCACGGGAGGGGTGAGAAACATCAGGGAGCCTAGATCCCAGAGGTAGCCTTTACCTGCCCCACCCCCCACCCCACCCCCCCTCCCACCCCAAATCAGCGGGGTGCGCACTGCTTTAGGTTTTGCGGTTGTTAACATCTAGAGTCCTCTTTAGGCTTGAAGGGGGCTCCCCAGCACACTGTCCGGCTGCTACGGCCACTTGGCATGTCCCCCGAGGCCAGGGGAACCGAACACGTGTGTGGGAGGAGCAGGGGGTGCTGCCCCGATTCCCCGGCGCTGTCCCCTCGGTAACGCGCGGCCAGCGAAGGAAGCCACTTCTGACCCGTTACACCGGCCTCGGACACGTGGCCGACATAAGATGGCAGAACAGCCTGAAAACGGTGATATTGAAGCTGTGATAACCTGCAGGCCCACACTAACCAGCCCGAAGAACAGTTCAAATGTAAACGCGGGAGGCGGATGGCCCCTTCGCCACGTTATGAACAGGCATCCTTCTTGGAAACTGAGAAGGCAGCCGTGAGCACAGGTTGGAGACCTGCCGTGTGCGTGTGCAGACTTTATCCTAAAGGCCTTCCACAGACGACCTCACATCTTCCTCACAGCAGCCGACTGCGAATGCCCCCATTGCACAGACCAGAAAACCAAGGCCAGAGAGGCGGAGCCAGCTGCCTGCGGCCACACAGCCAGCAAGTGGCAGGAGCGGCGTTAAGGATGCCGATCCACACGCCTCCCGGGAAAGGAATCCTTTTAAAATTCACCCCGTGAACGAGAGGCCTGTGACACGCACGGCCGGCAGGAGTCGCCGGGCACGGGAAGGGGGCGCGAGGCGTGAAGGCCATCAGCCAAGGACGCGGCTTCTGGGAGCCGGAGTGTCTCTGAAACGGAGATGAGGACTGCCTCTCCGATTCCAAAACCGCGGAGCCTGGACAGTTATGAGCCGACGTGGGCCCCCCGGCCCAAATTTGTGTGTTGAACCCCAACTCCCGGACTTTCAAGAGTGTGACTGTGCGTGTGGCTGCGGTTTTAAAGTAATGGGGATGGTAGCCTTTCGGCTGCTACCAAAAGAATAGGTGTGTGGCTACCTGTGTGCTTCGATGGCTTTGCAATCTCCAGGTCTGTGTAAGCCCTGAGAAATGCCTAGTATTGTGCAGGAGGTGCTTAGATCTGGGGACTGGGGGAGGGAGGGACTTGTGGCCCAGGAGCTGTTCTCTGCAGTGTGACAGCGGACATGCCGGCCCTGTAGTGCCCAGCTCTGACCAGCCCTGAGGACCCGCACTCACAGGCTGGCGAGTGGGTGTGGTGCGGATGCAGCGGCCAGGAACCCCCTTGGGGGCGGGGGAAGGGGCGGAGGGAAGGGGTGGGCACTGGAGAAGGCCTTTCCTCCTGATTGACCATTAGCATTCGCATCCAAAGCGCCAGCCCAGCTGTCTAGAGAAAGGTGCTAAGCAGCTAAGGATCCGGGTCAAAGCCCCAAATGGGCCAATTAGCCTCACACAGAGAAACCCACAGCTCAGCGCCCACCACAGTCCACGCCCAGGGTTAGAGAGGGGAGGGACAGAGAGCAGAGGGACAGAGAGGCCCACTCAGCCCAGCGCTGCACACCCCGAGCTCAGGTGCCCTGAGAGGGTCCCCCTTCTCCTCCCCCCACCCCCCAACAGTAACCAGGGCTCAGTGAGCACCCCTGTGAGGGAACGCAGAGGAGGCTGGCCGTGTTCTCCGTTCGCCATTTCCTCCCAGACATGCGAGGCCCTGCAGTACTTAGCGGCGTTCCTAGCAGCAGCCGAGCAGTGAGTATTTTTTGACTGGCTACATTTTAAAATAAAAATCAGCCTATTGGTGTTCATTTAACCCAGTGGTCGGCAAACTCATGAGTCCACAGAGCCAAATATCAACAGGACAACGACTGACATTTCTTTGGAGAGCCACATTTTTTAAACTTCAACTTCTTCTAACGCCACTTCTTCAACACAGACTCGCCCAGGCCGTGGTATTTTGTGGAAGAGCCACACTCCAGGGGCCAAAGAGCCGCATGTGGCTCCGGAGCCACAGTTTGCCGACCACGGGTTTAACCTAACAGATGACGCTCTCTCTACCACATGGGTCCGGGCTGTCCGCCAGCTTGTTTGTTCCCGCCTCGGCCAGGCTTCCCAGCCCCGCACCGGGAGGGCCTGTCCGTGCCTCACTGCATCCTGCGAGCAGAACCGGTGTGCTGCCAGCCGGAGCCACTCCGAGCGGCTGCTTTTGTCCCAAGAAATGCAGAGGTGAGCTTTTACCCAGAGCAAACCTTCCCTCCCCCGGCTCGGCACAGCCTGCACGCCTGGCCTGGGAGCCTTCCCAAGTGAACATCGCGTTCAGTGACGCTTTAGAAGACAGACGTCGGGGTTTGCAGCGCCTCGTCCGAAGGCACCCTTCAAATGCCTCCGCCCCTCCGGCTCCCGCATGGCTCTCCCAGCAGAAAGCAGGGACAGGGGGAGCGAGTTCCCGAAGCCCGAGTGCTAACCCTCTCTCCTCCCTGGAGGTGCTGTTTGAGGTCCCCTCGCGGAGGTGCAGGTGCGGCTGGCTTTGGAGGGGGAGGTGCGGCTGGCGGCAGGGACGCTCAGCCACTTCACACCGGGCCACATGTGGCAGCTCCACAGACATCACTGGGATGTGAAATCTACTACCTGCCTCCGTGGTATTTCCCTCACCCTCAAATCTTTCCAAACCCAAGGGAGAGGGTAGTTGAACTTGGATGGGGGGGGAAGGAGGAGGGAGAAATGCCTTGTGATTTTAGTCCAAAATGTGCACGGGATAGTAAATCTTGCAACCTGTGTCCTGGTGTTCTTATTCCGCGCTGTCCCGAGAGCCCGCAATCTCGGGCTGCAGGAGTGTTGCCTTGAACTCAAAGCCGGAGGGCGCAGGGGATGTGCAAAGCTGGCCGCTAAAATATGAGGTGTTCTGCACTGACTGTGAGTCTGAGGAGGCCCCCGAGGTGTCTCTCTCAGGCCAGGCGCTGTGCTGGTTTGGGCTGCTCCAGAGGACCGCGTCCTGGAGTCCCGTGGAGGGAGAGCCGTGAGCGCTCGCCACCACTGACCCAGGCCGCCCCTGCTCCTCCCTGGGGAGCCGCAGAGCCGGGTCCCCCTGTCCCAGGCCTGCACCATGATCGGCAGCTGCACCGGTCGGCTCCCACTCTCTCCTCTGGGCCACCTGTGACCATGTCTTCCTCGGAGACGTCCGGCCTCCAGCCAGGGATGCTGCGAGGCTGGACGCGGAGGGAGGACGCATGCAGGAGACAGAAGGGCGTGACTACACCACAGAAGCTCCGGCGCCAGGCGGACCGGGTACGAGTCCTGGTCCTCTCACTCCCGGATCCCACGACTCCTCTTCTCTGAGCCTCCGTTTCCCCGCCTGTAAGAATGGGAGTGCCCGGGATGCCTCCTCCTGGGAATTCGGGGAGACCGTGCACGTGAACACGGGGAGTGTGGTGCCTGGCGCCCAGCGAATGTGCAGTAAGCGGGCGCTCTCAGGATGAACATGACCAACTCTCAACCCCAGCGGGCTGATCCACACGCTGTGGGCCCGGGGGGACAGGGCTGACATCAGCACAGCTGGAACGCAGATGTGGGGGGACCGAGGAGCAGACAGGAGCTGCCTCTCCACACGGATCCCAGCCTCACCCCTTCACAAAGCGGGAGGGATCCGGCACATTCAGGCTTCTCCAACAGCCACTTCCTCAGGTCAGCGTGTGCACAGGCAGGCAGGCGTCCCACTTCCTCGAGTCTAGAACCATCTAGCCCTGCTTTGTCAGTCTTGTCCATTTTACAGGCATCTACCACGCAGGCGCCAGGCGTGGAGTAAAGCAGGGTGAGAGGCAGAGCTTGTGGCTCAGAGAGGCAGCGAGGGGAGATAGGACAGAGGTCATGCATGGAGGACCAGGAGGGACTCTCTCAGGAGGTGAGACTTAGGCTGAGGAAGAGACCAGAGTTCCAGGCAAAGAGAATGTGAGAACAAAGAGAGGCATTTCACACCGAGTGATGGCACAGCCCGCAGGGAGGAGACGGCAAAACAAAACCTTCACTCCACGGAAAAACAGAGCATCAACATCCACAAACAAATTACTGAAAATCCACGAGGACTGCTGAGAACCACAGAGACTGATGGGTGAAGTACAGGAAGAAAAGATGGTGAGTATTGGAAGACACAATTAGTAAGCTTGACTGAACAACCCAACTGAAGATAATTTTCCCAAGGAGGAAATGCATTTTCATTTTAAGCGTACACGGGATGATTACAAAAGTTAGCAGTGACTACAAAGGCAATCTCAACACATTGCCAAAGGTGGCCTTATTAGTTAGCTATGTATAAAACCAACAAGCCAACACCAATAAATTAGAAACGCAACTGAGTCAGATGTTCATCTGAAAAAGCAAATGCGTGGAAACTTAAAATTTCTTTAGAAGAAAAAAAACCAAACACACGACTTAACAGATATCAAAACACACTACAAAAACCTCCGCAGTCACAGTTCTACAGATGACCCTCCCCCACCGAGAAAACACCCCACCACCGTGCAGAGTTATAACCTGTCAGGACTGGGCTTGGGCTAGGGGTCTGGAGAGGGAGAGGGCAGCAGAAACTGGAAAACTTTTCCTTTTCACCTTGGCATTCGTTTTCTACTGCTGCTGTCATAAATCGCCACAGACTTGACAATTTCAACAACAGAAAAATTATTACCTTCCAGTGCTCTAGGTCAGAAGGCCAAACTGGGTCTCACCGGGCAAAAGTCAGGGCAGGCCGCGGAGGAGAGTCTGTCTCCTGCCTTTTCCCGAGACCAGTGGTGGCCGCGGTCCTCGGCTCAGGCCTCCGATCCCCAGCTGCCAGGCCGGCCAGAACCGGCCTCAGCGGGCTCTCACATGGCACCGCTCTGGCTCCCCTACCCCCCTCTTGTACATTTGTGATCACGCTGGGCCTGCCTGGGTCATCCGGGCTAATCTCCCCATTTTGAGGTCAACTGATTAGTGACTTTAATTCCATCTGCACCCGAATTCCCCTTCTCCGTGGAATGGGGCATATCCCCAGGAATTAGGACCTGGTCACCTTGCTTACTGCCACTTTCTATGCTTCTAAACTATGGCTATTTGTTAATGTACATTTGTCACTTTTTATAATTTAAGATCACGAGCCTTTTGCAGATTCTTTTCCATTTTAAAGATTTAAACTCCCATTTATGCTAGAAGGCTAACAGGTGTGACAATGCAGGATTAGACAAATGGAATGTTCTAAAGACATGGCATGTATGGGGGGGAGTATCACATTAGACATGTTTCAAACCACGGAGACAAAAAATGGACAACTCACAGAATGAATCTGTGGGCATGACTGGAAAATAGAAGGGTTGCCTTTTCTTCACACCACACATATATGTAGAATGCTTTGAATATTGTGTGGCACAAAGGAGTCACTCTATAAATGTTAGTTCCATGTATTCTTATATGTGCACACATACATGCTGAAATCACACACACACACACACACACACACACACACACGTAGGCACACTCAGAAGTTCACTGTAACATTATTCACCACAGTGAAAAATTGGAGATGGCTTCATATGATGTCAGTAGGCAACAGATAAATTAATTTTTACCTCCAAAATTTGGAATGGCAATTAGCTATTAAAAAGAATTAGGATGATGTGGGCACCCATATAGGAAGATGTCTATGATAAATTAGGTAGGGGGGAAAGCAAGCCACACACATCTAGGGAAAGATCCAACGTATGATCTTTAACTATGCTATATGCATTTAATGCATGCACATATGTAGCTGAATAATATGCACAAAAATGTTTGAATGTTTGGTCTCTTATCAAATTGTTAGCTAAGGTACCAAAGGGGAGGACAGTGGGATGGAGGAGCGAGGTAAAAGGGAGTTTATCAAATAAACATCTACAGTGTTCTTTTCTCTATTAACATAAGCCTGTATTGTTCTAAAAATGACAAAACAGAAAGGAAATCTTGATCAGTTAGAATAAATTCCCACAAAACTGACATGGAAACAATGGTCAGCCAAAGAGAATGATGAAGTCCATTTGTTCTGCAAGTGCTTTTTTTCCAAGGGAAGATAGAACGATTGGTGAAGGCATTAGTCTAGTTATGCTTTGAAGAATGTCTGTTTCGCTATGGTGTTCCCCATACTTTGAACGCGGGCTAAACATGTCAAAGTCATCCGTCTTCCCGGGACAGAGATTACAATACACGGCCTCCGCTAATGGTTCCCGTGATTCACACGACTTTGGTAAGTTTTACCAATCCAGAGAGAACGGATGATTTAAAAATTCAAATCGTGGGCCTTCGCTATCGCTTCGATGACATAAACAAATTAAAATAAGGCCAGCCTGAGCCGGTTGTGTTGATCAGCCTGATCCCCTTTGAAAACGAGAAGTGAAGCCAAAATGCCCTTTAATACTGTTTATTAGTGGAGTAATATAATACACTCTGACAAGCTGAACAGTTGTAGCGGGCTGCTGTTGGAGCCTCGGCAGGGCTGTTTGGAATGAAAACAGGGGTGAGAGACAGCTCTATGACGGGGCTTTAAGAGCAGCTCAGCCATCAGCCCTCTCCTAGCCGAGCACTTTCATCCCGTTAATTCACGGGGGGGAATCCCTCCGGGTCCCCAGCCACCGGCCCCCGCAGCTCATTAGGGCCCCACGTCCAACTTTCCTCACGGCAACACCCAACTCGTGTATGCCTAACACGTAATTAAACGTAAAACAAACAGGGGCTTTTTGTTCCCCCGACAGCCCCGCTATTTTTAAACTGACAAAAGGCACGAACTTATGTGGGATTATTTGGAAATCGCCATACATCTCAGCCACTTAAGGAGAGACGTTTGCCCAAACCGTTCGCCCCTGCCTGCAATTAGAGATCTAAATACTTGGGTAACGGGTTTCTGCTGGGAATTAGGACTCACGGATCTCTTACCGGCCAGTAATGCGGCGAGACTTGCTGTCCGATGAGGTGTCTCATTGAAATGTCCCAGGCCGTTTCGCCTGTCACAGCTGTCGCCTCGGCCGCTCGCGCTCACAGGGCGCAGCTTTCATTACGAAAATAGAAATTTGTGTCCTAAGTGCTGTTACATTACTGATGCTAAATATTTAATTCCCCGGGGCTCCAATTATGGCGGAGCGCTGGCAACGCCGGCTCTGCTCTTTAATAACAACTGCAAAAGCAATCGGAGCGGTTTTCAATTAACTAAACACACAGCCGGCGCGTAACCTCTTGTCGGCCTGCCCTCCAGGACCCGGGCTAATTGGTGTGGAATAAAATGTTTGGAAAATTAACGGATATTCCGGCCTGCACGCCGCTCATGCCGCGGAGTTACAGTTTGCGGAGTGAAGTTTGTCTCCTGCCAGTTCTCCTCGGCGGAGAGCTTGCAGAGTTGAGAAGGTACCTGTGTTGTGTGCACTTGACGTTGCATCTAATGAGCGCAGAGCTGAGGGCGGTTTCTCCAAACACCAGTCGGAATCAATGATCCCCTCCGTGGTTCCCGCGGTTTCTTTCGTTCCGTGTGCGCACCGGGTCAGCTTACACATGTCCGGTGAGCCGTAAGAGCTCCTATCGTTGATTGCGTTCACATAAAAAGCTCACTGTTGCATTTTTATTTTATTTTATTGTATTTTATTGATTTTTTTTTTTACAGAGAGGAAAGGATAGGGATAGAGAATTAGAAACATCGACGAGAAAGAATCATCGAACAGCTGCCTCTTGCATCACCCCTACTTGGGATGTGCCTGCAACCAAGGTACATGCCCTTGACCGGAATCGAACCTGGGACCCCTCAGTCCGCAGGTCGGTGCTCTACCCACTGAGCCAAACCGGTCTCGGCACACCGTTGCATTTTTAGATTTCTTTCCGCTACAGAGAGTTGCAAACATCTGAGAAAGGCCCTCCTTTGGACGCGCCGTGCTGCAGGCTCTGCCTCGGCCAGCCTCGACCGCAGAACGAGGTCATAAATAGGCCCTAAGTGGGCCTCCCCCTTGAAGAGGACGGCGAGGGAGAATCCCGAGAGCAGATGCCACTTTGCCCGCGTTCTAATATGAATTTTTTTCCTGAAGTGCAGTGCAATCTGACGAGAGAGACCCTCTCCTCGTGGAAGAGCTTCGCCAACAGGTGCTGGGCGGCTCGATGGGCCCTAATCTGAACGCCACGCTCGGAAACGGAATGCCTCCCCGGCAGCTGTCCGCCTGACGGAGATGATCCGCTCACCGGGTTTCCCTGACTCGGGAATCTCCGCAGAGGCGGCGGCTCCGGGGGTAAGACACGGGAAGTGAAACGAATCACTCTGGGAGAGAGGGCAGCGGGAACAGGGAAAATGGATCGCCACACCAACTTTCAGGATTTAAGTTCTGAGTGTTTCTCAGGTTCTCGTAACATCTCTGAGAAATGACTTCTAATGAGGGGATTAACTTGGCCGTGCTAGGCTGTTAATATAAGTAAATGAGCCTACACTTCTGACTTTTAAAAATCTAACTGGCTCATGAGAACATTGTAGGATTTGGGGGCAGGTTGAGTTCTCAAGAAGCAATCTCCACTCCATCAGCAAATACACACACACACACACACACACACACACGAATCAAAATATAGAAATATAAGTTTAAGACTTATTCAAACCTCGCTCTACATGGAATGGAATATCTTAATAGACTTTCAAAATCATTGGCTTAATATAACCTTATCAATAAAAATATTAACCCAAAAAGCCATAAAGTGGGTATAAGAAATATTAAATCCAGTTTGTAAATTATTTTTGCCCAAGACTATTTTTTCCCTCAGCCCAAAGGACAGTTATATTCTAAAATCTAAAAGTAAAAGGAAAGGAAACCTATGCTTTGGATACATAATAAATTATGAGTCATAATTTATTCCAAAACAATAGGTTTACTGTTGTGAGTATGCAAAACACAGAGTTTATTCTTGCTTTCTTATTTATTAACTACAGGCCTGGTGCACAGATTTGTGCACCAGTGGGGTCCCTCGGCCTGCCCTGCACCCTCTCGCAACCGAAGACCCCTCGGGCAATGTCGGACTGCCGGCTTCAGCCAGGCGGAGGGAGGTAGCAGTGCACGAAGCGGCAGAAGGCCAGGCAGAAGCCCGAGCCACTCCCGCTCATTCCTGGCCCACTGCTGCACTCGACAGCCAGGAGCCTGGCTTCTGGCTGAGCAGTGCTCCCACTGTGGGACCGCACTGGCCACCAGGGGGCAGCTCCTGTAGCGAGTGTCTTCCCCCGGTGGTCAGTGCACGTCATAGCGACCAGTTGACCGGTTGACCAATCCTAAAAGTCGCTTAGGCTTTTAAATAGATAGATAGATAGATAGATAGATAGATAGATAGATAGATAGATAGATAAATAGATAGATAGATAGATGATAGATAGATTATTGTATTATTTTCCATGTGAAAAATCGAAGGCCTACTTTTGCCTCACTCTGTATTCTAATAAGCTCTGTTTCCTGGTCTCCAAGTCCACAGAAGCATAAAAGCAGCAATTTGAGGGGGGCAGAGAGAGGACTACAGCTGGAGTCAGTGAGAATATAAATGACAGCTACTGAAGAAACAGAACTATTTATTTTAAGAAATGCCAATGAAAATTCAAAAACTAAAACAAAAGACCTAAGTCTATAGTGAGAGCCGAGTTATAGAGTCAATTCTTACCGGTGACTGTGAGTTATTATCAAAGTTCTGTGAGATGCCCATTATTTTCCAGATAAAAGGGAACGTTATGATACAGTTTAAATAGGCTGCCATCACAAATAGTCAATGTTATTCTAAAAACTTGGCCATCCTGAATAACCCACTCCCTGAGGGTTCCAGATTATTGTGGTTTTTACTGCAGTTGGATAGTTTTATGGTTAATGTGCTGTGGTACCCATAAATACAGCTTAGCCTAAGCGTCTCCACTGGAAATATGTGTCATAAAACGACAAGTACATTCGATCGATGACCAAACCCATAGTCAGTAATTCAAGTATAAAAGTACATGACATTAGGATAAACTAAAACGAGTCCTCTTCAAAATTATGATGCAATTCCTCAAAATGCACCTTCAAAATAAAAAGCTAAGTGCCCAACGGCAAACGGTGAGAAAAGCGGTGCAAAACTGATGACTTAAACCCTTTTTGATAAAATCTAAATAATTATAGGAAAGAAAACCTAGTTTATGCATCTGTGTGATGATCAAGTAATATTCTACCCTATTCTTATTTGATCTTATATCATAAAGACATAGTAGGCGCTCAACAAATTGCTGTTGAACTGAATACAACATATAAGTGGTTTGGAAGCCAGAGAAATAGAGGATGGAGGATATCAGGAAGAACACCAGCTTTTCTGGGTGTGTCTGTGTGTGTGTGTCTGTGTGTGTGTGTGTGTGTGTGTGTGTATGGCGGGGGAGAGGGGGGTGGGGAGGTTTAGGCATGTAAGACATACGGAAGGGGAAAGAGAAGGGTGTGACATTTTAAAGAGCAGCACTCCACTGATGGCTACAAAGCTCAGGTCAACTTGGCAGCATCTGGGGCACAGCAGCTGGGTGGCCCGTGTCCAGTTCTGGTCAGCTCCCAGAGGAGGAGATGGCCGCTGACCTGAAGACACTCAGCACAGCACCAGGAGATGGCAAGGACAGGGCCGAGTCCCGCCTCACACTTCCCCGGGCACTGGCCTCACTCCCAGGGGAGGCTGACAAGAGGCTCCCCGATACCTGGCTTTGGAGGATAGGGCGACAGGGGAGCTCCGAGGAGCCCTTGGGGCGGAGGGAGGTGACAAGGCCTTCATGCATTATCAGCAAGCCTGCTTCGCTTTCCCTGTGCCCATGAGGTCAGCGTCCTAGTGACCCCGCTGTTTTAGATGTTCACGTACATGGTTATCCGGTTTGGGCATTTTAGACTCCAAGTTTGGCTTTAATGTCTATTGGCCTAATGCAGTGGTCGGCAAACTCATTCGTCCACAGAGCCAAGTATCAACAGGACAACAATTTAAATTTCTCTTTCGAGAGCCACATTTTTTAAACTTCAACTTCTTCTAACGCCACTTCAACATAGACTCGCCCAGGCCGTGGTGTTTTGTGGAAGAGCCACACTCCAGGGGCCAAAGAGCCTCATGTGGCTCGTGAGTTGCAGTTTGCCGACCACGGGCCTAATGTGTGCATGGCTATGCTTTCTATCACTCCATTAACTCAAAGGTATTAGCAGTCTTTGCTGTCCCCCCTCCCCACACGCGGCGAACTGTAGATGGTGCACAGACCAGGGACCCGCATCCTCCGGGTCTCCATCCTGGCCCCGTTTATGGAAAGCCTAACCCCACGCCCCACATCCAGAACGCTCAGAGCCACGGAGACACGGGCAGAGCCTGCTGACATCACAGTCTCCATGCAGGGTCTCAGTCCTCCCTGCCCGTCTCCCAGGAGCGGGGCTGGGTATGGTTTACAAACGCCTACGCCCCCCCGCGCCGTGCGGGGTGCATGCCACACACCGCTCACCCCACCTTCCACATCTTTGCCGAGGAGGGCGGCTCACTCATTGTGCTATTTTAGAGGGAAACCCAGGGATTTAGGGACTCTAGAGGTAAACTTAGCAAGGACTCCGAAAGGCTATTTCAGACGTGGCAGAAGGGAGACCTCTCTCCTGTGAGCTGGGTTTGGCGGACGACGGCCCTCGGGCTGGCCTGTGTCAGTCGATGTTTCCATAACGCTGTCCTAAGGGTGTCCCTGGGACACGGCCCCACCCACGTGTCTGTGGCGGCTTCTGAGTCACGATGACATCGTCTGGCCCGCAGAGCCGAGGACCCTCACTCCGTGGCCCTGTAAGGAAGACGTTCGCCAAGCCCTGCTTTTGAGGGCCTCAATCGGGGCAGGACGGGGACCCCGGGAATCTGCCTCTCACCTCGGAGCTGCTTGCCCTGACCCCGAGCCGCTCCCCCCCATCCTGAGGTGCCCAGGTGCCAGGGGGCGTGGCAATGACTCCTGCCCGCAGGCTAGAAACACGCCTCCTCCTCCCAGCTGGGAGATGCCCAGTGAGGACGCAGGGCCGTGGGACAATCGGGGAGGGTACGAGTGTAGGCTGACAGAGCCTCTGGACCTGGCACCTCGCCTGTGCCTTCAATGTCAAGTACAGGAAAGCCGCCAGGAAGACGATGTTAAGGGAAATGGGGGGTCTCATCAGAAAAGGGGGAGGGGAGGGGAGGCCTTCCAAACAGGAGAAGCAGGAGACACCCAGGCAGGCGTGGAGGTGGCAACCCGTGCCATGGTCTCTAGTTAAACCAGCTGCCGAGGAAAGGCCCACGGCCGACCTGCGGGGGCAGCAGGAATGGAGCTGGAGGAGTCCTCCACCAGGTGGTGAGTGGCCCCGAAAATGGCGCTGAGAAGCTGAAGGGTGCCGCTAGGCAGAAGGGTGCCGCTCAGGGGTTGGAACAGGGTGTGATCAGATCAGATCTCTGTTTGAGGAAGATGGCTCTGACAGCGGGGGCCGGGTGGATGGGGTGCGGAGGTAGGTCCATGCAATCCCACCTGCTGCTCTGCCTGCCCGCCACGTCTGCTCTGAGCACCCCTAGTCACGCTTCCCTCGCACACCAGGCAGTCTGACCCTCTCTCCTGGGGGAAATCACCTGCCGGTCTCAGAAAGAAAATCACAAAAATGGTGTCGCTCTCTCCCCAAACGATCATTTTTAAAAAATGTATTTCATTGATTTTTTACAGAGAGGAAGGAGAAGGATAGAGAGTTAGAAACTTTGATGAGAGAGAAACACTGATCAGTTTTCTCCTGCACACCCCCTACTGGGGATGTGCCCACAGCCAAAGTACATGCCCTTGACCGGAATCGAACCTAGGACCCTTTGTCCCCAGGCCAACGCCCTATTCTATTCACTGAGCCAAACCGGTTAGGGCCCAAAGGATCCTTTCTTGACTGCCGCCTAGGCCCACACTTCCCTATCCATCCGCAGTGATTCTGTTTCCAAATTCCAAACTCTGTGGGCCAATCATTTTGTAAAGTACAAACTCATGTACCGGGATATCACAGAAACATAAAACTGCTATTTGAGTTTCCAAATGCTTTCTCTTATTTGGGGTATTTATCTTGTCACGAGCTGATTTAAAAAAACAGAACAAACCGGTTTGTGGACTTCCAGTTTCTGGTCTGACAGGTAAGGAGCTGGGAAGTCAGTCCCCACTGCCCCACCCGAGCAGCTGGTAGAAAGGTGAGCAAACTGAAAAACCAACAAATGGGTTTAGATCAGGAAGAGGCGGCCACAGGGCAAACGGCCGTCTCCCAGGTGGAGAGCCAGCGCCCAGAGGAGAACACAGGCTGTGACAGGAATTGCTGGAGGCTCCGTGTGGACACCTCGGAGAGTGAAATACTCCAGGGGATGCAGTTTGAGTTTCTCCCCCAAGGAGTTCAGCCGGCTTCTCGCAGTGAAGAGCAGAGAAAACCTCCCCTGATCATCAGGTAGGAGGAGAGGAAAAGGGGCCAGAGCATTCTGCCCTTCTCTGCAAGAGGCACCCTCAGGAGAAACCATTTGAACAGCATCTACCCTGCGGGGTTTTATCGAACCTGTGACCTGGGAAAGAGAAGCGTCCCCTCCTAGCCTTCCACACAGAGAAGGGGCCCAGACACCTCCAGCGCTCCTCCCGCCCCCCTCCGTCAGCCACCCTGTCCTACTGGAGCGGGGCGGCGGTGACAGAGAAGCACTTCTGAAGTTCAGGCAAGAGGCCCAGGCTCACCAGAAGTCAGAGACCCAGTCCAAAGGCTAGCGCATGCCTCCCACCCACCATGCCTTATCACCGCATAACTACAGTTCCTTTCGCACGGTACATCATTATCTGGCTACCAAGGAAAAACTTGAAGACATACGAAGAGGCAAAAAAACAGAGTCTGAAGAGACAGAGCAAGATTCAGAACCAGACTCAGATACGATAGGAATGTTGGAATTCTCAGACCAGAAATTTAAAACACATATGATTCCAGGATAAGAACTCTAACAGATAAAGTAGATAGCATGCAGTAACAGATGGGCAATGTAAGTGGAGAGAGAGAGAGAGAAATTCTAAGAAAAAATAAACAAAGAAATGCTAGAGATCAAAAACACTGTGACAGAAATTAAGGACGCCTTTGATGGGCTTATTAGTAAACTAGACACTGGCCAAACAAATAATCTCTGAGCTTGAAAATATCTCAGTAGAAACCTCTGACACAAGAAGGATTAAAAAAAAAAGATGTGGGGGGTGGATAGGAGAAGACCAGAATATCTAAGAATTGTGGGATAAGTACAAAAATTTCACATATGCATAATGAGAACACCAGAAGTAGAAAAAAGAAACTAGAAGAAATATTTGAAACAAGAAGGACAGAGAATTTCCTCAAATTAATGTCAGATACAGAACCACAGATCCAGGAAACTGAGAACAATAAGAAGGGGGGGGGGGCACAAAAACTAATGTAGGCATATGCTATTTAAATTGTAGGACAGCAGAGATGTTTAAAAATCCTGAAAGAAACCAGAGGAATCAAGATAAAAATTACATCTGACTTCTTAGAATCATGCAACCAGAATGGAATGAAATACTTGAGTTGAAAGAGAAAAACTTACCAATCTAGAATTCTGTACCCTAACATTTTACCCTTTAAAAATTAAGGAGAAATAAAAACTTTCTTAGAAAAACAAAAATTGAATTTGTTGATAGAAATGTTAAAAGTTCTTTAGATAAAATAAAAATGATATAATTCAGAAACTCATTATCTATATATAGAAAGCATGAGCATTTATTTCATAAAGAAATAAATGAAGGCTTATGTGACAAACCCACTCACAGTGGGGGATTCTAACACCTCTCTAAACTGATAAAAAGAAACAAATAAATAAAGTAATCATCTGTATTAAATATCTGAACAACAAAGTCTATATGATCCAACAATCTATCATGCTTCTGGGTATATTACCCAAATGTGTTGAAAACTTTTGCCCATAAAAAAAAAAACCTGTTTATAGCAGCCTTATTGATAACTAGAGGCCAGATGCACAAAATCCGTGCATGGGGCTCACTCAGCCCTTGCAGCCGTGGCGGCTTGCCTCGGCCCTCACAGCCGTGGCTTCGTCTGGAAGGTCATCCAGAAGGACATCCAGAAGGTCGTCCGGCTGTCTTATCTAATCAGCATATTACGCTTTTATTATTATCATAGGTTGCCAAGACGTGGAAGCAACCAAAATTTCGATCACGAGGTGAATGGATAAATTGTGGTACATCCAAACAATGGGATAATATTCCGCCTTAAGAAAGAAATAGACTATCAAGCCATGACGAGACCCGGAGGAACTTTGAATGCATATTACTAAGTGAACGGCTCTAATCTGAACAGGGTACCGTCTGTGTGATTCCAGTTATATGGCATTCTAGAAACGGCACAACGATGGAGGAAGAAAAAAGTACCACTGGTTGCCAACGGTTTGTGGGGAAGATGACTGGGCAGAAAATACAGGACTTTTAAAGCAGAACTGTTCTTTATACTGTAATGCTGGATACATGTCATTATACATTTGTCCAAACTCAACCCAGAACTGCTTCAAAAATAAAGACTGTTTTTTAAAAGTCTGTGCATGGACCACACTTATTGCTGCACTGTGGACTGTGGCCTTTTCGGTACCGAGACTTGGATTCCTCCACCTTGTATATCCAAGTATCTCATGCGAGCAGGCCAAGGTGTGTGATTTGGGGGGTTTTAGAAGGCAGAACTGACCCAGACTGTGTGAGCAGCTCTGAGAGTAACACGGACCCAATTTGGTAACTAGGGCAACAGTGTTGCCACGCACCAAGACCGATGTTGTGGAGGCAAAAGAAAGAAGGGGGCGCAGAGCAGATAGAGGAGGATGATCAGTCGGCATGCATACATGGCAATGAGTAAACGGAACATTCCGTTCTGAGATTAACACACATTAATGTGCTCCTTGTACCCCCATATTCAGTGCCAACGCCTTTATATGACATGGAGAGATGACAGTAGACATTTACCCCAAGTGGCCAGATGATGATGATCTCTGAACGCATAATAATCTGGCCACTCAGTGTCTTATCCTATACAATAAAAGGCTAATATGCAAATTGTCCCCTTGACCAAGAGTTCGACCAGCAGGCAGGCCGGTCAACAGCCTATGTCCCCTCCCCCTGGCCAGGCTGGCCGGACTCCACCCATGCACGAATTCATGCACCGGGCCTCTACTATACACACACACACACACTGAGTGGCCAGATTATTATGCATTCAGAGATCATAATGACCTGGCCACTCAGTGTATTTCTGCGTAAAATATTAGAATAAAATATTAGAATAAAACATGACTAAGAACAGAGCTGTGATACAAGTATCTGCAAATTGAATTTCCAGACTTGGGGACACGCACCTTCAAGTTGGCAGCACGCGATTTGGAGTCAAAAGATCCTCGTTATCACGTATCAGCAAGTCATTTCATCTTCCTGGGACTCAGCGTCTTGGTGTGGAAAAGCAAGTCTTCCCCAGCTTCCACAGCCCGCAGGCGGACGCGGCCTGCTATTTTTATGCATTGAGTCTAAAAGGTATTTTGAATAGGAAGGCTCCTGGAAAAAAAAATAATAAAATAGACTACTGATGTGTCTGCCACTGACACTGTAGTGTATTCATCCAGAAAGTTTAAAGATGACAAGTGGGTTAAGAAAAATCTAGGAGTAAGTTGTTCTAAGGACATTTTGTGGAGAAAATATATATAAACAATTATAGACAAAATTATAAAGTGCCTGGCATCTTAAAAGAATATACAGAGAGTACAGCAATCACGGCAGAGTCAGGAAGTCTAGTGGTAACCAACCTATGATTTGCAATATTTGCAAAAAATTTTTTTAAACTGTCTAAAATTGCACTGTTTTCTTTTTTCTTTCTTTCTTTTTTCTTTTCTTTTTTTTTTAACTGCTAGATAAACAGTACTACAAGCTGATTCCACAGTGCTAGGCCATTATATTCACTCAGAACTTCTAAGCTGCCAACCTAATGTAGCTCTTTCACAAAACACGATTCACTTAGCCTCCACGGTGGCAATGCCATAGAGTTGGAGATACTGGGATCAATATTATGACATAAAAAATCCTGAGTTATCTTGATTATGCTGTCTTTATTACCAGCTGTGATCGCTCTAAGATTCATCTACATTTAAAGACACTATAATGGATCCTGTCTCTTTCTTTTTCCAAATTCCCAAGGAAAAGGGGCCTCTATCATATTATAGCTTCCTATTTTAGACACCTAAAATTAGATGCATATTTAAAAAAGGCTCTTAGCTCTCTTGCTACCTTGAGAAGTTAAAAAAAAATATTTGTTCTTTCTTAGGATGCTCAAAATAGTTTTCAGGAAGGCCAGCAGGTCTATCTCTGATCTTACAAATGTATGCTTTGTGCGACTTTTAATCTCTCTGTCATCTTGCAGTTTTAACTTTGGACTTCTTCAAACAAACTCCACGTCCTAATGTTATTTTAAGCTGACAATAAACTAAAATTTTATAAAGTATTATACTCATACAGATTATGCATTTAAGACACTAGAGAAGTACAAAATACACTTGCTATTAAATATAAAAAGAGGAAAATAATATTTTGTTTCACACAGACGAACAGATCGAGCCTCATAACCTAAAGGCCAAGCTCCACTTTTAGGAGAAAGAGCATCCATTGGTTTTTTCACTCAAACCTATATACCTAAATTCAAATATTACTCTTCCAAAAAAGGAAAAAGCTTGCCAAAAACAATCAGCCTCATTTCTGGAGCGTTCTCTAGCATATCGGAACTGTTAAATATGCCCTAATCAGTGACCTATCCCTTTGATGTCTCAGGAATTCCTAGCCAGACCAGATTCCACCCACCTCTAACAAGCACCCCCTTCGAGCTCACGTCCTTCTTCCTACCTCAAGTCCTCCGTATCCTCCATATCCTCCATATCACATACCAGCATACGCTCCTCATGGGAAACTGGGAAAAGGGGACAGGGATCTCTGCGTTATTTAATACAGCTGCATGTGAAATCTATAATTAGCTCACACTATAGCGTTTAATTAAAAATAACTATCTATACTAATAAAAGAGAAATATGCAAATTAACCGTATCTCCATGGTGCCCCCCCCACAAGCCAATCGGGAGTGGGTATGCAAATTAACTTCAAAAGGCAAGCCTGCCACTTTCTGAGAGGCCTGCTTCAGCAGGAGCAGCTCCCTAGTCTCCCGTGAATTCTGAAGGTTCTCCATTTCTATAAAGCACAACTGTGTTGGTCTCTATCTCAGTTTCTTTTTCCTCTCCCTGTCCCCACTGCCCGAGCGAAGACCTCTGAGGACTGTGCTAAGAGGACACTGGGTGTGAGGGGTGGGGAAGAACTGCTCCTTTACCCGCCTGGAAGGGCTCAGTAATTGGGGGCTTCAATAGCTGCATAAGGATAAATGATTGCTGGTATAGAAAGAGTCCATGTGTCTATTCTATCTCTTAACAGGTCGTTCTTAAGGGCGAGGATTTTTTATTATTATTATTTTATGTCATTTATGTCACTGTGGTCCTTACCATAATGGGCTAAAGATGAAATAATATTTGGAAGCACTGAAAGCTGGGGGTCCCCTGAGCCCAGTGCCTCACTCAAACAAGTTAAAGATTTATAACATTGTCTTGTATTAGAAGGATCACTATAACCAGTTAACCACAGCAGAGGTTTCTTTTTAAAAACGGAGCTGCCTCTTCCAGGAAGAGTTCTGAAGACAATCTATACGGTGAGAAATCAGAGTAAAATTATCCTTGCATATCCTTTCAGTGGGTCTCCCCAAAAATAGAGCACACATGATTTTGTACCCAGCTCACTATGTCTCCGTAGGTATAATGTAACAGTGTAATTTCCACCAGGATTTGGAACAGAGCTGTTCCTTCCATTAAACCTCCTGTAAAGTAGTTGTATTTTTAGGGGCTGTGCACTAGGAAGAAAATAATTTATTTCTTTTTCCTACTAAGTGCATATAGTGGAGTCAAGTGAGCATTAAATGCAACAGCACTGAACACAATCTTTATTAATTAAAAATTAATTAATTTTACAAATAAAAACCTGCAGGAAAGATGACAGCGACAAAAGCTGTCCATCAATTCAGAGGCTATTAGAACACATCTTTGAATGTCAAGTCTTTATTAACACTGGGGGAATTTCCCCCAAATTTCTCCAGGTGTCCCATCATCTTTGCAACATCTTTTCTATAGTATATGTCTACTTATATTTCCCTTACGTAAGAATTATTTACCTCCAAGAAAAAAAAATAATGTTTAAAGAAGTACTTTTATCAAAAATCAGGAAAAAACATCTATGTTGTGAAAAACTGTTTTTATATATCTGGCTACAAGTTATTTATGATAGTCTGCATGTTTTAAAATCCTAGACAAATCCAGTTACAGCAAAAACACTGCAAAAATGTGGGTGCCCTCCATCCTCCCTTCCACACACAAGACATCAATTCTAGTCTCAAAAAAACAAACAAAAAAAAAAAACACTGTGCAATTATATGAACCACAATCGCACTCCCGGGCATTCATCCCAGAAAAATGAAAACTTATGTTCACACACAAAAAAAACCTACACACAAATGTTTATAGCGGTTTTATTTATCATAGTTAAAAACTGGGAACAACCCTGTCCCGACTGGTGAGTGGTTAAACCAACCCTGGGCCGGCCATGCCATGGGGTACTGCCCAAACACAAAGAACAGACGACTGATATCTGCGAGCAGGATCTCGAGAAAGGCCAATCGCAGAAGATTACATACTATGTGATGCCATTTATGTGATATTCTGGAAAAGACAGAGTTATAGAACTGGAGCACAGACTAGCTGAAGCTAGGGTGAAGCAGAGGGGTGGAAAGGGAGTGAATCTGGATGTCAGGGGGATCTGAGGAACGTTTGTGGCAATGGAGATGTTCTATATGGGGTCAAGGTCGAGGTTGTTATATTGACTATCTATTGTACAATGTTACTATTGGGGGAAACCAGAAAAAGGAGACAAGGGATCTCTCCATTACTTAATACAGCTGCTTGTGAAATCTATAATTAGCTCACACTATAGAGTTTAATTAAAAATAAAAACACTAATAAAAGGGAAATATGCAAATTGACTATAGCTCTGTGACACCCACCAGCCAATCAGGAGTGAGCATGCAAATTAACTCAACAAAGATGGCCGGTTAATTTGCATATGCAGGCAGGAGCAGCCAGGCAGGGCAGGATGTCTACTATGAAGGGGAAAGTAGGGGGCGGCACTCCGGGCTGATCAGAGAAAACTGAAGACTCCTGCCAGAGTGTAGATGGAAGGCTCTGACCAGAGCAAAGGCCTGGGTCCAAGGTGCCACAGGAAAACTGGTGCCAGCAGCCAGGGGAAGGAAGGCCTATTCAGGAATCTTCATACAATGGGCCTCTAGTAAAATATAAGTATTCTAGTCTAGTAAACTGGCTGCCATATTGCAATCTGAGCTTAAGAAGCCATCACATAGCACTTTGATTCTTTATAACAACCAGAGAGGTGGATGAAATACCAACGTGATGGCTCACAACAGTGCAACACACGGCAGTTTGCACACATGGCCCCAGCCTCTGTGAACCTCCCAGGTCCCTGGCTGAGGGCGGCCTCCGGCCAGCCACACCCCTTCATGGTGCTCCCCGGCCTGCCGGCCACAGGGGGGTCTCCCTGCTCTCCAGAGCCACTGCCGAGGCTACAAGCAGGAACTCCCCGATGGCCAGGTGCCTCCTCAGGATACAGCCTCCCCCGACGTAAGGATCTGGGGAAGCTGGATGGCACCCTTCTTTACATAAATCAAATATCTAAACACGACCCACATGCTCTGCTATTAGAGGCGATTGTTTCTTGTATGTGAGCTGAGCTAATAGATTTGTTGAGGAGAAAGTGTTTTATTCCAGAGGCACTGAATATAGAGAATTAATATGTATGTATGTATATATATATATATATATATATATATATATATATATATATATATATCTGTTAAGTCTTTTTCCTCCCCCAGATATAACAGGTCACATTAAACAGCCATCGTAACCCTACTGTAACGATGCAGATTGCTGGAGAGTTTCCGTGATAGAGAAGGTAGGGGGTTGCCTGGAGACCACTCTTTCAGGTGTAAACATTCATGCCACGCGATAAAGACATTTTAGAAAAAAAAAAGTCAACATATAAAATTGATTTTTTTCCTCTATATTTTGTTTAAAACAGAAAGTGTTTGGTAATACTCTAACACTAGGCATTTAAAATTGATGATCAAGAGGCGCCTGATCTTCTGAATGACAACTGAGAATTGTTAATTGGAAAAATACCGTCGTCTATAAATAGGAACCTCCAAAGCGTATTTAAACCACTCAAGCACTTGATTCTTCCGCGGCCTGTGCACCCACAGGGCACCGAGCACAGGAAATTTCAGACCGACCGCGGGATCTCCGAGAGAGAATAATCCATTCCGTTGTCATGATCACTGTCACCATCAATCCCTGAGATCTTATACTTCACCAACTGCACTTGACTCTGCGCTGCTGCCCTATGCTTAGGAGAAGATAAATCAGGAATCAATTATGCACACTAATTAAAAATGCTACCTTAGGAGGCATTTTAATAACTCAGAGCCACGAGTGAGTTTTTCCCCCGAACTGCTTGCTTTAAAACATATTTGACAACACATTAGCCGGGATGCGCTGAGCATTTGCAAACACTTCATAGTCTACATAAACTATCAAATTGCCTCCCTCCCCCCACATAGTGGTAGCATAATTCTGCAACTAGCTTAAGCCACGTGGAAAATAAAATTATATGCTAATTTGTTCTATATTAATTTATCATAAAAGGTCTGACCAAACATGGCAAAATGAATTCTGGGAAAAATTAATGAAGTAGATTGGTATGTACTGTAGCAAAGTAAACTGTTTATCTTAAGAGATACAAATACAAGGAATATTTTACAAACGGGCCTTTTCTTCTTTTCAAAAAATAAATGTTTTCACCAACCAGAGGCAATGACTTGCCCGATTTAAAAACACTTTATACAGTTGTACCTAAAAGGAGAGCAACAAAGGCAGGTTCTTTGTCTTTGAAGGGAGGAAGGAAATGGAGAATGGCATAGTACCCAAGACGGTTCTACACACGTGCTTTAACACGAACACACAGGTTGAAACTAAATGACGGAGTGAAGACGTACTGACTATGGCACAGTTATTATTTTACTCCAAAATGAACCAGACAACAATATAGATGCTTTCCTTGGCATATATTTACCTGGTGAAACTATGCTTTCTTTAAAATACTTTAAAATCTATACCCCTTTTTTCCTAGAAGTATAAGCTAGACCTATGCCTTATTCATAGGTAAGTTCTGTGGATGCTATTATCGACTTAGAAAACTATAAACCAAATGAATGGTTGAAGAATTTGGACTGCGGTTTTACACATGATGGTGGTACATCCCTCAGATTCCTATTTTCAGAGGTTCTTGTGGAGAAACACGGAAAGAATCTGGGGGCGGGGTGATGGAGAAATGAACTCTTACAGCGTTTGAAACCATGGAGCTGGTGTTTTATAAAGCATCTAGTTGACCGCAGGACGCAACTAAGACAAGTGACAGATCATCTGTGTCCTATCCTTAGGCAAGTACTTGGGGTCGGGGAGGGGGAATTAAATGATAAATTTCTGTTCTAGAGCCGATGCCTTTTTTCATTCAAAGACATGTTTACACTTTTCATTTTACGGCCGCGCTTCTGATGCCAATGCCACGGCAGGGCTGGCGCTCACAGAGAGAAACCTGCATGTTCTCGGAGCATGACTCCCTTTGATTTCTAAACGGACTCTACCGACTGCTTTTAATGAGACTTTAGTGTTATTGGTGGTCATCCACTACGCGAGGTTCCCGTGAAATATCAGTCTGACGTCCTGTTTCGATAGTTACTTTTCTGCCAGGCATCGCCAGCATTGTCTGCCCTATTTTCTCCTTCCCCAGTTAGATGGGGAGATGCTTATTCAGGCATAAAACCTTCAGGCTCCTGATGGACCATAAAATAAAGCTAAGTACTTCTCCGCCATCATTCCTGCTTGAAGGGCCTCCTTATTGAGATCTTAATCCATAAAAAAAGGTGAGAATTACCTTGGAGGAAGCGGGGGGAAGGAAGACAAAAAATGAAAACAGGCCCGGGTGCCCGCCATCGTGGGCCCTCAGTGAATTAATCTTCATTCCCGCTGAAAGCAATCCGATGTCCGGGGACCGGGAATTATTCCGCCGTAAAATACGGCACATTAAATGCAACAATAACCCATTAGGAACGTCTGCAGATAATGATTATGTCACCTCTGCAGGACTGTACGTATAGTTACATTTTAATATTCATTACCGGGGAAGGGGGGTCCTACTGCAAAATCTGTTGAAACTGTAAAAAAATATTACATGGGTTAGAGGCCAGATCAAGCACATTGGGAGCCATCCTTGGGACCAGAAGGAAGGCTCCAGATGAGATGTGGAAAAGACGTGAGGAGAGGGAGGGCACAATATGGGGACCCTGGTTTTCACCAGCAGCAAAGCCACCCCTGGTGGTTTGCATATGAAGCCCCTTATCTGGTTGGAAAGAAACGAGAGCCTCTTGCAGCCAGCCAGAGAAGAGAGCCGCTCTCCCCTGCTCCTTGAAAAAGCTCATTTTCACATTACTCAGGCCTCATTATGCTAAATCAATATTCGTTTAGTCGCTGGGGTTATTGACATATTTTAAAATAAAAGTATACCCTTCAGCTACTGCACTCATTACAGGTAATTTGTCTTGTCAGGGAGCAGGGAATATTATCCCAGTCTTTCAGGGGCTGACAGCCCATGGAAATACCTCCCCACGGTTACAACTGTAAATAATTTTAAGGTAAAATATTGAAAAATCAATGACTGTTTCCTGCAATCTGTCACAAACAAATCAATCATCATCTGCCCTGCCGGCGAGGATGATGTGCGGGGAGATGGGAGCAGATGTAATTCTTGGCTGGAATCTCTCATTTCAAAATCACTTCACATAATGGTGTCATCATTTAAACACTTAGCAGTCAGTGCGACTGCCACTGTAACACCCAGTTGGACAAAACCACGAGGAGGAGGAGGAGGAGGAGGAGAGGAGGCCATCGCCATGATGTTAACAAACATTTAATTTCAATGGCGGCTGCATTAGGGTATTTCAGCTGAAGCCCATTTTACCCCCACCCCCCCCTTCCCAGAGTTCTAAATTAATCAAGCCTGGTTTCTATGGACTGAAGCTTAATACATTATTAGCCCGGGACTCGGAATTTTTACTCTCTAATGCACACACGCCTTTCCTTTTAAAAGTCCATTATAGGGAATAAAATTTGGGATGAATAAATAAAACATTTGGAATGTAAAACAGCCATAATTCCATCTACATAACAAAGACAAAAAAAATAGTGTCACCGGTGTCAAGATTAGACTTTTAAAGTAGGTGGAAAGGTCTCCGTGGCCCAGATATTAAATTCTATATTTTCCTCCTATTAATAAATAATACATGTTAGCTTTGTAATATGGGAGGATATTTTAAGATGGCCATCAAGGCCTATTATGAGTTCATTCAAAAAGACGCAGCGTTCCGTACACTGGCTATTCCACAGATCAGTATTTCACAACCTGGAGTGATAAGCCAAGTACGTGAAGTGGAAAAGTTGGTCCAGGTTAGAATACGGAATTGTTTTGCAAATGTAAACTGCCTTCCAAGTAGTCACTCTGGTATCACCATTTTTCTGGGCTCCGTCTTAATGGTTCCCTCGGCTATTTCCTACCGAGGCATGAATGAGAGAACCTGAGGTTGGTATATTTCCCCCTGCCTGCTGTGTTAACCAAAAACATCCTTTAATTTCAAGATGCAGCAGGCTTCTCCTGAAGGCTTTTGTGTTTAAATGTATACGAGCTCCTTTAATGGAATAAATTAATTTCGGTTACCACATTGCTTACCCATTTCCTCATTACAGAATCAGACATCACCAAGCCCTTTATGTTCTAATAGCCCTCCATAGACACAGCACAGGGAGTAGGTGTTTCTGAGCCCCAGAAAAGTAAATGATTTTTTCTCAAAGATGAAACAAAGGCCATGAACACCGTGACTGAAGCCTGTCTGAGCGTGTTCAGGTGCAGGAACTAGGCCTGGATAAGCGGGTTTTACGTGTGGAATCGAACCTGCACGTTCAATGGGGTAGCGCAGCCTGAGAAGGTTGCAGCTCTTCTGATGGGTACAAACTGAACCTAATATTTGCTCTTCAAGAATCTTAGCTTGGGGGGCGGGGGGTGTCAATTGGGGAAAAAGGAGACATAGTATGTAAAACTTTAGACAATTAGAAAGAAAAAAAAAAAAAGCTAAGAGGAATCTTAGCTTCATTCCTTAACACCGACATTAGGTTTTTGAAAATGAAACAGCCCGGGAATATATGATCAAAAACATCATCCAGGAGAAGACAGGGCGAATCCCTACGACAGCTGCACAGCCAGCAGCCAGCCAACCTACCGGGAGGAGAAGGAAAGTATTACCCGTGGCCTCGGGTTGTGCAAACTCTGGAAAGGGACTGAGAGCTGTGAACGGGGCAGAGAAGCCCTGAGCCTGCGGGGCTGGAGACCCCGGGGCTGCCGAGGCTGGGCCCGGCCCACTCCCTGCCAGGCAGAGCTCTGGAACCTGCTGTCCCGCACCAGGTCTCCGCTCAGCATCAGGGTCTGGTCCTGGCGGGCCCCGGGGAGAGGGCAGGGCCCCGGGGAAGGCCTCGGAGCCTGGGAGGGACATGAGGACAGCTAAGCAACTGGCTAAATGCACCCACCTGGATGGCAAACTAAAAGGATCTCTTCCAGCCGCCCTGGCAGCTCGGATTCTGAGAAAGACGCTATTTTAAGGGTGCTGAGCACGCCTCCGTGGGACCGATCCGCTCTCCCTGCGAGCAGCGGCTCAGAAACCCGGCCTGGAAAGTCAGATCGTTTTCATATCGCAAATGTAAAGGCATTGCTGCCGACTAGATAACGTGCTCATATGGAATAAAGGCTCGGGGAGATAGAGGGAAGTATTCTTTTAAAATAAGATACCATTACCTCCCAATCTTCTGCATCTCCTCCTTCCAGCCGTCAGGGCGGCCGCTCCATTAGGAACTGCGGACTCTTAAAAAGAAACACGGCAATAGTTAGCTTCATCTCCTCTACTGCCGCTTCCTCCTTTGAGGGAATTACAATTTAATTACCGATACTTCAACCGATTTTATTACCGACGGACCCATTTCTCAGAGGGCACACCCCAGCGAGCTCCACTGGAGAACATTTAGTGCAAGCTTCTCGATTAATCAACCGGCAACCTATTCCTGCTGGAGGGACAAGTTTTCTTAATATTCTCCAAAGCGTGGGAGACCTCCCTCCCCACACACCTATTTTATATCAAAAGGAGTCTTCGTTTTAATATGTTTGAATACCGTTAATAGGCATGACACACGAAACAATACATTTGGGCTGAGAACAGATACAAAACTCGGCCGTTTCGCATGCACGTTTAGGTTTTTCCTATATTTACCCTTAGGAGGAAAAGACCCACAGAAAAACAATCATCTTATCTTAGAAACTCAACAACAACTCTACCGATAGCTTGGGGGGGAAAATATACAAGAAAAAAAAATAAGCTGAAAGGCAAACCAAGAGAAATCAGAATGCTCACTGCTTACCATGTCCTGTATTTTTGCGTTGTGTGTTTTCTGACTCCGCTGTACTGCTTCAGCTCTGGGTCAGACCTGAAACCCCATCTCCTTAAGGCCTAATCAGCGATAGGGCTTCACAAGTGTGTTATTTAAGCGCAATTATATGTTACTTTGTGTTACGTGGAAAATCACTTTCGTGCCTTTGAAAGTCTTCACAGAGAACCATTTGTTCTGTGGCAGGCTCTGCTAACTAGAGCCTTCTGTAAAATTAGCTTTTTTTTTTTTTCCTTTTTTTTTTTCTGGTCACACAAGCACCTCTTTTTACTTAACAAATGTTCCTTATCACTAAATCCAGTTCCTTGCTCTCCTCACTGTACAACACAAATAGTTTGCAAAATATTTTTTTTCTCATTGCTTTTCTCACCTACTTGTATCCAGCAGCCCCTATTTTGATGGGGGTGGGGGGGTTGGGGGGAATGACATTTTACACATAACTGTGTACTCTTTGTCATTTTAAAGAGTTTGGCCTCAGAACTGGAGCTGGCTGATACTCCCACTAAATTTATTCTGAAAAGAACTGAGCACTGAAAATAATATTAAAAAAAAAAAAAACCCAAACTGCAATTTGATAGAATCAGAGTATTTCCTTTCTATTATAATCCTATTATTCTAAAATATAGCATTAGTCTCCATTTGTATGAAAAGCACTGAGTTTATAAATTTCCCTACATCATTAAAAATAAATTATTCAGCGGATTTCCATGAAGCAAAAAAAAAATGTTCTACTTGCTGAACCTTGGTTGAATGCATTAATAAAATTATATAACCAAAGGCCTCGAGTGACATCCTGTACTTCGTCTCTATTAGCAACATAAATACTTTGGTAAAACCAACACTGATGCTATCTGGGCTTTGCTGCACACACACAGCCCTGTGCGGAGACTCTCACTGGAGGATGATCGGGGGACAAAGTGCAGCCAACGTCTGGAGGGGCCCCGGTGGCTCAGAAGCCAGCTGAGCTGAACACATCCACCTGCATTTTGGAAGCATCCTACTTAGCGCCCGCACAGAAGATGGAAATGACTCTGTTTAGGGAAACACAGAAGACCCGTTAAGCACTTTGGGGATATTAAACGTGAATATCTAATCTGATTTTCTCCAAGGTATCACTCTGTATGAAGGCAAATAAACAAGCCAAGGCCCTATTGAGGTGTGGGACAGCATCAGCCCGAGAAAAGGCTGGAAAAACGAATTGTGTCAATGACAACCGCGGTGGAAAATTACATTCCCTCCTCTGGAACAGATGTTAAGTGCATCCTTACTAATAAAGACTTAGACTCAAACTGCATTAGAATTTAGCCGTTTTCAATTCTGAAGCCTCTAAGTTAATTTGCCAAGCTGAATTGGTGGTTAGGTTTACGCCGGCAATAAAAAGACTGCAGATTTGTGTAGAAATAAGTCCTAAGAATCACACACATCAGAAGAGTGATGAAAGCCAACCAGGATCATTATTGAATAAGGACAAAATAATTGCAAGATGTTACATCTTCCTTAGAGCTGCATCAATTGCTATTCTATTAGGAATGATTCTAACCTAGGAGACAGCTACTGATCACACACAAAAAAGATGTTTAAAATGCAAAAGTCAACCCGATGTGGAAAGTGAAGGGAAATATACAAAGCTATCCAGACATTACCGCAGAAAACAGGCTGTGCTATGTCAGAGTTAAAGCATGACCCTCCCAAAATATTATACTGTCTTCATAACCTATAATTCACTCAGAATTAAATGACTTCATTTACTTGAATGCTACCGTCTAGAGAACATTTAAAATTTTCTTAAGATCCCTACGATGTAAACATACATTAGTGATTGTGTTGTTAATTGAAATGAATAAGTAATGAGTTCATATTCCTGTTCCATTTCTTTTAACACGGCATATCCAATTTTAAAATAACACATGGAAAAGTGCCCACAGAGGCAGCTCTTAGCTGCCAGAAAAAGAAATTCTGATAAGGGAGGTGTGGGCTCAATGAAAGCAATTATCCTCAAAAAATGGATGCTCTTATTGGAATTTCAGTAAACAAATCTAAATAAGTCTTTCTTTGATTCCAGTGTACCGTGTAATTCTAGCCAGCTAATTGCCCCTGGAGTCAGCAACGAGCTGTGACTCTACACCTGGCTTCTCCGATCATACACGCCAAGGGCCTCCCTCCTCCACTTTCATTTCCTCTCTCTACGGTGAGTTTGAATATTAAAGAAAAACACTCACACGTCTTATATACACAATGATGGACAGCCGGCTTCCTGGAAATCGTGATCTACAAAGAGAGAGGAAAATCTTAATGCAATACTTATGTGGAAGGGTATTAGGTGCCGGGTAAGCCAAGGGTAATATGATCAACAGCATCCGTCTTGGCTATTGTTTTTGCATTCAGAGATTTGAAGTTGAGGACGGTTAATATTAATTGACTGGTCACCCAGGTTATGATTCGGGTCCGTAAACTATTAAGAGCCTACATGCACTCTCTTCGATTGCTCACCAATTCAAATTTACAAGAACAATGTTTTGGAAAAAAATAAAACAGGTGTTTTTTGTTTTTTGTTTTCTATTTCTGGAAATAAAAATAAGGCATTCCATAAGCAATGTACCTAGCTGCCTGATGATATGAAAACAGTAATTGTTTTAGATCAATAAAGCATTCCGGGAGAATGTTTTTCAAATAAGCAAGTGGCATAAATGTCTCATCTATTTACCTTTTCATTTCTGTTTCTGCACATCCAGCATGCCTTCCTCTGCAGATTTATTCCCAACACTCATAAGCATTTGCTTAATAGAGTGCTCTGTGCCTTTCTTTCTAAATTAGCAACCATCATTCCACCAAGATAGAGCACAAAGAACGCCCACAAAGGCTCTGCCAAAAAGCCACAAGTCCTGCGAGTACGTGCCAGAACACTTAACGTTAAACGATCGTTTCTCTCTCTCAAACTTCACTGCCAAAGTGCTCGCACAATCTGGAAGCTCCGAGACAGGTTTCAAGCGCAATTAAATTCTCCCAGAGCAAAAAAACTGTACCAAAAAAAAAAAAAAAAAAAAAAAAATACACGCCGCCCTTCTTATGTCACCATTTTAGGCAACATTTTCTCAGGATCTTAATTAAGATAACCACGCACACCTGTGTCAACATTCTCCCTGGCAGGACAGCCTTATCAATCATAATCCTTTAAGTACACTCCAAAACAGCCCAGTGATATGACAGAAGCAATCTGCTGCCTCTCCGACTGTGGGTGCCCTGTGTCTCCCACAAGAAGGATGAGACCTTCACAGGAAGGCAGACCTGCTTTTACGAGTCTTTAAAGTTTTCACTGTAAACACCGATCACGCTCCCTAAACAGGAATAACCTCTTTTGCGCTTGATTTACACAACGACAGCTCTGCAGCCAGAAACTGGAAGAGCGAGCTCAGCCGGGCGGCCCAAGTCTTCCCAGGGCAACTGTGTGGGTCCGACTGCCAACGCTTTCAATGCCAAGAGTTGGGCATAACTGGGACCCGTGTAGACGCGACACCCCGAGAAACCCCTCGGATAGCTTCACCAGGAGGACAGGTGAAGTCCGACAGGAAGGACCATGAGGACAGACCCCTGTGGACAGACCCCTGGTCCAAGTGAGAATGTTCAGAAGAAGATAAAATGCAAAAGCAAGCCCACCTCCCAATCGTCCTCCCTATTCCCCCCCAAAAAAGGGGAATGGGTCGCCTTGGTAACCTGAAATAAGAGGGAGCTAGCTCCCAGGTCTGCTGGGGGCAGGAAGCTTCAGGAGCATCAGCCCAGGGACAAGACTGCTAACAAGTCATCTGCTCCCAAATGGAAAACAAACAAAAAAACAAACAAACAAAAACCCGATGAATAAAAAGGGGGAGAAACGGGAAGGAAGGGGGGAGAGAAGGAGAGGAGGAGGAGGAGGAGCAGGTCACCACCACCAAGATAAAAAGTTTAAAACCTCGCTCTTTTTTTTTTTTTTTTAACCGGTCCAAACCTGAACGCTTTCACGGGAAAACGGAGAAAAAACCCGCTGCCCATGGCTACGAGAGTCCCGCCTGCTAATGAATGGATGACCCGATTTCCCCCTCCCTTTGGGGCGTGAGCACAAGTCTGGGTCCGCGGCCAGCGTGCGCCCGGCCATCCCGGCGCAAAGGAAGCAGCAAACAGAGACTCTGTCCTTTGGCAGGAGCCTCAGTGACAGGCCCAGCAGCAGAGCCACACCTTCCCAAGGCCCCCATCTCTCCGGATCCTCTCTCCGGATCCTCTCTCCGGCCACAGGAGAGAGGGCGGTGGAGGAAGGAAGAGCGGGGGACGCGGCGGGGGTGGAGGTGGGGATGGGGGGCGGCCCGGGGGGCAGGATGGTGGGACGGGGGTGTCTGCGGGACAGGGCTCGGATGCTCGGGTGCTCCGGTGGCACACACCTCCGGGGCCCCGTTTCGGAAATCAGCGACCTGGTCCCCAGCCCAGAGGGGCAAGCTGCCGCGCACGTGGACGGAGGGGGACACACACACGCGCGCGCGCGCGCCCCCGCGCCCGGGGCACCTAGGGAGGCCCTGCCCACGGGTCTGTCCGGTTCACGAGGGACGCGGACGCGGCGGCTCGAGATGCGGGAAAGCCGGGAGGAGCGACAGGGCGGGGGGCCGGCCGGTGGGACCGGGGCGCAGGGCTCACCTCCGAGTCTCGTCGCGGGAGCGCGGGCCGCGGACGCTCCCTCGTGGCCGCCGGGAGCCCCCGGCGGGCGGCGCGCGCGGGCCGCTAGGCAGGGCCGCTCCCGACCGTTACCACCGCGAGGGGCTGAGCTGGCGGCGGGCGGAGCCGGGGGCGGGCGCTGCGGGCGGCGGGGCCGCGAGAGGCGGGAGCAGCGAAGGGAACGGGGCGGGGACGCTGCGAGCACCCCGGCCCGGCCGCGCCCAGGAGGACCCCCGCGCCTCGGCTGCCCGGCGGCCGCCACTGGCCGGGCCCGCGCTCCCTTCCCGGCCGGCGGTCCGGCCGCCCCGGCTGGCTCGCGGCCACCTCTGCGCCGCCGGCCCGGCCGCCGCCGCTGCCACTGGCTTCCCGTCTCCATGACAATAGCGCGCCGACGCCCCGCCCCCCGGCGCCCTGACTCGCAGGGAGGCGGGCCCAGGACGTGGGGGGGCGGAGTCAACGCGGGCCGGCGTCCAATCAGAGGTGACAGCAAGGAGAGGCGGGGCCGCGGGGATCGCTTGGGCCCAGAGAATAGCCGCTGGAGGGGCGGAGCCTGGGAAGCCGGCGGAGGGGGAGGAGTCGGAGTCGGCGCGCGTGCGCGTTGTCGCGCACCCAGCTCCAGTGCCAGGGGCCGGCGGAGCACAGGATCTCACTGTTTCTCGCCCGTCCAAGTCATCACGGGACACTGTCTGTGTCTAGTCGTGCTTCGGCTTGCGTGTGACCCCATTAATAAAAGCGCACAAATCCCCCGATAGAGTGAGCGCCAGCGGAGTGCCCACCCGTGCGCCCTCCCCCGTCCTGGTTCGCCAGCGCCCCTGTCTGTCCTCCGAGACCCAGCGCGTCCGCGGCTCGTGGCGGCGGCGCGGGGCGGAGGAGAGACCTGCGGCGTGTGTTCTGCACTCGGGCTGCGTGGCCGGCCGTGGTGGGCAGGGGCTCTCTCTGTCTGTGACTCAGTGGTGTGTGCTTGCCTGGCCAGCGCCTCGCTGAGCAAACGGGTTGGGCTGGGCACTGCGCTCTGTGGAGTGTTTACAGTGGCGCTTGGGCGGGGGTGGGGGTGCGAGTGCATTCGGAGGGGAAAGGGGATCCCTTCATCCTCCACCACCACCACACCACCGGCCTCCTCGGCAGGCAGGGCGAGCTGCGGGGGGGAAAGTGCCCAGATCGAAACAGCGAGGCTCCCAACAGATTGGGGAGGAGGAAAGGAGAGGTCCGGAGACCTGCTCTTGCTCACTGCCTACCCACCCCCCCAAACACACACACACACACACACACACACTCGTTCCAGGCCCCTCAGTGTCTTCTCCCTCGAAGCCTGTCAAGGAGCTGGTGGAAGCAAAAGCGGGTCGACTAGGTGCAGATGCCCAAGGCCCGGCTCTGGCCCACCTGCTGCTGCTGCTGCTGCTGGCGAAGGACAGTCTCCCCCCGGACTCTCTCTGCCCCGACGGGGGCACTCGCGGCTCTCTCTCCCAGGGACCTTCATTCCGAAACTCCAGCTCGTCCTCGGCCCCCTGTCTTGTGGGAGAAAGAAGCCAGGGGAGGCGGCGGGATGGCGATCCGAGAAATCCGCTAACTCCGGGAGGGAGAGAGCCAGCATTCGCCGCCGCTGCGCCCTCGCCCTCCTCCGCCTGGGTCCCTTTGTACTTTGGGGCGGCCAGGCCCGCCACCGGGGCCCGCGGGGCTTCTTCGGCTTCGCCTCGGCGCCCGGACTCGGCCGAAGAGGAAAGTTGGAAGAGATGGGCGGCGCGCCTGGGATGTGATTGTCATCCTGGGGCTGGCGCTCGAGAGTCTGAGAGCGAGCGAGGCGGGGTGGGGGTGAGGGCGGAGGAGGGGAGGGGAGGGGAGGGGGCAGAAAGACCAGGGAAGGGAGGGAGGGAGGGAACGGGGGGGAGACGGAGAGGGGGGCGGAGAGGAGGGCGGAGAGGCGGGCGGGAGGGAGGGGCGAGGGGGCGCGCCAACGAGCGAAAGAGGGAGCCGGGGAGGAGGCAGAGGGCGAGGGCGAGGCGCGCCCGGCGGCCGGGTTGGCTGCGGCCGCCCAGAGGCTCCTGCCAGTCCAACCGCCGGCTACACCCCGGGAAGGAGGAGCTTCGGGGCGCGCACAAGGCGTCAGGATCCTCAATTTCCAACTTAGCATCTTGGCAGGACCTTCGCAGAGCCAAAAGCGGAGCCCCCCAGTGCAAAGAGAGGGAGAGAGGAGGGGGTAAAAAAAAAAAAGAGAGAGAGAGAGAGAGAGGGAGAGAAAGCAGCAAGGGAGGGGGCGAAGCTCAGCCGGGGCGCAGAGAGAGAGGCGCGCACGGGAGCGGGCTCGGCGGCCGCAGTCGGAGGCGCGCGGGAAGCCACCGAGGAGGAGGAGGAGGAGGAGGAGGAGGCGCCGGGAACCGGCGCTCGGAAGCCAGCGGGGCCCGAGGAGCGGAGCGGCGGCCCGGCAGGGGCGGCCAGTCAGCCGGAGGCCAGGCGCCCGCCCGCCCGCCCGCCCGATCGCCCTCGCAGGGCGCCGCCGGCTCGTTGGCGGCCGCGGCGCGGCGCGCCCCATGCCCGCGCGTGGCCATGTCCTACCCGCAGGGCTACTTGTACCAGCCGTCCGCCTCGCTGGCGCTCTACTCGTGCCCCGCGTACAGCGCCGGCGTCCTGTCGGGGCCCCGCACGGATGAGCTGGGCCGCTCGTCGTCGGGCTCCGCGTTCTCGCCCTACGCCGGCTCCACGGCGTTCTCGGCGCCCTCGCCGGGCTACAGCTCGCACCTCCAGTACGGCGCCGCCGACCCCGCCGCGGCCGCCGCCGCCGCCTTCTCCTCCTACGTGGTGAGTGAGCCGCCGGGGCCGCGGCGGGCGGGCGAGGGCAGCCGGGGCCGGGCGGGCGGGGGCCGCGGGGACCGAGGGCCGGCCGCCCCCCTGCCCAGCCTCCGCGCCGCCCCGGCCAAACTTGGGCGATTGTCTCCCTGGGCTCGCGCGGGCCTCGGGCTCCCGGAGTCGCCGCTGGGAGCGGAGAGCCCCGGGTCTCGCTCGCTCGGACCGCGGAGCTGGCCCAGAGCGTTTGGGGAGGAGGAGAGAGGTCGCTGGCCACGAAAAAGAGCAGCTTTGGGTGCTCACGGGGAGCTCCGGGCCGTCCTGCCCATGTGCATTTTATTTTATTTTATTTTATTTTATTTTATTTTTTAAGTTTTGCAATTTTTGGAAAAACTAGATCCAAAGAGAAAAATAGACCCGGCAGCGGAGCGGAAAGCATGCTAAGTGCATGTAAAATGTGTCTGGCTTCGCCTCTCATTAGTCGTCCTCCGAAATGTGGCAAATCCGTAATCCCATCTCCGCAATCCGATTGGGACGCGTTAGGTTTCTGAGGAGCCGGCGGCCGCGCGCTGCGGTGCACCCGGGATTTCTGGGCCGGCCCGGGGCGCTTCCCGGGAGAGCCCGCCGCTCCGGTTCGGGGGAACGTGTTTTCGGGGGGGCGGGGGAAGGAGTGCCTGCCTAGCCAGCCTCCGATTTTCGATCGCCTGTTTGGGGGAGAGGAAAATAAATGCCTTTCCTTCCCGGCTCTCCCGCCCTGCGCCTTCGCAGTGCAGCCACCCGGGCTGGGAACCGAGAGTGGCCGCCGCCGCCGCCGCCGCCGCCGCCGCCGCCGCCCGGACCGCTCTGGGCTGAGGCCCGGCCGCGGGGGTCGGATCCGCACACCCGGGACCAACGGGACCGGCCCCCGGGGCCCTGCAGGGTTCGGGCCGAGGCCCGGGTGGCTTCAGACGCCCACTAGGAACCGGCGGGCTCCGGAGTTGGCGCTCCCGCTGGGCTCTGAGGAGGGGGAAGGGGTGCGCCCTGAGCTCCGTGCCCACCGGCGGCGGAAGCCGGAGTTTGGGGCTGGGCCGCCGCCCGTAGACCCCGGGGCGCGGGGGGACATTGTACTTCGGTCCCCCAGGTGGCATTGGGGACCCTGGCCCCCCTCTCACCTCCTCTCCCTTGCCTGTTCCCTCGCAGGGCTCTCCCTACGACCACGCGCCGGGCATGGCGGGCTCCTTGGGGTACCACCCCTACGCCGCGCCCCTGGGCTCCTACCCGTACGGGGACCCCGCGTACCGCAAGAACGCCACGCGGGACGCCACGGCCACGCTCAAGGCCTGGCTCAACGAGCACCGCAAGAACCCCTACCCCACCAAGGGCGAGAAGATCATGCTGGCCATCATCACCAAGATGACGCTCACCCAGGTGTCCACCTGGTTCGCCAACGCGCGCCGGCGCCTCAAGAAGGAGAACAAGATGACGTGGACGCCGCGGAACCGGAGCGAGGACGAGGAGGAGGAGGAGAACATAGACCTGGAGAAGAACGACGAGGACGAGCCGCAGAAGCCTGAGGACCGGGGCGACCCCGCGGGCCCCGAGGCAGGTGGGTGAGCTCACGGGCGCGTGGAGCGAGAGGAACCGCATGGAAAAGGCGCAGGGTGGGGGGTGGGGGTGGAAAAGGGGCTCACAGGACCCGGAGGTTGGGTTGGATCTTTGCTTGGCAGCTGGGATGTCTCTCCCCCCCCTCCTCCTCCCCATCCCCTCTGCCCGGAGGCCTCCAGGCGGCTCATGGCCTGCGTTTCCCCCGCAGGAGGAGCGGAGCCGAAGGCGGCGGCCGCGGGCTGCGAGCGGCTGCAGGGCCCGGCCAGCCCCGCCGGCCAGGAGACCACCGAGGGCAGCCTCAGCGACTCGGATTTTAAGGAGCTGCCCTCCGAGGGCCGCCTGGACGCGCTGCCCGGGCCCCCGCGCCCCGGCGGGCCCTCCGCCGAGGACCAGGGTCCCCACTATCCTCCGGGCGCCCCGGCCGCAGGCGCGCACCCAGCCGCCGGGGAACTGCCGCCCGGGCCCTCGGTCATCCACTCGCCGCCGCCGCCGCCCCCGCCGCCCCAGGCGGTGCTCGCCAAGCCCAAACTGTGGTCCCTGGCGGAGATCGCGACCTCCTCGGACAAGGTCAAGGACGGGGGCGGCGGCGGGGGCGAGAGCTCTCCGTGCCCACCGTGCGCCGGGCCCATCGCCGCCGCCAGCCGCGCCTCGCCAGCCCCGGCGCCCCCGGCGCGCTCGCCCTCGGCGGCGCAGTGCCCCTTCCCGGGCGGGACGGTGCTGTCCCGGCCCCTGTACTACACGGCGGCGCCCTTCTACCCCGGCTACACGAACTATGGCTCCTTCGGACACCTCCACCACCACGGCCACCACCCTGGGCCCGGGCCAGGCCCCGCGACCACCACCGGCCCGGGCTCGCCTTTCAATGGATTAAACCAGGCGGTGTTGAATCGGGCGGACGCTTTGGCTAAAGATCCGAAAATATTGCTGCGGAGCCAGTCCCAGCTAGACCTGAGCAAAGACTCTCCCTATGAACTGAAGAAAGGTATGTCCGACATTTAGCGCGGGCTGCGTCGGTCCCTTCCCGGACTTTCCTAATTTATTTAAAAAACAAAAAAAACAAAACAAAACAACAACAAAACAAACAAAACATGGTCTTGGCAATTATTTTTCCATCCGCAAGAGAGAGAAAACGACCCCCTCCTATTAAAAAGTTTATAGTTCATGGAGATGGATGACATAAAAATGTAAACATCTCCACACACACACACACACACACACACACACACAGGTCTTAACCCACCGAAAAGAAAAGTTAAAGGGTTTGTATTAAATCGTATTCTGTATATTTAATGTAGCATTTTGTATTTAAATGGATAATTCAATATCTTTGAAGTAAATTATGAAATTCAGACACCTCTACAGGCATCTAATGTTTTTTTTGTAATATAAGTATATATACATTTGTGTCCCTCCCGCCTCCAAAAAAATAACCTGTTTCATAGTTTAAAAAGACAAGTTTAATTTAATTTTTTTTACACCTATTGATTTTTTTTTCTGGGTATGAGCTAACGTATTATTACAGAAAGGAATCAGGTTATACGCTTAGATTTAAAAAAAAGTAAAAGGAACCGCAACCGCCTTTGTAAAAATGCAAAGTATTTAATTAAAAGAGATTTTACCATAATCGGAGCCTCGGTTGCTTTTTAGAAGCCTTGACATGCTGTCCATCCACCTTGGACTCCAAGGTGCAAACTGCAACTTTTTTTTCTTTCCAAGGGGGGAGGGAAAGGTTCCATGGAATCTTGGGGAGCCAGGGGCTCATCTGGGGCTGCAAGCCCTGGGGAGCATGGCCCCGCCCAAGGCAGGTTTGGGGGAGATCAGATGCTGGAGGAAGGAGGAGAGAGACCCAAGTATATGCCCAGAAGGGAGAGAGGATGGCAACATCAGCTGGAGACAAGCACCAGCCAGAGCTCCCTAGCTTAACCTGATTACTTCCAATCAGTGTCGTGTTTTATGCAAAGCAATCAGCTGGTGAACTTTGCTAATGAGTTCGATTTTATGCCGGATTTAGCCCTTATTACTATTTCAAAGGTGCTGCGGGCTACTGCGGGCAGGGAGCGTTAGGGGGTGCCAAGGAGAAGGCCTGCCCAAGTCCCTTGTCTGCGTTCCCCCCTTCCAAATTAACCATTGGTCTCTTCCTTGGGTTTGATCAAATTAGTCAGCGTCCTATTGTGGATGGTGTGGAGGGTAGGTGGTCGGGTAGATCACCCGGTGCAGTCTGGGGGGGGGGGGTGCGGGAGGTGGGCTGGGGCCGCGGGGCCGGCCAGGGGACGGTTCCCCCCTCTCACAGGTAGGTGTCACACTTGTCCTGAATTTCAAGCCTGCCCTTTGCAGGAGGGATTGGAGAGTGGGCGGAAGTGGGGGGAGGGAAGACCCTGAAAGGATCTGGAGAAGCCCTAGCCGCCCCCGCCCTCACCCCTGCCGAGGCCCCCCCTCTCCCCCAGTTTTGTGCAAGTGGCCTTCTCAAGTTGGAGGGAACGCGCCGCCTCCATTAGGATTGCCTCCGCGCACGCCGCCGGGCTTGTTGTCATCGCTTTAGCACGTTTCTATCCCGGGTTCAAGAGTTCCCACAGCTCAGGGAGTATTTTCTGAGGTTGTGACAGTCTCTTCTTCATCCCGCATCTCCCCCCGCAGCGTGGGAAAGGTCGGGGTGCGACTCGATCCCCCAACAGAAAGGAGACGCGGCCCCGTGGTCGGTGCTCAGCGTCTCCATTTCGCGCGCGGACGTGCGGAACCGCGGACGTGTTTCGCTTCGTGGGAAATTCTCAGCGATGGGGGGGGAGGGTTTGCTGGAAGGAGAAAAAACAAAACAAAACAAAACAACACACTCCTCCAGCGAGGGGAATGAACGTGCCCTCTGAAACGCCTGCCCAAGTGTAGACAGAATGTGTGAGCACATAACACCGGCTTCATCCGGCTACATCAGGGGCGCGCTGGTTTGCATTGCTGGCTTTTCGCATCTCGACTCGCTTTTTGAAACACCCCCCCCCCCGACTTTCATCGGAGTTTTGATTCGTGCTGGGGATTTTTTTTTGGGGGGAGGGGGTTAGTTTGGTGGTTGTTGTTGAAGCAGCCGCGGAGCTCCTTAGCTCTTCCTAACTTAAAAGAGTTTGAAAGCTTTCTCCAGATGTGTTTCTCCCCCACCTCCCCCGTCCCGTGCCCTTCCCCCCCCCACTCCCCTGGAACAGCGGTGGGCTTCAGATTTTAAATGAGTGAGAAAATTCACGCAGGGAAAAAAAATGGTTTCAAAGCTGGGAGTGTGCGCGATTAAATATGCATGAGGCGATCGTATTTTATTTTGTCCCTTTAATTATAAATGATTTTTTTAAACAATTGAATTCCAGAGATGACTTGCCCTCCTCTTCCTCCCCCCTGCCCCCGCCCTCGCTCCCAGCCCCCTCCCCCCACTGCCCCCCGCTGCCCGGCTCACAATCCGCTTTCTCGCCCTGTTGATTATGCAGCCCCAGGAGTCACCTTGTCTTTTTCTCAAAAAGTCAGAAGAATAGGCCGGTCCTCCTCTCTCTGGGGAGAGAGAGGGAGTTTCAGGATGACCTGGCTCTGCCGGGTTTGGGAAGCCCTGGCTCCACAGACACCCCCCGGCCCGACAGACACCCCGGATTGGTGATTTTTGTTTTTTATTTTTTAGAGAAAATTACAGGCCTCCTATGTTCCCAGGGATATGGAAATGGCATGGCGCGGGGCCTTCCCAAGCCTGGTTGCAAGGGTTGGGGGGGGGGATGCGGGGCCAACACCCCCGGGGCTGCCTGGGGACAGGAGCCGCACACCGGGGAGCCCCACAGCGCTTCTCCTCGACGGGGTGCCCCTCCGGAGCCCGCGGCTGGGGAGCAGAACTAACGGAAAGCTGGAAGGCTGGTGCAGGCGTCTCGGCTGCTCCCCGCATCCCCCCGCCCCGGCCTCTGCGGGGTCTGCGGTTTTCTTTGCATCACTTCGTCTCCGATGAAGTTGACGGGTTTCTCCTGCGCGGAGCTGGGTTTTCGGTGGCCAGTGGCTGTGTCACGGATGTCTGGGTCCTCGCCGTGTGGGGGCGGCCTGCCCGGCAGATGGAGGTGTGGGCATGGAGAAAGCGCCGTGGGCACTGAAGCCCAGAAGGAGTTGCTTGTCTGCGGGGCCCTCCGAGGAGAGGGAGGAAAACCTCTGGCGGGTACCAGCCTGGCCTGGGGTGGGTTCCAGGGCCTGGGATGGGGTGAGTTCTCGGGCCGGGCCTGGCCTGGCCTGGGGTGGGTTCCAGGAAGTGGGGCGAGAGCGGCTGGGACACTTCCGTGCTGGGGCTTGGAGCGCCTTTGCCACCTGCGCTCAGCTGCCCTGGCACCAGCCCCCCAAGGCGAGCTGAGGTTGGCACTTAGGAACCAGGAGGCCCTGGATCCCTGGCAATAGAAACCATGGCGGGGGGGGGGATCACCGAGTTGGTTCTATGCAGTCCATCCCCCAACCCCCAGAGGCAGAGCCCCACGGGGGACCGGGTGGGTTCCTGGGTTCCTTCCTTCACCCTCGGTGCCAGGAGGAATCCGTTCCTGGGACTTGGCGATGAGAACGCCTAACAGGGCATTGAGGAGAGGCCGTGGAGGGGGCCTTTCCCTCCCCTGCTCCTCGCTCGCCTCGCAGGGCCAGGGCCTGACAGGCTCCCTGGTCTGGGTGCGGGGCCTGCATGGAGGCCTCCTAGTTTGCAAAGCGCTCAGGGCCGCTCCTTCCCCGCGAAGTGCGCGACTAGGTGGGAGGGGGGGGGGTTGTCGTGCATGCGGTTTCAAAGCGGGCGGTGTCTTTCAGCTCCCCTTTCTCCCTCCACCCACCCCACCCCCTGCAAGGAGCTGCCAGCTGGGCAGAAGCCGGGAAGGGCGCTCCGCGAGGCGCCCAAAGTGAAAGGAACGTGATTGCGCTCCGCTCCGGGGAGACGGCCGGGCGCGGCTGCCGCTGAGAAAGGGCGCCGCCTGCCGGGCCCCTGGCGCCGCGCGGCCGGCAGCGGAGGAATCCGGCCCGGCACCCCCACCCGCAGCTGGGCCTGAGCTCCGAACCCCGAGCGGGTCAACGCGAACCGCTCCACCACCTCCTTCGCTTCTGCCCGGGGCCCGGGGCCCGCTTACACACCGGAGAGCAGGACCTAGAGCGACTAGGACTATTTGAATCCTGCAGATGGCCACCTCGACTCAGGCACCGCCTGCACAAACAGGCGGGAAGCTACTGAGAAACAGGCCCCGAGGCTGAAAGGGTGGGGGGCTGGGGCTGTGCGCATCCTCGCCAGTCGGGGTCCTGGGGGGCTCCCACGCCCCTTGGGGTGCCTGCACTGGAGTGTCTGCTGGCTCGGGCTCTGGGGGAGCCCCCGCACAGTTTGTCTCCTGCGCGGTTCAGCATAGCTGAGGTCTGCCTTGCAACCTGGCCCCAAGGCCAAGGCCGGTTCTGACTTTTGGACTGTGGGTTGGCCATCTGTAGGAAAAACCAAACCAAAACAAAACAAAAACAAAAATTCCCTCCAAAGCTTCAACCCCTCCTATTTCAAAAGAACCTTTAAGGAGGTCAACGTGGCGAGGTGGGAGGTGCTTATGTGGGGGTCCCGGACCTAGGGCCCCTCCCAAAGCGCAATAGGGTAGACTCAACTGCCCCCCCCCATCCCTGCAGGGATATTGGGGGGAAAGGGGAGCGCGCCTTCTGCTGGTCTCTTCCCATCCCTCACCACTCGGCCACCAGCCACCAAACAGGAGGAAAAGCGGGCCTGACCAGCATCTGGCCGCCCGGACTGGGCTAAATCCCCGCGGGACTGTCCGGAGCCCCACCCCGCGGGTCCCCCTCCGTGACCGGCTGGAGCGGGGCTCCTTTCCTTGGAGCGCTCAGTGCGAGTTGGGTCGCAGCACATGGTGTGGCCAGGTTGTGGATTAACAGGGGGGTGATGGCTCTGGCTGCACCCCTTGCTCTGGCCTGCCCCTCGGGGGACTGTAAGGGGGTCTCTGGCCTCCCGTGGCCCGCAGGCCCCAGCCCCAGCCCCCCAAGGCCGCCGGCCAGGCTGCGCTCGTTGTCAGCGCCCGGTGCCTGCGGCCCGGCGCGGCCCAGACGGCCACGTTTCCCGGGGAAACCTGCTTCTCTTTGCTCCAAGCAAACCCGGGGCCTTCGGCGCCTCCGCCTGATGGATGCAGATGTGAATGCGCATTTATTCAATTGGATCAGGGCCCCAGATGAAAGAGATAAACGGCTCCCCGTTTGGTTTGCGGACTTTTCGGAGGCGCGCGGCGCGGCGCCGGTGGAGCGGAGGGAGGGCGGGCGGGCGGCCAACGACGGCGCGGCGCTGCGGCTCCCGGCTGCCCGCTCGGCTGGAGCCGCGGCCCCGCATCCGCCTGCTGTGCCCCGGCCCTGCCCGCCGGGAGGTCCCCGCGGGCCCTCGGGGCACCTGGACGGGACATGCGATGGCGCGGCGTGTGGGCTGCGTGCGGGCTTGCGCGCACCTCGCCCCTCACCACATTCTCAGGCCGGTGCCCCTCCGTTCTTACCCAGCGCAAGAGCCAGCCCTGCCGGCCCACTGGCATTTATTATTATTATTATTATTATTATTATTATTATTATTATTATTTTGAGAAAAAGATGAGCGCGCCATGAAAAAGACCAGGCTCGGACCCCCTGTCCAGCAAGGACCTGGGAAGCCGCCCTGGAGACGGAAGGACCCTCCTCTGTCCCCTCCATGGCCTCCCGTGGAGCCTGAGATTTCTCTGAGAGCCAGCTGGAAACCACACCCCGGATGGTGCCCTTCCCCGATAATGCACGCGCGCAGTATTCACACAGCCCTTGCATGTAATTTCAAGGTGTCTGCGAACCCCAACTTCCAGACTTTGGGGGGAGAAAGGGCTTCCTGATGCGGTCCTCCCCGGGGTGGGGATGGGGGGGCTGGAGTCCGGAACTTCAGCGCCTGCGCGCCCTGCCCCGCCACCCCCAGGTGCGTCCCCAGATCTGGGGCCTCGGTTTTCCCCAAAAGTTTCTCTTCTGCTCAGAAGAGCCCGGGCGCAAGGTGATGTGGGCGAGGGCAAGAGGCCGCAGGGAACAGCCCGGGATGGGTGCAGAGGAGCGGGCACAGTGGGCGGAGACCCTCGCCCAGGAGCCCCCCCCCCCCCCCAGGCCGGCGGGGTGCGGGGCCGGCGGGGCGGGGTGCAGCGGGGCCGGGCCCGTCTCCGATGCTGATGGATTGGCTTGTCAGGAGGGCTCCGTGCGCCGAGCCCATCAGAAAGCACTTACCTCGCTAAGCTGGAATCACTGTCTTTTCAGGAGCTAATTTGTGTAACTCCCATGGAGGGGCTTGGAGGGGGCTTGATGAGGCATAAAATGATGATTAATGAATGGATGGCCGCCGCTCCTCACACAGGGGCTGGCGGGCTCGGGTTTGGGCCGGTGGTGGCCTGGGGGCGGCGCTCAGCACAAAGGGGTTTGGCCTCTCCCCAGTCTGAGCGCCCACGGGGTTTGTCTGTCCTAGAACCCACGAAGGCTGCCCTGGACGCTTTCCTGAACTTCAGAGGCTTTCTGATTCGGATGAGGCTCCAGGTTCTAGCTGTGCCTTCATCGCCCCCTGCGGGCTGGCGGCTCAGCCTGGGGGAGGCCAGGGCTCCTGAGGGTGCAGGCCCAGAGAGAGGAGGGGGCGAGGCTGAGGGGAGGAGTCAGGGTCTCTTTGGGGCCTCAGGCTCATGGAAAACAGGGCTCCCGGTGTGACCAGGGCAGCGCGCCGTCAGTGTGGAGAGGGAGACCTCGGTTGTGGCTTAAGAGTCTGGGCCCTAGTGGCTCAGTCCTCCCTCTGCAATTTAGGACGCTGCTGTGTGGCTTCATCAGATCCAGCAACCCCTCTGAACCCCAGGGGCTTCCTCTGTAAGAAGGGCCCTGGTTTTGTGAGGATTCTAGCAGGTGGCTTGGAGTTGTTTGGTACAGTTACTGGGGCTGTGTTGCCCTAAAACGTCCCTTCAATGAGACACTAGCCCGAGCCTCCTCTTCCCCACCTCTTCTGGCCATGCACCTCTCCCTGGGGCTCCGTCTGGGGGTACCCTGGGGAGCTTGGGAAGGCAGGGAGACAGGAGTGTGACCCGATAGGGGTTGAACGTTGGGGAGCCGGCTGGACCTGACTGGGGACAGGATTGAGTTTCAGGTTCATCCCCAAGGGCCGTTCAGAACTCCTCCTCCTTAGAACCTGCCCTTTGTCCGCAGGCTCCAGGCTTTTGAAATCTGTCCACAGGGGCCTTTGAGCTACTTCCTCTGGTCAAGAACTTGCAGCCTTGGGAATGGATAGATTTAGCCGGGATTCTTTACCTACCTGCTCCCCTTTCCCCCTTCGATCCTCCCCCTTCCCCCTCCTCCCTGCCCCCTGCCCTCACAGGCCTGCCCAGTTCTCCCAACAATCGCTCTACCTGTGACTCCTTAGCACAGTGTTCTGCTCGGCAAGCTCATGAGTCCACAGAGCCAGATACCAACAGCACAACGATTGACATTTCTTTGGAGAGCCACATTTTTAAACGTCAACTATGTAGGTAGGTGCCTTGTTGTTAACTTAATTAGGGTCCTCCTGAGCTGGCCTTTGCTAAAAGCTCAAGGGGCCAAAGAGCCGCAGGTGGCTCGAGAGCCATAGTTTGCCGACCATTGGCCCAGCACATGCTGCTCCGAGGACTCAGAGCCCAGGGGAGACCCTGGCATTGGCCTCTCCGGTGGAACGCTGAGGCTGGCCTCCAGTTAGCACAGTTCCACTTGAACTGCTCCTTTCCCCGACTCCCTCGTACACGGGTGGAGCACCTAGGTACCCCAGATGCAGGGTTCCAGGTGCCCGGGATGCAGAGACAAAGCAAAGCCCCTGCCCCGCCCCACCCTGAGGCTTACTGTTAGAGAGAGGGAAGGCAAACAGAGGAGTGTGATAATGGCTTCTCCTGGGGACCAGGTGATGAGTGCGGGGAGGAAGAGGAAGGAGGGGGGACTCGGAAGGGAGTGTGCTCCTTCTGCCAGGGCTGTGTGGGAAGGGACCCTTAGGGGGTAGCCTTTGACCAGAGACCAGAGAAAATTAGGGACTGGGCCACGAAGGTATTTGAGGAGAGTTCTGGGAGCAGGAATGGCACAGGCAAAGGTCCTGAGGTGGGACCAGGTGCAGACAGCAGCAAGGAGACGTTTGTGGGAGGGGCTAAGGCCCAGGCTAGGTTACAGGTCCTGTTCGGTCCTGGTAAGATCTTTATTTTTTAATGTGTTTTTATTGATTTCAGAGAGGGAGGGAGGGAGAGAGGGAGAGAGGGAGAGAGACATCAATGACGACAGAGAATTATCCATTGGCTGCCTCCCACACGCCCCTCAGTGAGGATTGAGCCTGCATGTGCCCCACGCAACCAGAAACTGAACCGTGACCTCCTGGTTCATAGGTTGATGCTCAACCATGGAGCTACACCAGCTTGGCAGAACTTTGGGTTTCATGATGAGAGAGGAGAAGAGAGGAGAGCTTTCAGAGGAGTGTCAGGATCGAATGTATGGTTTAAGGTCAAGGGGGAAGACCTAAGACTTTTGGAGGGCAGGAGCAGAAGTAGGGGCCAATGGGTGGGGGGGATGATGGAGAATCTAAGGGCAGGTCATGCTGCCCTGGACCAGCGAGGTAGCCAGAGAGGTGGGCGGGAGTGGTCAGATGTGAGCTGGGTTTTGAAGGTAGAGTAGAGTCAACAGGCTTTGCTGATGCATTGGGTGTGCAGGACTAGAGGAGGGGCGTTCTGGATGCCACCAAGGATTGGGGCCTGAGCACCAGGGGCTTTGGGGTGACTGGTGCTTGCTGAGATGTCAAACCATGGCAAACCCTACTGCAAACACATCCTCCCTCGGGAACCAGAGGCTGCAGAGTCTCCTGACCAAGGCATCTTCTCCTTTATACCTTCTTTCTTGTTCCATCCCCCCACCCCCTGTGGAGAAACCAAGGTTTGGGAAGTGCAAATGACCCGCCCAGGCTCACAGGGCGGAGAGCCGAGAGGCAGAGGCCCTTTGCAAACCCAGATCTCCGGACGCCCAGGCTCTCTCCCTCCGCCTCACCCAATCTGAGCTCTCTGGGACATCTCTATCTTAACAGGGAACTCCTGGGAACAAAACGCCTGCACAGAGAAGAATGAATTTATAATGGTGGCGCCTCAGACACCGTGACAGGCTGTCAAGGGAGATATTTTTAGGCTGGGCTGAGAAACATCTTAGCCCTCCTGCAGGCGGCCGGGCCGGGCTGCCTCCGCAGGCCTCCCTCCGTGTGCCTCCGTGTGCGAGGTGCAGATGAGGGGCACGCCAGGCAGGTGCCACGTCTCCCCGACACTCCATGCCCAGGAAGAGCAGGAACGGTCGCCCCTGTCGGAGGGTGGGAGTGGGGGGGGGGGGGGGACTGTGTCCTTCCCTAAATAATTGCTCCTCGAAAGGATTGGCTCATTTTTCCTGTTGGGAGTTGATTTCCAGCCTGCCCACCATGATCTCAGTCACAATGAATGCTCCTTGGTCCATCATTTTACAGAGCAAACGGAGAGCTGCGTTGGAGGAGAGTTCCTGGGTGAGGGGGCTTTCAGGCATGTATTTGAACTTCTTTCCTTCCTTCCTTCCTTCCTTCCTTCCTTCCTTCCTTCCTTCCTTCCTTCCTTCCTTCCTTCCTTCCTTCTCTTCCTTTCTTTTCTCTGTGTCTCAGCTTGACATTTCCCCCCTCCAGCCTTCTCTCGCCTGCTTGTGCTGTCTCTCGGTGGCTCTGTCCCCCGGGGACCCACCAGCATCCTGACATCTTCCAGGCAGAGTGAGACATCTGCTCGCTCTCGGTTCCAAGCACCCTCCCCGCTCCGGGACCCCAGACACCTTCCGCCCAGCTAATGCGGTTTGACATCAGACTAACCACACAGTTGTCACGGCCCAGGCCCAGTTCTTTTCTCAGATCCAAACCGCAAGGTTTTTTTGTTGTTGTTTGTTAGCTCTGCTGGGCTCTATTTGTAGCCAGCGTCTAAATCCAAACCCTGTGGCTCTTTTTTTTTTTTTTTTCCCTTCCTTTTTTCCAAAGACTCTCCTCCGCTGCAGATGGTCCCTGGCTGGCGGGGACCGGTTTTCCTGGATGACATGGGAGAGGGGAGGAGTGGCAACCTAGAGAAAAGGGCTCATTTGGAGTAAACACCACCTCTTTGCTCTGTGAAGAGTGTGGTGGAAAGACTGTTGGCTGGTTTATTTTGGTGGGTGGAATTGTTTCTCTGTCCAGATTTTTTTTTTTTCTTCGTTCTTACTTTTTTTTTTTTTTTTTTAAACATTCCCTTTTAATCTGGGAAGTGGCTGGCAGGTCCTAGCAGATGTAAGGGTGTCTGGGAAGCCTCCCTAGGACCGGAGACTGCAAGGACTGGGCCCCCCCCCCTTTCCCCAGTGCCCCTCGAAACGGACTCCTCTGAACCCCACCCTCCAGTCACTCATCTTAGCCTCCGACGGTTGGTACTGGTTTCGCCGTTACCATAGCGGCATCAGTATTTCTCTCAGAATAAATAAGTGGTGACAAAACTTGAAGGACATTTTTCTGCAAGTGGTAGTTTCAACCAGCCGGCAGGACCACCAGCAACTCTTAACGCAACATGTCCCGAGCCGAAGTCAAGTCCCTCACCATTCCTCCTCCTGCCTCAGCCCCAGATCCGCTCCTGCCGCCTTCCTTCCTGCAGGCACCTTCCTTCCTGCAGGCACAGCTGCCAGTACAAGGGCTTGAAAACACGCAGACCTCTCCCCCGCTGCCTCCCACACAGCCGCTCCTCACGACCATAGATTCTTCTGAGAGTTCTTTCTCCCCTCTCCTCCTCTGCTCTCCCCGGAGCCTGTGCCATCTGTGGGCAGGTGACAGCTGACCCTCCTGCCCGGCTCCCTGCCCCAGTGGTCTTCATAGACCAGTGGTCGGCAAACTCATTCGTCCACAGAGCCAAATATCAACAGGACAACGACTGAAATTTCTTTGTTGAGAGCCACGTTTTTTTAAACTTCAACTTCTTCTAACGCCGCTTCTTCAACATAGACTCGCCCAGGCCGTGGTATTTTGTGGAAGAACCACATCCAAGGGGCCAAAGAGCCGCATGTGGCTCTCCAGCCGCAGTTAACACAGTCATAGACCAACCCAGGGTCCAAGGCCTGGAGCTCCCTGCCTCTTCAGTACATGTTGGGTGAAGTGCAAACAAACGCATGGCCCCCCAGGCAATGTCCTTGCTTGTGTCTTCCCGTGAGAATATGTGTTTTGAAACAGCGCTGGGGGCAGGCAGAGGGAAGTCAAATCCTGACTGCACTCCCCTACCCTGAGTGTGTTAGAGAGACATTAAACAACTGAGAAATCTACTCGGAGGGGCGTGGGCCCCGAGGTGATGGAGAAGGGGAGCCCAGCCTCTCTGAAAGTCAGGGTTCAAGCACATCCTGGAAGCCAAGCTCACCAACACACAGTAAGCCCTGACCATGGTTACTTCATAAATACGGTTTCATCTTAGCGCAAGGGACACCCTCTGAGAATTTCCAACACCGTGTAGCGTGTTTTCCCCAGTCCTTCGCTATGTCTTTTTGCTGACCGGCAATAGTTAAGATGTCTAGCGTTAAAAAAAAAAAAAAAAAAAAAAAAAAAAAAAAAAAAAAAAGCTTATTTTAAGAATCGTTCCTTGGAACATTATTTCATTACTTAAACTTTCTGCTGACTCATCTGTTCCTTGGTAACTGAGTCTTTCTTTACCAATAACTTTAATTACATCAATCACTCATTCCCGAATCTGCTGAATCATGAAAACTCCTAGTGATGATGCCATGGACTTCTGTCACACAAGTATGGGCTTGTGGAGGGAGAGCAGGTCTTCCTTCCTTCCTTCCTTCCTTCTTTTCCTCCCTCCCTCCCTCCCTTTCTCTCTCCTTTCATTCCTTCTTTCCTTCTTTCCTTTCTTTCAAATAGCCATCAGTACTTCAAACAGGCAAACTATGTTTAGCTTTTGTGATTTGCTATCTGTCCATCTATCTTTCTATCAATTTATAATTAGCAATCTCCATAGCAGGAAGAATGACAACTCATAATTTCTTGAACTGCACGGAATGAAATTTGTTCCATCTGATATTTCTGAATCATGAGGCTCACGTCTCCACGTTGGGGATAAAATAAATGATGTTTGAGAATTCCCACACCTTTGCTAACGGCTGCTAATGGCATAGTTCAAGGGTTAACATATTACCTAAATAATTATTTTGTTGTCAATAATAATAGCTACCCTATCGAGCTCTTAGTATATGCCAGCTATTGGACGAAAGGCTTCACATACATGATCTCGGAAGAGCTTCATCCAACCTATGGAGTAGGTGCTACTATTATCCCCATTTGACAGATGAGAAAACTAAGGCACAGAACGGTTTACTTGTGGAAGGAGATGTCAGAGTGGGATATAAACCTAGGAATGTCTGACTCTCCTTTTCTGGGCCTCGATGGAGCTGGGGGGTAGGGGTGGGGGAAGAATTACTGGCTGTTCTTCCCTGCTTTAGGCGTTCCCTGTTTTTCTGGCTATTCATGGCTCCAGTCTACCGCGAGTTGATTAAGGTACTGCCTATTCTCAGAGCTTGAAATGTCACCTGATGCCGCAGGGAAGTAGTGGTCCTCGTTTGGTGAGAGGAGGCAGATGCAGGTGGGGTGTGGAGGTGCCTCTCACACAACCCTGCCCCAAAGTGCATGCTCTTCCACCCTCCCTGCCAGGTCCTAGTCGTCTGTCTCCCTCTGAGACTGAGACACCAGCCTCTAACCGGCCGCCCCGTCCCAGGCTCTCCCTGCACCTTTCCATCCTACACTCTCGCCTCACCAGCCAGGAGACAGAGGCCAGGGAGCCAGGAGGCTGTAGAGGAGGAGGAGGACTAAACCGGAGCTGAACTTCCAAATGATTCAAGTCCCAGCTCTTCTGAGTCACCTGAAGCTCTTCATCTGCCTGACCCCATTCTCTGATGTGACCCCGCCTCCCAAAACCCTTCATGGGGTCATACTGGCTCAACGGTCACTCCCCTCTACCCTCCCCCCTCCCAAATAAAGCCTTTTTTCCAGGCTGGTAATTCTGCCTCAGAGCAGTCCATCCCAATCACATTGTCTCAGTCCACTCACAGTTCTGAGATGGATGGACCCATCTCTTTGGAGAGCCATCCTGTAGTAGACGTGTGATTTTATCTGTGCGTTATTTGTGGTCCCTTATTCTGGTCCAGCATCCTTCATTTCTCTCAGGAGCCATCCCTCCTCTCTCCTGGACCCATATGGTTTGGATGAAGTTAATTCAATTCTGATTCTCGGGCAAGACATATTATTTAGGCCTGACCAAGAGTCTCTGCTGCTGGATGCAGTGATTGGTTCAGGAATGTGCATGTGACCCCGTTTGGCTCCGTACGATGGAGATCAAAGGTGTTATTAACATTGGGAAGAGGTAGAGGCCTTCTCTTCCCATTGAACTTGAACCTTGGGACTATGAAACTCGAGAGCAAAGCCCACACGGAAGGGAACAGAGCTGAGCGATGGCAAGGGACCAGACCTTAGAGACGTGGAGCCTTGGATTGAGCTTTTGCCTGAAGACAGAGCTACCACTGGATTTGTGTGTGAGTGTGTGTGTGTGTGTGTGTGTGTGTGTGTGTGTGTGTGTGTTTTGGTTTTGTTTTGTTTTTTTGGTGAGGCAATAAATTCCCTTTGGTTTAAGTAGTTTGAGTTTTACCTTCTAGTTCTGTAATCCCAATTAGTACAGATCCTTCCCAGGCCCAGAATCCTGGAATCTCTGAGAGGTAGATATGCAGGCTGTTCCCAAACCTCCCGTTGTCCCCCTCCTGGGCATGGGGTGGGATTGTACGTCCCATGCACTGTGAGAAAGGCGTGTGGCATGTGACTTCCTTTGCCAATGAAATGCGAGTAGAATTGATTTGGGTCAATTCTGGGTGGGCTCTTTGAAAGTCAGTGCGCGATTCACCACTCTTTCTCTTTCCCTCCCATCATGATGTTCCAGATGGTGGAGGTTCCATCAGCCTGGGTCCCAGACTGAGGACAACGTGGAGCCGAGAGCCCTGCTGACCCTCGATGGAGATGTACCGTGAGCAAGAAATAAACTCCGTTGTTTTAAGCCATTGAGATTCTGGGTCCTTTGTTACAACCCCAATTCCTTAGTCCAGTGGTCGGCAAACTCATTAGTCAACAGAGCCAAATATCAACAGTATGACGATTGAAATTCCTTTTGAGAGCCACATTTTTTAAACTTAAACTATATAGGTATTCACATTGTTATTAACTTAACTAGGGTCCTCCTAAGCTGGCCTTTCCTAAAAACTCAAGGGGCCAAAGAGCCGCATGTGATTTGCAAGCCGCGGTTTGCTGACCATTGCCTTAGTCTATCCTGAATAATATACTCAGAATTCTTCTCGTCTTCCCACTTCTCCTCCTCCTCCTTCTCTTCCCCTTCCTCTTCCTCCTCCTCCTCCTCTTCCTCTTCTTCCTTCTTATCCTTTTTTCTCTCTCTTCCCCTCTCCCAATGCTGCCTTGCTTTGCCCAGCAGTCAAATATAATATATATATATATATATGTATATATATATATATATGACTTCATCCTATAGATGTTAAAAGGCATTCATGATTGTTCTTCTCCTGCCTTCCCAATGCTTTCCAATGATATCCAAATGAGCATTGGCAGAGATAACTACCCTCCCCCTACAAAACCATGCCCCTGGCATCACCACCCGTGCCAATCATCCTTCCCAGCACTGGCATGAGCAGGCCAACTTCCTAATCATATTACTGGGCTCACAGGGCCCTGAGTTCTGGAAGAAAACCTCCGGTAATCCCCACTCATTAGCTTAGGACAATTAACAAGATCCTGAAGGTTGTGCTACAACATAGAGCTCTGCCAAGATTAAAAAAAAAAAAAAAAAAAAATCGATGACTAAAAAAAAGCTACATTGGCCTTCATTGTTAATAAGCAATTTCTAGATCGGTTAATTAGGCCCGTGCTCAGGATCCTGCAGCTGGGGCGGAGGCTTGGCAAGGATGAAGTTCTTTGGAAGACAGAAGAGTAGAAGCAAAAACATTCCCGAGGCCTGAACGCAATCATCATCACCGTTACCCTATGGGACGCTGGTGCAGCTCAGGTGACTCACTTTCCTGCCGCCAAGGGCCGGGCAGCCCACGCCCACAGGCACACCGCAGGCCTTATGGGAGCGGTGGGGACGGCAGGGCACTTCACAGTGACACCTTACCTACATTTAGCTCTCCCCGATCGATCGTCACCACACAGGAATGCAGGCCCAGTGTTGCTAGTTCTTTCCAAATCCATAGAAATCGCCACCGACACCACATTTCCCCTAAAATACTCCTGTGCCACCCAAGCTTAGTGAGCAACCAACCGCAGGCAGAAGGTTTGATAGTAAGTAACAGGGTCACCCTTATTACCTCTTTGCCTTGGGAATGACCTCCACTTTACAGATTAGGAAACGGAGGCTAGAGGAAAGTGAAGTGACTCACCCACCAGGACATGGCCAGACTCGGAAACGCAAATCCATACCCACTGACCCAACTCTACTGCTTTCTCTCTTCTGCCCCCGCTGTCTCCTCACAGCTCAAGTGTGCCACTGAGAGGCTAACTGCCCACCCCAGATTCCTGCTTCCACTTCTGAAGGATACTACCGTGTTTCCCCGAAAATAAGACATCCTCCGAAAATAAGACCTACTTACAGGTCTCCTTCTGAGTGAAATATAAGGCATCCCCCAAAAATAAGGCCCCCCCCCCAAGGCTAAACATGAGAGATTTGGTCCACTGATTCTGAAAGAAATGGAGTCACAAGAAATTCACCAGGAAATTCAGGAATTGGATTGTTAGGATGATGTTGCAGAAGATGATGACATCATTGTCATTGACTCTTGATTCTGTAGGATTCACAGTTTGTCTGGTTTGTGTTGACAACTACAATACTACCGTACCGTATACAGGTAATAAATTTCCTTTATTTTCATTTAACAATAAATGTGTACCGTATTCTTCTTCATGGAAAAATAAGACATCCCCTGAAAATAAGACCTAGCGCATCTTTGGGAGCAAAAATTAATATAAGACACTGTCTTCTTTTCGGGGAAACAGGGTAGTTGGGTTATCCATGGGAAGCCACTGCCAGGACTACATTTCCCAGCCTCCCTCTGGGGGAGGTCATGTGACTAGTTCTTGCCAATGGAATGTGATGGCTGTTATCTCCAGGCATCAGCAATTAAGACATTGAGTGTGCTTTCCCTACTCTCCCTTCTCCCACCATTGGTTATGGATGAACCCAGCAGGCTTGGCAACCCTTATCAGAGATAACAGGAGCACAAGGCAATAAATCTGGGTTTCTGAATCACCCTTTTGAGGAAATCTACCTCCAATCGGGAGCATTCCTTGGGACTTGACATCAGGGAAGCATAAGTTTCTCTTGCATTGGACCCATCATACATTTTTGGTTTTACTTGTTACAGCAACTAGCATTCCCTTGATCATAAAAAAATATGAATGGATTTTTAAAAATACACACCCCCTCCTCCTTTCTATTTCAGTGGGGAGGATTTTGTAATGGGCCGGTCCTCTACCTGAATCGAACAGAACTCTGATGGGAGAATGACTCGTGTTAAGTTTGGTTTCTGGGGATGGAGGTGGAGTGGCCCTGAGTGTCACTGCATCTTGCCGCTCCTCCTCTCCCCGCTCCCGTCTCCCCCTTCCCCTTCCACTGGCTTTGAAGAAGGACTTGTTCATATTTCAGCTGGAGATGAACATATCATCATATGAGCCCTCCTGGAGGAAGACAAAAGACAAAACAAGCATTTGGCCTGTCTGGGCCACACACCCTCACCCAGATAGGAGTCAGCATGTTTGAGAACATCAAAGACAGTGTGATATCTTAAGCACAAGGAGATTAACATGTACAAAGGTTTGCCCCTCGGCCTGTTCCCAGGAATCCAGCAGACACAGCCAGAAGGGGCAATTCACATCACCCACCTACGGAGGGGTCCTCTGGCAGCTCACGTGCGAGCTTTCTGCCAGATGGGGGTGAAGGAGCAAAGCCTGGTCTCATATTTGAACGAGAACCCTCCATACACGGTGTGTGTGTGTGTGTGTGTGTGTGTGTGTGTATGTGTTAAAATGCCCTGGGAAATGAGAGCATGGGTAGGTACCACGTTCTGGGGGGAGAATTCTGCCCCCACACATGCCAAGCCACAAGCTGAGAGAGAGAGAGAGAGAGAGAGAGAGAGAGAGAGAGAGAGTCTTTACCCACCTTATAGTCAGAAGCAGTCAGCGCCCTCCTAAGCCAGCCAGTCTGTACAAAAGCAGGGCAGAGAGGGCCTCGGAGAAAGGAGGAGGGGGCGAGGAGGCACTGGGTTGCCTCTTTGAAGCCAGAGGCCAAGAATATCTCAACACACTCGCAAGTACCAGCAACAGTAGGCAATGGACGGGGACCAAAATCCCTTACAGCTGTTGGAAACCATACCCTATTCAGAGATAATTGGCAATTAGTTAAACAACTCCTGTTTAAAACACTCCTCCTCTCCACCCTCCGAGACAGCTGTGTTTTAAAAAGGGGTGGGGAGAGACTTCTGAAGAAATGTGGAAACCTAATCTTCAAGTCAATAAAACAAAACAGGGGTGAGCGAGTGAGAGGGTTTAAAAAATATGGAGCATCTCTCGAAAACCCGCTGCTTCCTATTCTGCTTGCAGCCTGACAGGGTAGTCAGTTTAGGGGTGGGAGGGGTCAGAAAGGCTGAGGTCTGAGTACCTGCTCTGCCATTTGCCAGCTCTGCGGGTTTGGCAAGTTGCTGAAATTTGCTGAGAGCCAGTTTTCCCACCTGTGAAATGGGGATGACAGTGGTTGTGCTGGGAAGATGAAGTGAGAGGGTGCATGGGGCCTGGTACACAGTGTGTACTCAGAGCTCTAAAGCATGCATGCTTCTCCAAATCCAAACTCCTTTGCCTGGCATTCAGGGCCCTCCACCATCTGTCGCCGACCTGCTCTCCCACACTCCCCCCCATTTTTATGTCTCTGTGAACTAGCAAGGGAAAGAAATAGGTCCCGTTAGGCCTTCGTTTCCCAATCTGTGAAATGGGATTGACGAACCAAATTCTCTCTAAGGTCCCTATCAACCCCTCCCTCCCATCTCAGATGTCAGTCACGCCCAGTCCTTCAGATCAGACTCCATGGCCGCCCTGAAGCCTTTGCTGGGAAGGAAGTGATTCTACCTATAAAGCTCAAAACGCTTGAAATATATATTTATTGATTGTTTACAGAGAGGAAGGGAGAGGGACATAGAGTTAGAAACATCTATCAGCTGCCTCCTGCACACCGCCCACTGGGGATGTGACCGCAACCAAGGTACATGCCCTTGACCCGAATTGAACCTGGGACCCTTGAGTCTGCAGGCTGACGCTCTATCCACTGAGCAAAACCGGTGGATATATTTTTAAACATCAGAAACTATTGCAAAACAAACAAACAAACAAATTGGGGGATTTCCAGCTTCTCTAAAATAAGTCAGAAGACCTGGCAAATCTGGCCCCACATTCCTGGACAAAAGCTATCTTATGATGATGGGTCAGTGCTGCCCCCTGCAGGTGGGGCAGACATTTACAGGTTTCTCCACCTCAGCTGTTTCCCTGACTCCCTTTGCCTGCCTGAGCTCTGGGATCATCATCTTCCCCACTCTGTCCCTCCTCCTCCTCAAACTCCTCTTTCTATTACTTTTCTCTTGTAGGAACCACTAACTGCTTTTTAAAATATATTTTTTATTGATTTCATAGAGGGAGGGAGGGAGAGAGAGAGAGAGAGAGAGAGAGAGAGAGAGAGAGAGAGAGAGAGAAACATCAATGATGAAAAGGAATCACTGATTGTTTGCCCTCCTGCATGCCCCCTACTGGGGATCGAGCCCACAACCTGGGCATATGCCCCGACCGGGAATCAAGCCCAGGACCGTTCAGTCCACAGGCCGATGCTCTCTCCACTGAGCCACACCAGTTGGGGCCATGTATTGCTTTCTGCCATCGGCTACTGCCACCCTCTCGACCATCACAGCTCTTCTCCCTTGGCCTGCCGCCCGACCCGTGTCCTCACTAAACTTCAACGACCCCCTGCCTCCGAGGCTGGGAAGAGTCAACCACCGCAGAGCCATTGACCGCAATAGCAATGAGACAGCGCCGGGGAGAGGGCGGGAGGCAGATTCATAATTCATGGCGTGGCCGAGTGTGAGTGGCAGGCAGCAGCAGGAGGCTTCAGCGCCTGATCGATCCTTTCAGAAAACCCGAGAAAGGGCCCCGTGCTGAGGGCGGAGGGAGGCGTCGGAGGTGCAGGCAGGGGGGGAAAGTCCATTAAGGACGCACCTCAGCCAGGCTGGCCGCCGGGTGGGCGGGGGGGCTCGGGCAGGTGGGGCGAGCACACACACACACACACACACACACACACGCACACGCACACGCACACGCACACGCACACGCATGCTTCCGATCGATGACACCATGTCAAACCATAAAATGCATGCTTTGGCTCTTAAGCCAAATGTGCGTGAGATTTTTTAAAAGCATTGATTCGGGCCGGATCAATGGAAATTGAAGCCTGGATATGCCTTCCCCGAGCAAAAAGGGGGTAATGACACTTTGCAGAGAGGCATCCGGCCGGGTGAGAAGAGGAAGCGACCTGTGAGGCGTGCCTTCTCCTTCCCTGGCCTCCAGAGAGCTGGGGGGGGGGGGGTGGTAGAAGGGGGGAGGTCAAGGAGTCTGCAGCCTCTCTCCTGCCCTCCCCCAGGGAAGGCGCTCACTGCAACTGGGGCGCCCCCTGTCAGCATCCGAGAATGAGTCCCCTCTTTCTCCTCTCCCCCAGCAAATCCAGCCAGCTCCCCAGCAACATAAATCCAGAGCCCCTACACCCCACCCCACCCCCACGCCCTACCCCCTCCCTTTTACCATTGGCACTGCCACACCCGGCCCTCTCTCACCCGGACTATGGCCTCATCTGCCAGCTTCTCACCCAGCGGCCAGAGTCAAGGTGGGTCCTGCGGGATCTGAGCATCCCCTCGGCCTGACCTCGCCTCCTCCCACAATTCCGCCTGCTCACCGACCCCGGTGCCCCCTGCCCACGCCAGCCCACCCTGCCTCCTTCTGTGGCCCTTGTACATTCTTTTCCCGTGGCACTCAGTGCTATGGGCAGCACTGCCGCGGGCGGGGTGTGAGTGTGTGAGTGTGAGTGTGAGTGTGAATGTGTGAGTGTGTGTGTGAGTGTGTGTGTGTGTGTGTGTGTGGGTGTGTGTGTGGTGTGTGTGTGGTGTGTGTGTGTGTGTGTGTGTGGTGTGTGTGGTGTGTGTGGTGTGTGTGTGAGTGTGTGTGTGTATGTGGAGTGTTTGTGTATGTGAGTGAGTGTGTGTGTGAGTGTGTGTGTGTGTGTATGTGAGTGAATGAGTGAGTGTGTGTATGTGTGTGAGTGTGTGTGTGTATGTGTGTGGTGTGTGGTGTGTGTGTGTGGTGTGTATGTGTGTGTGTGTGTGTGAGTGTGTGTGTGTGTGTGTGAGTGTGAGTGTGTGTGTGTGAGTGTGTGTGTGTGTGTGTGTGGTGTGTGTGTGTGTGTGTGTGTGAGTGTGTGTGTGTGTGTGTGAGTGTGTGTGTGTGTGTGTGTGTGTGTGTTGCCTGTGGTTTTGAATAGAAAGCGAGTTACGTGAGGGCAGTGACTGCGTGTGTCGTGTGCACTCGTATGGTCCCAGAGCTCAGGGTTTGGCACAGAGTAGGTGCTCAGCAAATATTTGTGGAAATAAGGGAAATGGGGAATGTGAGAGGAAGGGAAGGAAGGAAGGGAGGAAGGGAGGGAGGAGGGAAGAAAGGGAGGAGGGAGGAGGGAGGAGGAAAGGAAGAAAGAAAGGAAGGAAAGAGAAAAGGAAGGAAGGAAGGAAGGAAGGAAGGAAGGAAGGAAAGAAAGAGAAAAGGAAGGAAGAAAGAAAGGAAGGAAAGAGAAAAGGAAGGAAGGAAGGAAGAAAAGAGAAAAGGAAGGAAGGAAGGAAGGAAGGAAGGAAGGAAGGAAGGAAGGAAGGAAGGAAGGAAGGAAGGAAAGGAGGAGTCACACCCAAGCAGGAGACCGCAGCGCAGAGGCCCGCCATCAGCACGGTGGGAATAAAAGAAAAACAACAGCAAACTCACCAGTTGGGACCTGCAGACCTTCTGGGTCGCTCACCTGGACCAGGCATTCTAACCAGACGCTCTGCATTTGGGGTTTAGAACCATCCAGAAACGCCTGTTGTCTGAAGTCGCTCTTTTGGGGGACGGACTCACCTTTCTGCCTGAATGGGTGACATTCCAGCCAGCCCCCCCCCCCCAGCGATCCATGGAGCCTACCCCACGCCTTGGGGGCGGAGGGGCGTCATCTGGGCGAACCTCTCTTCCCGGGGCCCGGGAGGGCAGCAGAGGCTCCTGCCCTAAACCTGGGGGCGCCGGGCTGCGGGCTTGGTTGGCGTCTCAGGGGAGCCCTGGGCCCCCTGACACCCTGGGCGCTGGCACCAGGTGGGCATCAGACAGGGAAGGAGGCTGGAGGCGGCCTGCTTTTATTTCCCGGTGCCCTTCCCCGAGCCACCTGTCATTCCTCACTGTCGGGAGCACTTACCTGGCCCGGACAGTCAGACACGGTGATGGGATGAAATGAATCCTCGCCTCCCGCTGGAGAGCCGGGCGGGGGGAGAGGTGATTCCACCAGCAGGCCTGTGACCCGGCCCCCTCCCCCACCACCCGCCCCGTCTCGGGAAGAAACGGTGGGAGAGAATCATGTTATGTGGCCAGTGTTCACGAAGCTGATTATTTTCCACGACCCCAGTCTTGTTCGGTGTGGTATTGATAGGATAGCTTAATCACGGACTTGGGTGGGGGTGGGGGCAAGAGGGAGACAGGGATGGGGTGAAGAGTATCGGGGAGGAGGGCAGAGGAGAGATTAGAAAGCGCTCGCTCCAAATGATTCTCTCTCCTTCTGCTCTTTCCGCCCAATTGCTTCAGTATGTCTCTCTCGTTTCCCTTCCTGATCCCACCCGCTCCCCGCCTCCTCCTCTCCCCTCTGCCTGCTTCTCTTTCCGTCTTAACAGCACCCCCCCTCTCATCTTCCCTCTCCCCCGCCGTGGCCTGCAGCCAGGCTCGCAGACAAACTTGACCCCTAATCGTCCCTGACAGGGAGATCACCTGCGCGGAGACACCACCCTGTGGGCACACCCTGTGGGCTTCCGTCAGCGAGGACTCGGCCCCTGGGGAGCTGGAACAGGAACGGCTCCTCAGGTCCTGGCTGTTCAGGCCGAGGGTGCCCCCCCACCCCCGCCCCCAACCCTGAGCTGGTCTCTACCAGGAAGCTTCAGCCATTCTTTGGGTGCTGCTCAGAGTTGGGGAATTGGGGGGAGGGAGGGGAAGGCAGCGTCTCCCAGATACCTCCTCCGGCTCCTGGGTGCTCGGGCTGCACAGCGGGGCAGGGGGCTGAGCTACCCAGCGAGTCCTGCATGAGGCATCCCTCGGCCCTCGCCCAGGGTCTTCAGCCCCAGAAACTCCTTAACGTCCTGCCTGACATCCTCCGAGGGCCTATAGCCGGGACAGGAGGGCCTACAGCCGGGACAGGACAAGGTCTCTTCCCAGAGTCTTGCCCTTCACGTCTCTGATGGCCATGGCCATTCTTCTGGGGCTGGTACAGGTTAGGCCCTCTCCCCCAGCACCCTCTAAGCTCCATGGCATCTGAGGCCACGTCTGCCTTGCTCATGTGTGTACCCTCGACACCTGACACAGTGTCCAGCATGTAGTTGTCACCCACTCAGCATTTTTTTAAATATATATTTTTATTGACTTCAGAGAGGAAGGGAGAAGGAAAGAGAGAGAAACATCAATGAGGAGAGAGAACCATGGACCGGCTGCCTCCTGCACACCCCCTACTGGGGATGGAGCCCGGGCACATGCCCTTGACTGGAACCGAACCCGGGACCCTTCAGTCCCCAGGCCTACACTCTATCCACTGAGCCAAACCAGCCAGGGCACCCACTCAGGGTTGATTGAGTGGATGGATGGATAGACGGATGGACGGATGCATGCATGCATAATGGAGCTGAGATCCAAATCGAGCCCATGTTCTTTCCACCACATTCATTCCAATACTGCCTGATGGTTGGAAAGGGGGGGATCCTATTCTCATCCAAGTCAAGGCCAAGGCCAGTGGGGACGGATCAGGTCAGAGCACAGGATCCAGACGTGCCAACTCCTTTCGACGAGGCAATCGTGACCCCGGGATCCCATGCGTCCGATTCCTCATTTCCATCAAAGAGGGCTGCTGCGGCAGGTGCAAGAACCGGAGATTATCCCCAGAATTAAGATATGAGAAGCATGTTAGATCACTAAACTCCAATTAGGGAAATTAAATTGTGCACACTTTCCCTCCCGACGCAGTCCCGGGCGCTTGCATTAGCTCTGGGCTCCGGCTCTAATAAAATTAGAGAGTAACACTTTAATTGAATTGCGCTTAAAAGGGTCATGCTGACAAATGTGATTGTATCTGGCTGGGACGCACACCTTCCCCGGCAATCGTTAAACCCAATGAAATGCCAGCCGGGAGATCCTGACAGTTTTCCTGAAACAAACCGTGAACCGTGCCCGTATCTCGGAGAACCTAATCAATTTAGAGCCGCCTCATTAGGACTTGGCTGCGGACGGATACTTAGAAATCAAAGCAAATTACTGCACTCCGCGGATAACTAGCTAATCATATCGATACAACACGGATGGATTGTGTTGCAACAATTCATTTCCTCTTTAAGAAGCCTCTGTCAGCCATAATTTGGGGATTGAGATTCATAAGCCTGACGCAGACAGCTCGGATGTCAACGGTTTTCCCGGGCTCAGCACGGAGGGGGTACACGCTCCCCCAAGGAGGAGGGGAGGAGGGGTGAAGCCAGAGATAGTCTCTTCACTCCTCTTATTGATATTCAACCTGCTCCTCGAGCTCATTCCCGGATGCAGAGCCTGAGACTTCTATTGTGCAGAAGAGGATTTGCAAGCTCAGGGACAGACAGCGGGGGGTGACCTGGCCCGTCCTAATGGGGAGAATCGTCACCCCGCTTTGCGGAGAAGGAGGCTAAGCACTCAGGGAGGGGGTGGTTCGTGCTGCGTCCACATCGCTGTCGGTTTCTCTGGAACTCTCTGGAACTCTCCTTGGGTTCTGCTCTTTCCACTTGCCAACCTCTTCTGTGGCAACTCCCCCGTGCCAGTGTTGAGGTCTTAGGGTCACAGTGCGTGGTGGGTGCCCATATTGCTTTTCAAGACTTAAGGCAGACCTGTTCAGACCATGCCCGCCCCCTGGCACCCAGCTCAAGCCTGCCAGATATGCCTTTTCATATGCTCCTGTTGTATTTTTTTTTAAAAATATTTTTATTGCCCTACCTGGTTCGGCTCAGTGGATAGAGCATCAGTCTGCAGACTGAAGGGTCCCAGGTTTGAGTCCGGACAAAGGCATGTACTTTGGTTGCGGGCACATCCCCAGTAGGGGGTGTGCAGGAGGCAGCTGATCGATGTTTCTCATTGATGTTTCTGACTTTCTATCCCTCTCCCTTCCTCTCTGTAAAAAAATCAATAAAATATATTTGTTTTAAAATATATATATGTTTTCTTATTGATTTCAGAGAAGAATGGAGAGGGAGAGAGAGCTAGAAACATCAATGATGAGAGAGGGTCATCCATCAACTGCCTCCTGCACACTCCACACTGGGCATCGAGCCTGCAACCCTGGCATGTGCCCTGACCGGGAATCGAACCGTGACCTCCTGGTTCATAGGCCGATGCTCAACCACTGAGCCATGCCGGCTGGGCTGCTCCTTTGTAGACATCTGATGAAGTCCCCAGAGGTAAACATGGTCCAGCAGGTACTTCTTGAGCCAGGATTTACCAACGAGGACTGGCTCTCTGATGGGACAAGTCCATGCACAGTGACTATCAGAAGGGACCTTTCTGCACCATTTCACCCCCCCCCCCCAATCCCGCCAGGCCCCAGCCTGAGTAAGTGGCAGCCCTGGATGCGACAGGAGTAAGGAAGACTCCGCGGGTATGTTCCCCTAAACACGCCTTGTGGGAGGAATCTGAAGGATGGGGCTCGGGGACAGAGCTGGAGCCCCAGCCCTGGACTAGGGAGAGGGGGAGAAAGCCTGCGGAGATTGCGCCCAGCCTCACCAAATGCGTGCCCTCTGCGCGCCCTATCTGCGCCAGCTAAGACGGTAATTGCAGCCCGTCCCTGCCTCGGAGAGAGGGCCTGCTATTATCATGTTCTCCCAGGCACAGCGGCGTGTTTACGGGACGGCTGTGGACTGCAGGGCGATTGTCTGGTGGCTCCAGGGGCCAGGGCTCGCCCCCATCCTCTGTGTACTCTTGGGCTGATGGCCAGCAATTTTAAGGCTCAGTCCTCGGGCGCCCCTCGCCAGGATGCTGGGGAGGCAGACGTGTAACTGTTGTCCATGACCAGTTCCCCATTCATGCCTCAAGTCCTCCCCACCTGCCACGGCCCAGAAAAGGCCAGTACAGCCCAGCTCAGCTGCTCTGCGGGAATGGATTCTGGAGGGCCTCTCCCCATGCATATCTCAGTCTTTCCATCTGTAATAATAAAAGTGTAATAGGCTAATTAGACCAAAAGGCCCAGCGACCTTCTGGATGACCTTCTGGACGAAGCCAGGGCTGCAAGGGCCAAGCTCCTTGCACAAATTTTGTGCACCGGGCCTCTAGTTTAAAAATAAGTGTTCCACTGGATTAGTGCGTATCACATTTGGATGATATACCCAATCCTATCGGAAGGGGGTGTTTCCTGTGGATGCTGAGGCTTGGCACGGATTAGTTTCATGTTAACATCACTTCGGTATTTGTACGCGTGTTGCAAACAACAGGAAACAGCGGTGGCTATTGTAAGGGGAAAACATGGAAGGCCACAGAGCGGCGACAGACTCTCCCTGAAGACTAAGGAACGAGGATGGCGGCCCCGTAACATCACATCGAGTGACAGAGCCAGTCCTGCAGAGCCTGAGGTGGGGTTTCTGCTGGGTCGGAGGCCAGAGTTGTCTCTGAGACGCCACCCATGCGCTACCCAGGCGTGGTAGCCGCCACAGCCAACAACACCTCCTGAAAGGAAGCCACACAGTCTCTCTCCTTCCTTCCATCGCGAACTTCTGATCAGTCTAGTGAGAGTGCATCTGAAGGGTGGGCCCAGGTCATGTGATCTTTCTCTAGCTGCAAGGGAGGCTAGGAAAGCAAATGGCTGGCATTTCCAGCTTCTCCATTCAGAAATAGACCCTGATTCATAACACGGGGATTCCACTGTCATAGGAAGAGGAACTGGTGGCCGGTGTCTAGCCAAATGGACCTATCAAATTCACCGCCAGACCAACCAAGATCCATTTCCAGAAGATGCCCTGGGGAGAGGCAGGCCCATGAACAATTACAAAAGGCCCTGTGTGCCATGACCAGACACACAGACTTCCACGTGTGATGTCTCCACGATCTTAGCTCCTTTAACAACTACAAGGCCCCCGAGGGAGGAGGAAAGCCCCAGGATACAGGACACCCATCCTGGGAGAGAGGCAAGGCAAGGATGGTGAGTTCCATTTTGCAGCTAGGGAAACTGAGGCCCAGAGAGAGGGCTTGGCTCTCAGACACCAAAGATCACTGCGCTGGACATGGTGGAGCTGAGAACTCAAGCCCAGGTCTGATGGATCCAAAAACCCGTGTTCTTCACCTCTGGGTCTTGTTTCCATCCAACTGTTCCTCGAGGCAAATGGGATACCAGTAGGGCAGGTAGTAACGCCTGTCCCACTTGGTAAGCGATGCTACAGAGACGGAGAGAAGTCAAATGACTTCAAGGTACATGTGGGTCCAGAAGTGGATCCTGGCTCTCTTTCCACTGGTTCCTCTTTAATAGAACCCAGCTGAGTGCACTTTTCTAACTACAATCTTCCTCGAACATCTGTTCTAGCTTTCTGCTTTGTGAGAGAGAGAGAGAGAAAAAATAAGGCAGGGAAGATTACAAGGTAGTTTTGGTTCCTAAAATGCTCCCTGAACCTTTATTCATAGAAGCATAAGTGAGGCAGGGCCCTGGGCCAAAGCGGGCAGCATCTGCCTTGGCGGGTTCAGACCTGGGCCCTGGAGAGGGCTGGCACGGGATGCTCCTCTGGGGCCACTGGCAGGTCAAGGTCACAGAGGTTCCTGCTCAGAGGGCTCTGCCCAGGACTTGGTAAGGCAAAGCAAGGACAGGACTGGGAGGCATTCCGAGTGTGGAAGTCTGGGGTCAAGCAGGCCTGGGTCACCTCTTGCCTCTGCCACTGATCCAATGTGGGACTCAGAGCACTAAAAGCATGGCATCTCTCTGAGAGTCCATTTTCTCATCTGTAGGATGGAGATAGTAACCTCAACCTCATAGGGGGATCCCAGTCCTGTCTACCTTCTACGCAACCAGGCCCGGTGCCACTTCCCCCACTGACAAATGTCCCATGGGCCTGGAAAGTTGGGAAGGCTTGCATGGAGGGTGGAGATACCTTGGGGCCGTCTCATATTTTTTATTTTTTTAAAAAAATATTTTTATTGAGTTTATTTATTTCAGACAGAAAGGGAGAAGGAGAGATAGAAAATCAATGATGAGAGAGAATCATTGGTCGGCTGCCTCCCGCAAGCCCCACACTGGGGATGGAGTCCGCAACCGAGGCATATGCTCTGACCGGGGATCAAACCCATGACCTCCAGGTAAATAGGTCAACGCTCAACCACTGAGCCACACTGACTGGACGGGGCCATCTCATCTTTTCCTCACCTCTCTTTCCTCCCTCCATTAATACACTTCCTTCACTTCTGCAAGATGGCCGCCGCTCATTGCAGCTGGCAAGTCAATGTCACTGGTGTCTGCTCCCAAAGGGTAAGCAGGTCCAGAGAAAGGGAGGGAGCATGGAATCCAGACCCAGTCCTGGGCCCTGCCCCTCCCCAAGCAGGAGCTGGGCCCCTCCCTGATAAAGCTGCTGGGGAGGGGGGGGACCAGCCACCTTTTTTATGTCCACGTCCCAAGAAAACCCGCCAGCTCTGCCCTTCTGTTGCGCTGGCCTTGCCCCTCGCTTGCGTCACCCCAGCCCTTGTTTTCGCCTCCTGCAGGCCCTGATCCCGCGGGACTCCTCTGTAAACTTTACCTCTCGTCAATAGTCCCCGTTCAGGAAAATTGGCTCCTTTGACACCGTTTTAGACAAACCATAATGTGTGTGGAGCTGACAGAGGTTCTATTTACAAGTCTTCAGGAAATAGCCCTGGGCAGAGGAGGGTAATTGTAGGGTGCAGGTTCCCCAGGGGCCCTGAGGAGTGGGAGCACCGCCCTGGGGACAGGGTGCTGGGGTGGGTGACGGCGAGGGCAGGGGCTGCCTCGACTCCCAGGACCTGCCAGGGACAGAAGGGTGTAGGAAGGGTGCTGAGGTCTCTCCTTTTCTCTCCTCCAAGCACCCTGTCCCCTCAGCACACTGCCTCACACCTTCTCCCAGGATGCTCTTCCCCAGGAAGTTGAATGGCTCATCCTCTCACTTCCTTAGCATGCTGGTTCACATATGACCTTCCTGGATCACCACTCCCAGCCCCTTGCACAATCTCACACACATGTACACACACATGCGTGCATACACACATACATGTATATACAGCACAAAGATATACACATGTATACACACAATAAATGTGCACACACACACATATACATATATAATACATTCCTTATTTCTTGTTTTTAAATATTTTTTAAAATCGATTTCAGAGAGGAAGAGTGAGGAAGAGAGATAAAAACATTAACGATGAGAGAGAATCATTGATCGGCTGCCTGCGCAAGTCCCACACTGGGGATCGAGTCTGCAACCTGGATATGTGCCCTGACCGGAAGTCAAACCGTGACCATATGGTTCATAGGTCAACATTCAACCACGGAGCCACGCTGGCTGGGCTTCCCTGTTTCTTTAACCCTGCTTTATTCATGTTCATGGCATCCGACATCTCCAACCACATGGTTTCATTTGTACCTGCATGCTTGTCTGATCTGCCTACAGCGTAAGTTCCATGAACCTGGGGGGCAAGTTCCCATTGCATTGCCCATGCCTAGGAGAATGCCTGGATGGGGCATGCTCCGAGGGTGTCTAAGGAATGACTGGTCAAAGGAACGAGTGAGTGAATGAATGGATGACTAGATCCCAACCTCGAGGGCCTCTGGCTTCCCTCCCCCAATGTGGCCCCTCTCCCTGGGTAGAGGTGGGCTCCCCTATGCCCTTAAAGTTGAATACACCACAGAGCCAACAGTCTGAAGCCCGGACGTGGGGTGATCTGCCTGAGCTCTCCCAAGATCAAGGTGTGATGGGAGGCTCAGAAGTTTCTCTGCTCCGGGTCCCTGAGCCCACCCGCTTAGCAGATGAGAAAACAGGGCAGAGAGAGACCACCGAACACCGTGGTCCTCATTCTGCCATCCTGGAGGCGGCGGCCTTGACTTATGGGATTTCGATGTGTGGAGAAGGGGCAGGGGTGGGGAGGGCTGGTGGGGTGTGGGCAGGGGTGGGGGGAGACATCATCACACAGATTTCTCCCACACCACATTCCAAGAGGATGCCACACAGACTGTGATGGTCTTTGCTTCACTTGCAGCTGCTTCTCAACATCCCTGACATCTGGCCTGGCCGGTGTGGCTCTGTGGTTGAGTATCGACCTCTGAACAAGGAGGTCACAGGTTCGATTCCCGGCCAGGGCACATGACCAGGTTGCAGACTTGATCCCCAGTAGGGGGCATGCAGGAGGCTGCCAATCAATGATTCTCTCTCATCATGGATGTTTCTCTCTCTCTTCCTTCACCTTTCCTCTCTGAAATCAATAAAAAATATATATATATTTTTTAAATTCCCCAACATCTGTCCTTTACATGGCGTGACCCTGGTAGGTTGCTTAACCCCCCTGGGACCTACCAGCGAATGGCGGCCATGACGAACAGGAGCCAGAAGAGAAGAGCTGATGGTAGGTTTGAGCCCCAGAAGCCCGTCCCCGGGAGGCCAGCACGAGGTTCCCCTCACCCAGGACAGGAGGCCTTGCCCAGGCGAGGGTAGAGGCCAGTCACCAGGTCTGGCCCGGGTATTTTTAGCATCTTCCCTCCTTTCCTCCTGCCCACAAGCCACTCGCCCACTCCTTGCCCAAATAACAGTCACCGAAATAGCCTGGCAGTTGACCGAGGGGGACTGGGACGGTCCCCTCCCTCCCTGCCGGTCAGTGGTCAGTCAGGCCTGAGCAAGGCCCCGGGGCTGGGTGAGGCCCGAGCGGAGGCTGTTAATTGCACCTTTGGCCGGAATAAAAAAATAGTTCTCCCAGGGCTGATTGCAGCCGCGGTCCCAGCAGCCAGGTGTCTGCCACTCGCCGGCCTGGGCTCGCTAGGCCCGACGCCCCGGGGTCTGCAGGTGGCCTGTGCCCCGGGAGGCAGCAGCATGGTAGGCAATGTGATCTGAGAGAATGTCTGGTCTGCATCTCCCTGTCACACATGCCACACCGATCGAGGGCCAGAGAGGACAGTGAGCTCCTGGTCACTGGCTCAGAAAGCCTTCACTGACCATCCCCCCTCCTCCCCAGCTTCTCAGCTGCTTCCGTTCTCGTCCTAGCGCCCGCTACTCACTGCCCGGCATGGCATCATGCATCTGTTTACACTAATAAAAGAGTAAGATGCAAATTGGCTGTACCTGCATGATGCTCACCAGCCAATCAGGAGTGAGTATGCAAATTAACCCAACAAAGATGGCAGAATAATTTGCATATACAGATACTGAGCAGCCAGGGGTGGGGCTGAATGCTTGCTGCTCTGGGCCTCTGGGGAGCGTGGGGAGGCAGAAAGGTGGCTCCAGGCCAGAGCAAAGTCAGTGCCAGTATCTTTCCTCTTCTCCTTTACCCAGAACTTCACCCTTGCGTCCCGCCAACCCTCATCCCTTTTTCTTATATGGAGCAGTTACTTGACATTAATTACTTGACCTCTGTCTTCACGCTCTGCCTCTCCTGGGAGAATGTCAGCTCCGTGGGGGCTGTCTCACCCGTGCACCTCTGCACCCCCCTGAGCTTGGCACAGCGCCAGGCACCAGGGGAGGGAGGAGCTCAGAGGTCTTTGCGGAGTGTGAGATTCATTTGCTCAAAGCCACGCCACCCGCAAGGTCTCCTGGCGACTCCCTCAGGGTCTGCCAGGGACCTGGCTCCCCCCTCAGAGCGCTGTAACCCAGGCCACGAGGAGACCCCCACAACTCGGGGTGACCCACAGGCCTTGGTAGGAGACACTGTTTCCACCTGGGGGGTCCACAAAGCCCCCTCGGGGTTCTCTGCCACCCTCCCCACATGGTGAACACGGCAGAACAGGCCCCGTGACGGGATTCACACACGGAGGCTCCCCAAGGCTTTGTCTGAAGAAAGGATCTCACAAAACAGCAACCAAGTTTGAAAAAACTCTGCTCTAAGTGTTTTGTTTTTAAAAAATATATTTTATTAATTTTTTACAGAGAGGAAGGGAGAGGGATAGAGAGTCAGAAACATTGATGAGAGAGAAGCATTGGCCAGCTGCTTCCTGCACACCTCCTACGGGGGATGTGCCCGCAACCAAGGTACATGCCCTTGCCCGGAATAGAACCAGGGACCCTTGAGTCTGCAGGCTGACGCTCTATCCACTGAGCTGAACTGGTTAGGGCAGCTTTAAGTGTTTTTTAAAGAACAGAGCAGCACTCGGCTGGTGTGGCTCAGCAGTTGAGCATCCACGCAGGAACCAAGAGTTTGCTGGTTTGATTCCCGGTCAGCACACAGGCCTGGGTTGTGGGCTTGATCTCTAGTGAGGGCAGTGCAGGAGGCAGCCAGTCGATGACTTACTCTCTCATCCATGTTTCTATCTCTCTTCCTCTAATTTCCTCTCTCTCTAAAAAAAAAAAATCAATAACATAATAATAATGAAAATAGAACACGTATCTGGTCCCAGGGCAGAGATCAGCAAAGGCCTCCTGGCGGGCCAGGCAGTCACCATGTCGGCGCCATGGCCCTGGGTCTCGGCAGCTCTGCCTTCGGAACCGGGAAGCAGCCACGGCGACCAGGACACGGGGGAGGGTCTGGGTTCCTTTGTGACGGACACTTCCATGCCACTTGATGGTCACGAGCCACGTCCCCGGCTCTCAGGCCATCAGGAAATTGCAGGCGGCAGGCAGGATCGCCCCTGCGCCCGCGTTTGCTGGCCCTCGGGTTCGAGTCCCACGTGGCCATCGGCTCATCCAGCAGCCTTGAGCAGCTAGTGACGTTAGCCTATCTCAGTGGCCGGCAAACTGTGGCCTGTGAGCCACATGCGGCTCTTTGGGCCCCTGAGTGTGGCTTTTTCACTAAATACCACGGCCTGGGCGAGTCTATGTTGAAGAAGTGGCGTTAGGAGAAGTTTAAGTTTAAAAAAATGTGGCTCTCCCAAGAAATGTCAGTCGTTGTGCTGTTGGTATTTGGCTCTGTGGACTGATGAGTTTGCCCACCACTGGCCTCCCTGGGGCTCAGCGTCCCTCTCGGCAGAAGGAAGGCCTGGTCCCGATGGCCTCCAGGGCCTTAGCCACGCTGACGCCGAAGGGTGGACATTGCGGGAATCTTGCTGGCTGGGTGGATGGGACACTTCTGCCAGGAGTGAGCCAAGAAGCCCTGTGGGGGGAACCCCCTCAGACCCCATCATCTGGGACGAGCAGAGGGGGGGGTCTCCTTGGCTACGGCTGGCTTCAGTGTCCACTGGAGGTGGAGCGGGTCTGGGGGTCGCAGGGAGCCCGGGACCCGTGGGCAAACGGTGTTTGGCTGGAACATCAGAAGCGATCCTTCCCACCCCCTTCCCAGCTCCCAGCTGGGCCCCTCACCATCATGCCAGGGCCCCCCCACCCCGCCCCCCACACTGCCCTTCCATGCCTTGCTTAACAAAGACAGAGACAGCAGTTAACACTGTAATGTTGAAAATTGCTTGTTTCGGGAACATCCCATAAACAAGCCCGTCTTTGTTTTAATCCCGGCCTGGCTCGCTGCAGTTAATTATAGGAATTTGTGGCTATTTATGTGAGCCCACGACAGGCGAAAACATTCATTTGCCGGGCCGTGTAAGTGCCGGGTGGGAAGGGGGCGCCGGGAGGACCTGGGTAGCATTTGTCCCGGGGGCTGTGCGAGGTGGGGAAGGGCCCAGGTGTGTAATTATCCCCTCTGCCAACCACCCCCCCCCCCCAAAAAAAAGAGAGAGAAGGCCGGCGTAGAAAGTGACACCTAATGACTGTTTTCAGCCAGCGGGGACTAACGGGACGGCCCCATGGTTAAGGCAACCGCCCGAGATGCGGGTCTTGCACCTGCCAGGTGAGCTGAGCTATTTCTGGGTCGATCCAGCACCATGTCCCGTGTCCCCGTCCTCCCCCCCTCCGTGGGTCTGGCTGGAAGACGGAAGCGGAGTGCAGGTTCCTCAGGGGCTGGAGGAGCGGGGAGCGGGGCAGTGAGGGCACAGGGGCCGCCCTCCTCCCCCGCTCCAGCCCCAGAGGAGCCACAGTTAGCAAGGAATGCTAACAAAGAGGAGACAGCGCTGGCTAAACAGAGGCCCCGCGACCGTTCGGGCCCAAACAAAGCCACCCGGCCCCCACCCTCTCGGCCCCAAAAACAAGCCAGGCCTTTGTGCGCACTCGGTCATTATCACCCGCAATTACGCAGGAGGGCAGCGGGCCAGGCCGGGGCAGCGGGCACGCAGGGGGGCACCTCAGAAGGCTCTGGGCATCGGGGCTACAGAGGCTGCTGCTGCTGCTCAGGCTGATGCTCTAGGCCCGTGGTAGGCAAACGGCGGCCCGAGAGCCACCTGCGGCCCTTTGGCCCCTGGAGTGTGGCTCTTCCACACGTTACCATGGCCTGGGCAAGCCTATTTGGAAGAAGTGGTATTAGGAGAAGTTTAAGTTTAAAAAATGGGGCTCTCCAAAGACATGTTAGTCGCTGTGCTGTTGATGTTTGGCTCTGTGGACGAATGAGTTTGCCGAACCCAGCGCTAGGCCATGGCTTACTGGAGGAGCCCCGAGGGGTACCGGGACTCAGCCCCCATATGCACCTTGAGCCCACACATCTGGTGGGGTCAGGCCTGCATTCTACGCTGACCTCTCAACCCTGCAATTCCCACCGTCCGTCTCTGATCCCTCACATGCCTCTCTCTCTCTGCGTTCCGGTCTCGGCCTTCTGCTCACGTCTTTTGTCCTTCTCACGTTCTCCAGCGAAAGAGCCTGCCTCTTCCAGGAAGCCCACAAGGACTGCTCCAACCCCATGCATACCTCTCCTTGCCTGGCCTTTCCCAAGTTGGTGGTTCACTATCTTGTCCCTGTGTCTTGTGCATTGTGTATGTGTCTGTGTGTGTGTGTGTGTGTGTGTGTGTGATCCTAACCCCACGGCAATCATGATGCTCAACATGTATGAAGTGCTTACTATGAACCGGGCACAGCTCTAAGAGCTTCCCACCTCCTGCACATTCCCTACTGGTGATATGCCCGAAACCAAGGTACATGCCCTTGACCGGAATCGAACCTGGAACATTTCAGTCCTCAGGCCAACGTTCTATCCACTGAGCCACACCGGTTAGGGCTAAATCTTAACTTGAATCCTAAGACCTCGGCACTATGACCATTCCCACCTCACCCTGGAGGAACCAGAGGCCCAGAGAGGTTGGGTGGCTGGTCTGAGGCCGCAGAGCAGCACGCAGGAGAGTTGGAGCCTGGGCTGGCGCTGGCGTGTAAGCTTGTGAGCCTATCGCATGCGTCTCTCCCACCCCCAACCCCCCACTTTCGATGCCTTGAAACCAGCCATGGCGGTCGTGTTTCTATTGGGACAATCAGCAAACACAAGCAGGAAGGGTCCCTCCCCTCCGCTGGGAAAACCGACTGTCAGCCATTCCCAGGCACACCCCTAGCCCGGCCTCCAGCCGTCCATCCGGCTCCCGAGCCCGTGCTGCCTGCGGGGTGTTTGCACATCGTCCCTGCTGACGCCCTGGGGGCATCGGAGGCCGGCTCGCTCCTCTGTCCGCTGGGAAGAGCAGGTGATTTGGGGGGGGGAGTGCGGGGTTCGACAAGCAGAGGCAGTTTGGCTTTATCCCCGCAGCCCTTTGGCCTACAAGGTCCCTGTGAGTCCCTCGTGAGCCCAGAGTAAGGTGACCAGACGTCCCACTTTTGGCGGGACAGTCCCGATTTTTAACAATTCGTCCCGTGTCCCGCGGCATTTTAAAAAAGTCCAAAAGATGTAAAAGATTCTTTCCAAAAATCGGGACTTTTTTTTAAAACACTGCGGGACGCGGGACAAAGTATTAAAAATCAGGACTGTCCCGCCAAAAGCGGGACGTCTGGTCACCTTAGCCCAGAGCCCTGGGCCGCCACGGGTCCCTGGGGAGAGAGAACCTCCTCTGGGCTTAACCCGGGCAGAGGCCCCGCCTCTCTGTCCAGCTGCTGGGCAGGTCCAGGAATGGCAGACGCAGATCAATTAGAGACTAGCTTCGCCGTTGCTTCCAAAAAGGCGAGTCAAGAAAAGCTGTGGATAATGATAGAAAGGCCCAGGGTTCGCTTTTTTTTTTCTTCTTCTTTTTTTTCTGAGAGCCTCAGGAGGGCTGGGCCCGCACGGCCGTCTCGTAAAGTTATTTCGGTTTTCCCGCCTGGTGGCTTGGAGCAATTTGCTTGGCACCCGCAGGCCGGAGAGACCAGGAGGCCGCCGCCATGGGGAGCTGCCATGGTGCGCCAGGGTAATGATGGTTTCTGGCCAGGAGAGATCAATGGCGGGTAAAAATAGGCTTCCGTCCCATCTGGACGCCGGCTCCGGGTTCCTAGACGGCTCCGAGGCAGCCTGGATGGAAGGAGCTGGGCTGCAAACCGCCGGACGGGGCACGTCTGGCAGAGCTCTGCCTTCCCCCGGCCCCCAGCCCCTCAAGGTGCCGTGGCCCCCAGACCCGAACGGGGAGAATGCCATGTGGGGAAGGCCATGTGGTACCCACATTCCCACCAGTTTCCTGTGGAGCAGGCAGAGTGTGGCAGAGGGGCTTGGGCCAGCTCGCCCTGGCACGGGTGTTTGTCTGCGACTCTTGTGCCCGCAGAGAACCTGGAGTCTGGGCCAGGCCGCAGCCCGGGGAGCAGATAGCACGGCACAGAGCAGGAGCCCTGCGGGCCTGCTCTGGGAGGGGAGCTGGGCCCTCAAAACTCAGGATGCACTAGCCCAGTCAGTGGTCGGCAAACTCATCAGTCCACAGAGCCAAATATCAACGGGACAACGACGGACATCTCTTTGGAGAGCCACATTTTTGAAACGGAAACTTCTTCCAACGCCACTTCTGCAAAATAGACTCGCCCAGGCCGTGGTGTTTTGTGGAAGAGCCACCCTCCAGGGGCCAAAGAGCCGCATGTGGATCAAGAGTCGCGGTTTGCCGACCACAAGCCTAGACATTCCTCAATCGGAGCACATGTCCCGCATTCACGTTCTTTCTCCAAGGCCTTGGCCGGCTCTTTGCCATGTCTCTTCCTTTGATTCCAGCCCAGGTCACACTGTCTGAGAAAATGTTGGAATATGGCCCCAGCCAGTGTGGCTCAGTGGGTTGGGCATCATCCCCAGCACTGGAAGGTTGTGGGCTCGGTTCCCTGGGAGAGGGTGTGAAGGAGGCAGCCGATCAACGTCCTGCTCTCACATCTTTCTCCCTCTCCTTCCTCTCTTTCTCCCTCTCCTTCCTCTCTTTCTCCCTCTCCTTTCTCTAAGAATCAATAAAAATATGTTTTAAAAATATTGACATCTAGTCCACCAGCTGGCAAATGGCTGTTATCTCAGGGCCCCCAAGAACCGTCCCCCACAGCTCCATGGCCCTGTGCAGGACCCCTGGCTCCCCACAACTGGAGCAATTAAAGGGGGAAGCTTGACTCAGGGCGGGGGTCCCCGGACCGGGCTCCTGACAGCCTGTGGGGGGCACTCATTAAGCATTTGGAACCTCACCCCCATCCTGCTCCTCCAGGACCGAGTTTTGTCGGCTGGCCGCCCCCAGAGATGGTTAAGGTCAGCCTTCTCCTGGTCCCTGGACGTATGTCCTCCACCCTCCAACCTCCATTCCCCGCTTCCGCCCAGACAGGGTGAGAGCAGAGGCCGCTGCGCCCCACTCGGCCTCCTGCCACCCCTCCCACCGGCGGGAGCGGAAGCCAGTGGACCTGTCACTCTGCAGGGAGAGCTTCCTCTGGGCAGAAAGCTGGGGACCCCTCAGGCAAGTGCTCGTTTTTCAGGAAAGTGACAGGTGTGTGGGGACAGGGCACCGGCTCCTGCCAATCCACAGAGAGCAAGGGTGGGGGCCGGGCTCCTTCCGGGAGAAACCAGACCTCTGTCCAGGCAGGGAGTTCGGCTCTGTCTCAGGAGCTGGGCTGCCTCCTTCTCTCCCCGTCCACCCCCCCTCCCTGCCCCGCCTTTTGTGTGTCTGAAATATTCTGTCCTCATTAGGACACAGCGGAGAAAAATGGTATCGATGGCAAAGCCTCTCTCGGCGCCTTCATCTCCTGCAGGAGAGGCTGCGACACTCTTTCCCCAGGGCACAAGGTCATTCCCAAGGTCACACGCAGCGCCTGCAGAGCCAGGGTCTGGGCCCAGGCCCGCTGACGCCACCGCCTGCCTGTTCCCGCCAGGCTGCAGCTTTCCTCAGGTCTAAGCCAGCGGTCGGCAAACTCATTCGTCCACAGAGCCAACTGTCAACAGGACAAGGATTGACATCTCTTTGGAGAGCCACATTTTTTAAACTTAAACCTCTTCCAACGCCACTTCTCATACCATAGACTCGCCCAGGCCTTGGTATTTCGTGGAAGAGCCACACTCACTAGCCGCCGTTTGCCGACCACGGTCCTAGAGAAAGCCAGGCCGTGCACGTGTCAGATCCACTGGCAAGGAAGGCTTCCTGGCGGAGGGGACGCTTCGGCCCAGGTCCCAGGAAAGAGGGAACCCAGCTCTCGGCGCTCAGACTTAAAGGGCCAGGCCCTTTCCCATGGGTTGTTTTCATTTCACATGCTCATCCCCATTTCACAGATGGGGAAAGTGAGGGAGGCCCGGGGCACATGGGGCAAGCGGCGGAGCTGAAACCCAAACCACTGGGTCCTGGCACCCAGTCCACGCTGTATCCGGCTCCATGACATCCTTTCTGCTCCCGTGACCAACACGGGTGGGACGTGTGCGACCTTGGGCCCTCGCCCCAATGAAGTGAGCATGTGGGACCCGGTGATCCCCGAGGAGCCAGCTGTCCCATGGGCCTGTCCCGGCAGCTGTGGGCACCGGGTGGGACTCACTGCCACTCCCCTCCTCTCTCTCAGCCCTTTCTGGCTTTTCAAAATGAACTTCCCTTCCACTGGGCATCGAGCCCCATCGTGGTCCCTACAATCCTGCCCAAGGACCCCTGCCATCTCGGCTGCCAAGGCTCCCCCCACCGCCCCCAGCGCCCTGCCTCGGCCCGCCCACCCCAGGCTCCCGGAGAACATCCCCCTGACTCTGTTTCTTTAAACTGATCGTCGATTTCCCTGTTATGAAAATTAACGCTGGCTAGGAAATGCCCTGAAAAATACATCAAGGCGAGGCAAATGGCTTTTTGAGATCAATCCCGGCCGCGCACACCGGTTCGGGGTGGACTTCACCTGATTTCCTCTCCGAACCTGGGCCGGCCCGGCCGGGGAGCCCACGGAGGGAGGCCGGGAGCCCCACCCGCACCAGGCAGACCGTTCTGCTTCCCGGGTAATCAGGTCCCTGCGGCCGCCGCGTGCGGGGTCTCCCCCCGCTCCCACGCCCCTCCCCGCTCCCCGCACGACTCTCCTCAAGGTATTTCGACTTAATTTTGTTTGGAAATGTGAAAAGCAGGGAGAAGGGAAGCATGATTATAGACTTTATTTAAAGGTTTGATTTAGGTTTCTCTCTGTTCTTATATCAAAGATAAAGTGGAAGTGCTGAGAGCATGTTCAGGTAATGAGATTTTATATTAAAAAGAATAAATTAAGCTCATAAAACCGTAAGGTGGAAGGGCCAGGCGGGGCCGACTCGCTCGCAGAGGAGGCCTGCACATGTGTGGAACCAGTACCCACCATCGTGACGGGGAGGCCCGCTTTCGGCTCGGACCTCTAAACCAAGAGCCGTCTTTCCCCCCTTCCTGTTTGGAAATGTCTCCCCTACTCCCCCGGCCCCGAGGCCCTCAGGGATGAGATTCTGGGGTCCCTCCCCGGAGGCAGAAGCAACTGTGAAATCTCTCCTTTTGCTGTTGATTGGCTGTGTGACTCTGGGCAAGTCGCTTGACCTCTCTGATCGTCCCTTTTCTCTCCTCTGAAGTGGAGGTCACATTGGCATCTATGCTCCAGGGGTGGTGGTGTGAGGTGGTACGTGTAACGCTGATGCAGTTAGTACTCAGTATCAACCACAGGACGTTTCTGAGCATCCGTTTCCTCGTCTGAGAAACGGGGGTATCGCCGTCTGCCTTCTAAACCATCAGGATGAGTCCATGAAAGAAGAAAGTGAAGGTCTTAGTGCAAAAATAATAAAACGCTCCTTCCAGCATGCTCTGGAAGAACCTTCCTGTGTTTTCCGAGAAGCTCCCTGTCAGACGCTCGGCAGGGCAGGAGGCTGGTGGAAATCACCAGACACACCAGCCTCCTCCCGCCCTCTCCCCACGCCTCACCCCCACCCCTTTTTCCTTGTGAACAATAAAACAAGATACAAAGAACAGGAGTCAAAGAAAGACCCCGACACGGAGCCGTCTGTGGTCATTTTCAAACGGATCCCCTTTTTTTTTGAAAAGCCGGGTGACATTTTCCTCTAACGCCTGATTTTTTTATTTTTTTAATGCCGGCTGCATTTTTTAAGCGCTTGTAACTAGCCCGGGCAGTACAGCAGCTGCGCCGACGGTACCATTTGATCATTAATTTATCACAGTTCTAGCAGTTTGTCTGACAGGTGATAGCACTTTCATCTAATGAACCCATGGCCAGGGTGGGGTGGGCTGGGCAGCCGGGCCCGACCAGCCTGCAGGGGGTCAGGTGCGTGTTACCTCTTACTGGCCTGCTTCCATGCCAGGGACCATGGAAGGCCCAGAACGTGGCTTCCCCGTACGGCTGGGGGTTCCTTATCCTGGGCCCAGATAAGGCTGAGAAGGCTCCCCAGGGGTCTAGGACAAGAGGAACCCGTGGCTGAAACCCCAGTTTCTGTACTGGAAAAGTCCCAGCATCAGCCAGGATGAGCTCCGTGATGCTTTAGTAACAAATACCTCTCCAGCCCCCAGCCCCAGACGCTTCCAGAAGCAAAGTGGATGCTTCACGCATGTGCTCTGTCCCCAGAGGGGTGGTGGTGGGGTGTCTGTTTGGCATAGCCACCCTGGAGACCCATGAACGGATCCCCCATCTCCCAGAGGGAGGAAGGAAAGCCTTGCATGCTGAGTCCTCTCACAACTTCTGTTCGAAGGGACGTGTCATTTCTCTCCCATGACATTGGCCAAAGCCACTCACGTGGACAGGCTCAAGTGCAGAAAGCAGGCAGGCAGGCAGAGAAGTGTGGTCTGCCATGGGCCCCCAGACAAGAAATCCACGTATTTGTCAACAGTTCCGATGAGATGACTACTGTTGTCATAAATCCTGCTCCTAAGACCAGCTCAGCCCCCTTCATGTATTCTAGGTCCCTGCATGCATCCCCCTTTCTTCATGCTCTGCCACTTCCTTTGCCCCGTCTGCCGTCATCTTTCCTATCCTAAGGCCACCCTGGGCCCCGGGCCTCAGGGAGTCCCATGCTTCAGGGTCATGTACTTGCCAGTCTGTGAGATGCAGTCCCCCTTCCAGTGCCTGGAACCAGCTGGGGCCAGCAGGACCACGGGCCACCCCAAAAGGAGGCGGGACTTGTGTAGACACTGGATCTGATCCTCTGTCCTTGCCCCTCACACACACTGGGTAGACCAGATGCCTCCAGGAGCTCCAGAACTCGCACCGGTGGGGTCAGGTAGGGGCCCGGCCACCGCCCCAGGAGGGCAATGTGGCAGGCAGATCATGCACGGGATCTGGTGAACGCTGGCTATCGGAATGGGGCCCACTCATTCTTCTGGCATGATCCGCATTATTTATTTATTTATTTATTTACTTATTTATTTATTTAAAAATATATATATATTTTATTGATATGTTACAGAGAGGAAGGGAGAGGGATAGAGAGTTAAAAACGTTGAAGAGAGAGGAACATCGATCAGCTGCCTCCTGCACACCTCCTACTGGGGATGTGCCAGCAACCAAGGTACATGCCCTTGACCGGAATCGAACTTGGAACCCTTTAGTCCGCAGGCCGATGCTCTATCCACTGAGCCAAACTGGTCAGGGCTGATTCACATTATTAATATAAACCAAGTCCCCCCCATCCCCAAAAGAAAGAAAGAAAGAAAGAAAGAAAGAAAGAAAGGCCACAAAAACATCTCCCCAGGGCCCTGATATGCTTTGGCTCCCTCAGCGTGCCCTGCCTCACCTCTCACTCTTGCCCTATGTCAGACCCATGCTCCGCCCAGCAGCAAAGAAGACATGGAAAGTTCTCCTGTGGATTATACTGCGCTGGATAGACTTCCTCCATTGGTCCACCAGGCCTTCCATCACCGGTGTCTCCATGGTGCCCTGTGGAACCCCTAGGGGAGCTTTTGGGAACAGGCTGTGGCCTGGACCCCACGTTAGACCAAGGACACCAGAATCTCTAGGGATGATGGGTTGAAGGGCTGCCCGGGAAGAACTCTCAACTCCCACAACCTAACTCCCCAGCTCCCATCTCATACCCCTCTCCTCCTCATCCTGTGCTTGGCCACGCCCCTCTCCTTTCCCCCAAAGCCCCAAGTGCAAGTTCTCCCAGCTGCTCCCGGGACGATGGCAGTGTTGTCTCCCCTCAAATAGCGCCAAGGCTTCTGTTGTCTCGCCACTTCGCTCTCGGAGCCCATGCTCCGTTCACAATGCGCCTCTTCTGACTTTCCAAGGTGGCAATGGCCGCTCTCCGCCCGCCCACCCTGTCATTTTCAGAGCTACACGTTTTCTCTTTTCGTCTTGTGTGTGTACGTGGTGTTGTTTCTTGCACGGCGTGTGTTTTCCTTCACCAAAATATACTTTGTGAGGAGGGCAGCGGCCGGTGCTTGGTTCGCTTTCCTCATCCTGTGGCCCCAGCCCTCTCCACACCTGGCATCTTGCACAATAACTAGGTATGGAGGGGATCAATGGGAAGGCTAGCATGTATAGACCGCTTCCTGAGGTCTAGTATCTTGGTTGATTATTTTCAGAGTTTAATTCCAGGAAAGAAAAAAAATAAATAAATAAAAATAAAGGTCATGTCTCTTGAACAGTGTGTAAGCGTGGATTTTCTTTCCAACAGGTAATTGTCTGGGCTAATTCTGGCGTAATAAATTTAGCCCCGAGCTTCCCGGGACCCGAGGCAAAAAGGGTCAGGTGAACCACAGACGCTATGTTGGTCGATGTGGCCGGTCCATTGGCCTCTTCCTCCTCCTCCTTCCTCCCGGTCTTTGATTTTTCCATGTCTATTTTCACAGCGGCTGATTACAAGCTGTCTCCGGTCCTTTTTGGAAGCAGGCAGGGTATAAATAGCTGGGGACACAAACAACGGGCCCGTGTGTGTGTCATGCCTGCTTTACAGACGTGCCATACACGTCCCCGGCAGGTGGGGCGGCTTGTCTGAGGGCACACAGCTCGGGCGAGAGTCCAGGCCCCTTGTTTGCTCTGGCCGCTCCAGGCCTGGCAAGGCATTGGCGATCCCATTAGTATCAGTCCCTTTTCTCCAAGGAAAATGGAACCGGAGAGATTCAGTAGTGGCCCAGGGTCACACAGCAAGTTAGGGACCGAGCACCTGCCATTGTCCCGAGAGCAGGCGGGAGAACTTGCACTTGGGGCTTTGGGGGAAAGGAGAGGGGCGTGGCCAAGCACAGGACGAGGAGGAGAGGGGTATGAGATGGGAGCTGGGGAGTTAGGTCGTGGGAGTTGGGAGTTCTTCCCGGGCAGCCCTTCAACCCATCCTCCCTAGAGATCCTGATGTCCTTGGCCCAAGGTGGGGTCCAGGCCCCAGAGGACGTGGTGTGGATCAGAAGGCACCATCTCTGCCCCAGCCATGGGGAGACTACCCCCCGATAATTCACTGCTCAGGGGTGAGAAACCAGCGGTGCAAAGAGGAAAATGGAGCCATTTGAGCATTATCTGCTCAGTGGCTGTAACTGCTTTCCACCCAACTGCCACCTGATGGAAAGAGCCATCTTCTTCTCCTCCTCTTCTCTTCTCTTCTCTTCTCTTCTCTTCTCTTCTCTTCTCTTCTCTTCTCTTCTCTTCTCTTCTCTTCTCTTCTCTTCTCTTCTCTTCTCCTCTCCTCTCCTCTCCTCTCCTCTCCTCTCCTCTCTTCTCCTCTCCTCTCCTCTCCTCTCCTCTCCTCTCCTTTCCTCTTTTCTCCTCCTCCTCCTCCTTCTCCTCCTCATTGTTGTTGTTCTCCTCCTCCTCCTCCTCCTCCTCCTCCTCTTTCTCTTCCCTCCTCCCTCCTTCTTCCTCTTCCTCTTCCTCTTCCTCGCCAGAGGATATTTCCTTCTGGGTTCACGCACGTGCTGATCTGATAGATGGACGTCCCCTTGCTCAGACCCTTTGATGGGAAGGGTCCCCCACACAGAAGAGCGAGAGGAGACTACGCAGTGACCACGGACAGGAATGAGAAGCCGGGGACCTGGCTTTGTCAGTCGCATAAAAATAGCTCCCGCCAATTACCGCATACCTGCTGGGTGCCAGGCCCTGGACTCGCCTCGCCAGGCATGTTTTCTTATCTAGTTCCCCCTCTGCAGAAGGCGTTGCCGTGTCTACCTCCCACCGTGGGAAACTGAGGCCCAGGGAACGCCAAACGCCTTCTGGAGGTGACGTGGTGGGAAGAATGACGTATGGGCTGTGTCCTGAATGCTGGGGAGCCTTCTAGGGCTTTCTATCGGTCAGCTGGCTATCGGTCACAAAAGTCCTATGGGATCGGGTCTGTCATCAGTCCCATTGACAGGTGAAGCTTCCGAGGTGTGGAGGGAAAGGGACCCAGCCAAGGGCGTGCAGCGGCCATGCCAGGCTTGGAACCTGGGCCCTGAAGGCAGAGGCTCTGTACTTCAGCCCTGTGCGAGATGGAAGTTGAACAACTTGCCCCCTGAGCATGCCATTGAGCCTCCCAATCCCGATGCCCCTTCTCTGCCACTCCGTGTCCCGTGGGCAGGGTGCCTGCCGGTCCTAAGACTGTAAAGAGCGGCTCAATCTGCCCGAGACCAGGGTGCTGGTTGGCATGGGAAACAGGACTCTACGGTGTCCCGGCTGGGACCACGTGATATTGGCTACAATGAGGGGGGCAAGGTCACCGTCAGAGGGGGTGGCCCAGCCCCGAGCATCCAGCTCTGGCCTCTTGGTGGCACAGGATTCAGCAAGAAAGGACAACACCCCATGGTCTGCATGGTACAGACCAAGCCAGGTCTAGCCACGAACCTGGGCCTGATGCAGCTCGGCCTCGGGTACCTGGTTTGAACAGCGTCAAGGATCTCTTAAAGCTGGGGTACTGGCTGAAGTGGGGGCGCAGAGGCTCCGCCGAGAAGCCGGCTCCTCTCCTCATAGCGCCTGTGCCTGTGCTGAGACCTGGTCGGGACCTGGGAGATGGTCCGGGGGAGAGTCACAGGGCACCTGCTCCCAACTCGGAGACAGCCCCTTCCCGGGTGTAACTGGCTTGATCGTGTGGGTGTGGGGTTGAACCTCCTGTCAGAGGCCCCCCGAAATCCAGGCTTATTCATCTCAGTTCACATCGGGAGCCACGGAGGCTGTGATGAAGACCTGCTTTCAAGAGCAGCGAAGAATAATTCATGATCCTTTATAATTAGCGCCTAGCAGTGGCAATTTGCATGCACAGCCCCTGGAGAGCTGCTTGTGTTCCGAAGGCCAAACCTGCCCCCTGCAGTCTTGAGGCTGGACTCTCAGGGCTGTTCCCGAGTGCAGCCCCAGAGGAAACTTCCAGAATCCCCAGGGCCCCAAGCAGTTCTTGTCAGAGCTTCTTTCCTCCCCCTCCTCCTCCTCCTCCTCCTCCTCTTCCTCCTCCTCCTGCTCCTTCTCCTCCTCCTTCTTCTTCCTCTTCCTCACCAGAGGATATTTTTCCATTGCTTTTTTAAGGAGGGGAAGACAGAGGGAAAGACAGAGAGGAACATCAATGTGAGAGAAACACATCCACTGATTGCCTCCTGCTCGCTCCCCAACCAGGGCCTGGCCAGGGAAGAGCCTGCAACCAAGGCACATGCCCTTGATCAGAATCGAACCTTGGACTCTTCAGTCCACAGGCCAGCGCTCTATCCACTGAGCCAAACTGGCTAGACTCTACAAATATTCTTGACCTGGGGATCCCAGGCTGGCTTTAGCTCAAATGTACATGGTTGTACTGACACCCAACCCTCACAGTCTGAATAACAGCAGAGCCTCTGTAGCCCCTGACAGGGAGCTCTGGACACCCCAGTGAGGGGTGGGGGTGACCCTGCACCCCAGCCCCAGGGGACAGCTACAATATCTGGAGACATTTCTGAGTATCACGTTGGCAAAAAGGTGCTCTGGGAATCGAATGGGTGGAGGCCAGGGATGTCACTCAACATCGTACAGTTCAGAGAGGACAGCCCTCTGCCCCCACTCCCAGCAAAAAAAACCCCAAATGACTTGCCCCTCAAATGTCAATTGTGGAGACACACTGGGCTACAAAGACCTTGAGGAGGTCGATCACGTGCTGTTTGTGGGCGGGCTGTTCAAGCCACTAGACTCTTCCTCAGGCCCTTCAGTTCGAATGGCCCGTGACACTCCCCGTCTTCCCATGCTGACGTGGCCTGCCCGCGTCAGAGACTGGACGGAGGAGGCAGAGACTTTCGCTGTTGCTTGCAAATTGTCCTTCCTGATCAGGGACAGCAGCTGCTCCGGGGGCTTCAGCCTGAGAAGCAAGGCCTCCTGAGATGGCTGGAACAGGCCGCGGGGAGGGGCAGGTTTTTAACCTGTGGTACGTGCTCTTTGGAGATGGGAAACTGCCTGTGTTTTGTTTTGTTTTTTAAATTATATTTTATTGATATTTTACAGAGAGGAAGAAAGAGGGATAGATAGAAACATCGATAAGAGATGTTTCTCTTATCATCGATCAGCTGCCTCTTGCATACCCCCACTAAGGAGGTGCCCACAACCAAGGTACATGCCCTTGACCGGAATCGAACCTGGGACCCTTCAGTTCGCAGGCCAATGCTCTATCCACTGAGCCAAACTGGTTTCAGCTGCCTATGTTTTTATACCGATTGGCTCAGCTTTAGACGCTGGCAGGTATTCGTCAAAAAGTCAGAAAATACAATCATAGTTTGACTCACTCTGGGTATGTATCCAGAACAATTGAAAGCAGACACGCGAAGAGAGAGGCGGGCACCCGTGTTCACAGGGAATTATTCACTGAGCCAGAAGGACGAAGCGATCCACGAGCGAGTGATGGGTGAAGGGATACATAGGAGGTGGTATTTCCACACATGGACTGTTACAGTGTTCCTTCTTCAGAAGGCAGACAGTCTGGCACATGCTACAACACGGATGCACCTTGGCCCGTCACGCCAACACAAACCCCGTGTGATTCCTCTTTGATGAGATCCCCAGACTAGAGCCATGGGACTCATAGGAACAGGTGGTCGCTGGGGGCCTTGCGGGGAGGGGAATGTAGAGTTGCTGTTGAGGGTCCGAGCACGTTCTGGAGATTGGTTGCACAACAGTGTGAATAGACTAGTCCTCACCACTGCAGAACGGTACCCTTAAACATGGTTAAAACGGTAAAAGTTATGCTACATGTATTTTACTACAATTAAAAAAAAAAAAAAGGTCCTGGCAAGCAGGCACGGGGCACAGACTAGCTAAAAACCAGTGAATCAGCGGAGGAGACTGGGGCACAGGGAAGGGACTGAGTTCCCGAGAGGCGGGCTGGGGTCCGTGTGGCTCTGAGCAGCTCCGGGCTGTGAGGTGGAAGGCCACTTGTCTCAGGGGCAGCGATTGCAACCTGCAGGCCCAGGCCGGGGGTGACTGTGCTGAAGCTGATGGAGGAGGGGGGAGTCGGGGGGAATGGGAGGGAGAGAGCTGAACCCCTGAGAGCCCTTGCGGCCTGCCCAGCCGCCCCCCTGCTAGGTGTGATTGCCCCTTACAGAAGCTGCGCCAGGCGAGGACAGCATGAGTCCCCTTCACCGTACAGAGCCCAGAGCCGGGACCAGCGTCTCCAATATGGCAGGTGCTCAGGTCACGTTTGCACAACAGGTATGTGGGTCCTCGCCACAGCAGCCCGTGTGACCTTCCTAAAGGTCACCGCCGGATGGGCCGGTGCCCCTTTCCCGGTTCCCAGGCTTCCCGCACAAGATGCAGTGGAGATGCCGTGTGGAGGGCGCGAGGCGTTTAGCATTCTGCCCGTTAGGTACCAGCCTCATTCAAATTCCATCCCTCTCCGGCCTTCACCGGCTCCCAGAACTGCCCTGGGCTTCCTCACCCACCTGACTGGTGTGTGTGTTTCTTTCTCCACGAAGTTCTCAGCATCTGTAAAATGCTAAATGCCTTCCCGACCTCTCAGGCACGGCGGAGGCCAGGCAGAGGAGGTGAGGTACTCATGGGAACAAGACCCATGCCCCCAAATCCTGCCCAACTCCACTGGAACCAGCACCACCAGAGGTGATGGTGAGAGGCAGGTGGTGGGTGTGCCTGGCTCTCAGCCCACGGGCAAGCTGGCAGAAGCAAACCTTTGCTGGGACCCCTGGGACAGAAGGAGGTGAGGAGGGGGTGAGGGGAGGGGTGCGGGAGCCAGCAGAGGGGGTGCTGGGGGAACCAGGATCCCTGTGTCCCTTGGGAGCACCTTGGGGCACTGGCTCTGGGATAGGCATCGGGGGTGGGGCAGTGGATGGCACCTGGGCTGAACAGACCCTCAGGGGAAAAGCATACATAGCTTTGCCTACAGCAGGTGGCCCTGAGGCTGGATCCAGGACCTCCGTATAAAACAGTGCACTGCTAAGGAGGGCGGGGGGGGGGGGGGGGGGGCCTCAGTCGTCAGGGGTGCAAGCTCTGAACCCAGTCAGATCCAGCTTCCAGTCTAGGCTGCTCCATCCTGCATGGCCTTGAACAGGTCCCTCAACCTGTCTGTGATTCAGTTTCCCAGTTACAATCACACCCACTGGATTGAGTTGGTGTGAGGATTCAAGTAGATAATGCAAGGAAAGGTGTTTATTTAGCATAGGGCTGCAAGCACAGAGTTCCACCCTCACAAGACATTGACTATCCTATCTAATAAAGAGGGAATATGTTAACTGACCCTCACACCGTTGCAAAGATGGTGACACCCACAGCCAATAAGGCGGGAATATGCTAATTGACCTTCACACAATTGCAAAGATGGTGACACCCACAGCCAATAAGGAGGAAATACGCTAATTGACTGCCCCGCCCTCAAAGATGGAGGCACCCACAGCCAATAAGGAGGGAATATGCTAATTAACTTCCTCTCAAAGCCGGTGGTGCCCACAGCCAAAAGATGGTGGTTTCTAGTCCCCTCAGCTCCCCAGCCGCCCAGGGCTGCCAGAGGCTCAGGTAACCAGGGCTGGCCAAGGCTTGTGCTGCCGGCAGTGGCAGCAGCAGAGATATGATGGGGCATTGCCTTCCCCTGATCAACAGGTCACCTCCCACCCCTGAGGGCTCCTGGACTGTGAAAGGTCACAGGCCAGGCTGAGGGACACCCCCCCCCCCCTTCAGTGCATGAATTTTCATGCACCAAGCCTCTCCTTGTTAATAATGTCAAATTTCATTATTGATGTAATAAGACATACTCGTGTAGCACTTCGGAGTGAACAGGGAACATGGACACCAGTTGCTACATTAGGGAGTTGGGTGGGTTCGCCCTATGCTCCCCGTTTCATGCAGGAGGGGCTGACAGACAATGGGTGCCCATCATCTCTTTAATCCTCTCAGTCACTCTGGCTGAGTGATCTAAAGATGCCCATTCATCAGATGTGAGAGCTGAGGCTCAGGGAGGCGTGGGACTGGCGTCCACCCAATAGGTAGGGCTGGAACCCCAGGTCTGTTTCACTCAAGCTGGTATCTTTGCCAAGAGTGCCAGAGGAGGGCGGGAAGGAGAGGCCAGAGGAAGAGGGAGGACTGCCTTGTGGGGGAGTGGGGGCAAGAACCAGCTCACCTCACCCCTCCTCTTCAGCACACGGGCCTGGCAGCTTCGGTGAGGAGGCTACCCTGGGCTGTAGGTAGGGGAGGGGGCTGGGGTTCCGCTAGCAATGGAGGTGGCCTAGGCCCCCTATGCCCCTGGGGAGTGGAGAGGCCAGGCCTTGGCAGGCCTTCTGAGCCCCAGAGCCTGCTCTCCAGTCACCACGGGGGCACTTGATCCCAATTACAGAAAGTGGCTGGGTCAGCCGTCACCTTGCATGAACCACATGATCCGCACGCTTCAGATGGCAGCTGATTAAAACTCAGACAGCGCGCGCCTGGCCTTGGCCTTGCGTCTGAGAGCCGAGGGGCCCTCCTGGGCCTCCGAGCTGGGCCCAAATGGGCACAGTCACCCCTCGTCAGCCCTGGCACCACAGACAAAGGGATCATTGCAGTGAACCACAGGCTCGGTGACCATATGTAGAGCCCGAGGCCATGAATGTGTCCACAGAACTGAGACATCAGGAAGTGGCCTGGTCCAAGGACACCTGTCTCCCCAGGGCCTGAGCGTGGCTAGTGCGTGGCAGGGGCAGGGGCAGGGGCCTGGGCTGAGGGAGAAACACTGAGCTCTGCCATCCCCACTATTCTGAGATCTCTACTCTTTCCACTCTATGGCCCTTAGGACTGAGCCTGCCACGGGTGCTTGGGTCCATGGCTTTGCAACAGAGCAGGCTTTGAAGGGTTCGAGAGGCTGAACAAAACCACCCCGTCCCTGTTCATGGTGGAAGCAGGAACACGGAGGCCCAGGGACAGCCGCCCAGGGCTCCTGCCCAGCGCCCTGCCCCAGCTCCCTCCTCCCTCCTCCCGTGGGGAGTTCGAATGAAGGGCACATGGGAGGGGGCCTTCCCGCGGCCTCGCAGAGTCGGGTTTTGATTAGGGTTTACGGCCAGGCAGCATTCCACGCAGCACTTTTCCGAAGAACGATCCCAATTCTTCTGGCCCTCTCTCCTCCCTCGTCCTCTCCCTTGCTCTCTCTAAAATCAATACATGAAAAATAAAAATAAAAATGAAAAAAAGTTGCCGGGACCGGTTTGGCTCAGTGGATAGAGCGACTGCTTGGGGACTGAAGGGTCCCGGGTTCGATTCCGGTCGAGGGCATGTACCTTGGTTGCGGGCATATCCCCAGGAGGGGGTGTGCAAGAGGCAGCTGATCGATGACTCTCTTTCATCGATGTTTCTAACTCTCTATCTCTCTCCCTTCCTCTCTGTACAAAATCAATAAAATATATTAAAAAATAAATAAATAAATAAAAAATAAATAAATTGGAAAAAAAGTAGACCATGACTCACAGCTGTCAACCTGTCCCATCTCCGGGACCTGGAATCATGGGGCCACAGAGCTTCCCCACATGTTTACATTTTCCCATCACCGGAGGGTCCCCTTCCCGTGTGCAGTGTTTTCCGATGCAGTATTGTGTCCCAGGGGAACGTTTTCTAACATAGATCCTCCATGTCCTTATTTTCCTGGAGCCATGGCGGGCAAACTGAGGCTCGAGAGCCACAGGCGGCTCTTTGGGCCCTGGAGTGTGGCTCTTCCACGAAACACCACGGCCTGGGCGAGTCTATTTGGAAGAAGCGGCGTTAGAAGAAGTTGAAGGTTAACAAATGCGGCTCTCCGAAGGAATCTTAATCGCTGTCCTGTTGGTATTTGGCTCTGCGGACGAACAAGTTTGCCGACCACTGGCCTGGAGGACTCGAAGCGTCATCTGGCCGTTTCTAGAGGAGGACTTAGCGACGCGTATTTCTCATTGTCCTGCGTTTTACTACACTGAGAAGGTGTGGGAGACCCCCTCCCCCCACCCCCCACCTCTGTCCCAATGCAGAGGGCTGTGTCCTGGCACCCAGTGTCCCAAGGAGCTTGTTTGTGTTTTGTTTTGTGTTATTTTTTTGTGTGTGTGGGTTATTTATTTATTCTTTCAAACCTCCTGTCTGCCTCTCCGTGTTTCTCCCCCATTTCCCCGCCAGGATGTGGGCTGTCCTTTCTGTTTCCTGACGGGACACGCTGCTGCGACACCCCCTCTGTCCCCGTCCTAATTGGTGCCGCTTCTCTGGACTTGGAAACCACATCACTGAGGTTGTGGGAATCGTCTGTCCGGTAAGAGTCACGGAGCCCTGTGTGTGCGTGCCTGGGGCTCGGCTGTGAGGGGAAAGGTGATGGCTGAGGCGACCCCGAGGCAGAGGCTGGGGTTCTGGCTTGCCGAGGTTTCCCATGAACTTGGAGTACCTTGTTCTGGGTGCCGCATGCTTTTAACATGTAGCCGTTTCCTGAATGGTTCGTGTGCGTGTTAACAGGATTGTTTGTACTGCAAGCACCTGGTAGGTGCACGATAAATACCCCTGTGGATTCAGAGGGCGAGTTCTACCCAAACCCGAAGAAGCCAAGTGCACTACACCAGCACAGCCAAGGGTTCATTGAGCCTGAGGGGGGCTGGTGAAGGATGAAGAAAAGACAGACAAAGAGAATAAGCTGGGTCTAAGTGGATCTTCTGTGCCTGGCTGAGGCCACAGCACAGATCCAGACTGCAAGCTGATGCTTTATTTATAATCAGGGGTAAACAAGGTAATTACAATGTTCTTGTGAGTTTCACTTGATTTGGCAGCACTTGCTGCCCCTTCCACAGCCCACTAGCTCCCCAGGAAAGATCTGGGGAGCAGTCACAAGATCAAGCTTAGTTTTGCTTCGAGGGCTGTGCCCTCCAAGCTGGGACTGGTTTGCGACTTTGCCAGCAGGTCAGTCTGAGGCTTAAGCCTATAACCGCACCCTACAGCCACTGGAGGAGGGTGGGGTCAGAGGCGTGCCCACCTGGAGCCCAGACCCTGCCTCTCTATAAGGCTCTGGGAACCTGGGCTTCTCAGTTCCTGCCGGAATGGCCCTCCTGCTTCTGGGCCTGTCTCTTGTTGAAGGCCACACCTGCACAGGTGAGCTCCATGCCTGGTTGCTCAGAGGTCAAGGGGTAGCTCCCGTGAGGAGTCCGTGGACAGAGATGGATGGCTGGGCTGGAGGGCACACACACAGCCGTGAGGAGCCCTCCCCCCCGCCCCCCAGCAAGCCATGGAGTCAGGAGAGGGGAGTCAACAAGGATGGCTTCTTGCCTTTAGCTTCAGATGGCTCTGGGTGGTTGCAACATCCTCATCCTTTGCATTTGGGGTCCAACGTTTTCTAGCACATTTCACCCTCCCAGCTCATGTGATGGGTCAGGAAACGTGCCCCCCGACACCCAACCCAAACGTGACCCACGTAGGATGGGATCCCAGACCGGGCACATCACCTCGCTCCTCCCTTCACGCTAATTCCAACCGATTTGTAAGGACTGGCCTCTCCCCCCATCCCTGGGAAGGAAGGGCCCGGGGTCCAGGTGGGGGCTGCTGCCTGGACGCCTTTCCAGCCAGCACTTCCCACAGGCCCTTCCTTCCGGGAAGCCAGCTCCCCACGGGAGTGACACACTGAGCAGGTGCCTCCTTCCCAGCCTCTCCGGAGAGAGGGGCAGGGCCTGCAGGGAGCTGTAATCCCGGGCAGAGGAGCACCTGTTAGCGACAGCTCCCGGAATGCAAAGGGACACGCCATCACTCCCAATACACATCCAGCGCCCAGAGCCGGTGTCGCTGACGGCGAAGAGCAGCGCAGGCAGGGGAGGAGCACGGCCCCAGAGCTCCAGCTGGCAGAGGAGGGCCTGCCTCCCACACCGGCTCCAGACTCCCTCGTCCTCTCCCTCCTCGTCCCCACCACCTCCTGTCTGCGTGCTGGGTCCCGCCCCAGGCTCCCCACCACCCCGTGCTGTCGGGAGAACCATCCCACTTTGCAGATGTGGAAACTGAGCACGGAGAGGGCAGCACTTGACCACGGCTGCACGCTGATTTGGGGAGGACGGAAAAGGCAGATGTGGGCCTCTGACTCCAGAGCCTAGGGCTGCCGCTGCCCCGGGCACAACTCACGTCCCAAAGGCTGAGCGCAGGGCTGCCGTTACCCCTCAGCCCCAGCAGCTTTGGCCAAGGAGGAAGGTGGCTGGGGGCCCTCCTGAGTCCACCCCCCCCCGCCCCTCGGGGTCCCATCCTCTCTGCACCTGGTGGTGCTGGATGGGCAGGGGGATCATGGTCACCAGGGCCTGTTGGGCAACATGGCTGTTAACTCCGACCTCGGACTCAAGGGCCTCTGAGGAGGGGCTGCTGCTCCTAGACATCCCTGGGGGCCCCCGAGGTGCCACCCATGCCACGCCGCCCTGCTGGCCCAGCACCGCCCTGCTGGCATCTCTTTGAAAGGCAGTGCGTCCGGAGCACTTAGTTCCCTCCTCCTGGGAGGGGGTTAATCTGCACTGACAGGAGCCTGCGGCAGCACGGGGCCTCCTGGGCCTCTGGTGAGAACGGGAAGCAGGTGCCCAGAGGAAGGGAGCCAGGCCTTTCCACATCCCTGTGCCACGGGCTCCGAGCCCTTCTGGGGGCCCCAGGCGGGGCGGGCTCTGCAGCCACCAGACTGCAGTGAGGACCAACCGGACTCACCATGAGCCTGTACCATTCGGACATCAGGGGCCAGTGGCTCAAGCCCTCCCCACAGCAGGTCTGGGAGAACAGGAGGCCGCTCAGCGGGATTCGGCTCAGAGAGGGGCGTGCCTCTCCTAAAGACACACAGCACAGCCAAAACCCATTCGGCTCAGTGGATAGAGCGTCTGTCTGCAGACTGAAGGTCCCGGGTTTGATTCTGATCAAGGGCATGTACCTTGGTTGTGGGCACATCGCTAGTAGGGGGTGTGCAGAAGGCAGCTGGTCAATGTTTCTCTCTCATCGATGTTTCTAGCTCTCTATCCCTCTCCCTTCCCCTCTGTAAAAAAAAAAAAAAAAAAAAAAAAAAAAAAAAAAAAAGACACACAGCACATAGGGAGCTTAATGGGAACCACATCTACGCACACCCACCGCTGTGCCCGTACCCCCACTGTCCCTGCCTCAGCCAAGACCTTCTACGAGGCCTAAGAGAGGCGGAGGGTGCGACCGGCTCAGCTCCAGGTCCCAGCCCCAGCGCGGGCCCCACTTCGTGGGAAGAGTCAGGACAATAACATCCCGTTCCCTTTTCCCAACGGGAACCAAAGAGGCTCCAGAAGCAACGAGCATTCGAACCCAGGTCCTGCGGCCTCTACATGTCACGCCCCAGAGATTCCTCTCTGGTCCAGAGGCCTCAGGCCACAGGGTCACGCCCTCCCTCGCCTGGGCACTGCACACACACACACACACACACACACACACACCCGGGACCTTTGAAGGCGGCTATAAGTGGCTCCCGCCGGCGTGTGGGCCCGTCTGGGTGGGTGCGTCAGTGGCTTTGGTGACGAACGGGATGGCAGTCTCTATGTTTAAAAAGGTGTCGGCCCAGCCGGCCGGTCTCGGCGGTCGCCCAGGAGGTAATCACGAGTGTGTCCAAACCCCCAGGCTGACCTTTCTGCACGCAGCCACGGGGGCCACAGTGTCACCAGGAGAGACGGCCGTGGCTATGCTGGCAGGCTGGGAGGGAGGGGGGGTTGCCATCCTTTGTCTGAACAGATGGGGGCCCCAGGCCAAGAGCAAGATACTGGGAAACGGGTTGTCACCTCTCTCCCCTTCCACCTACACACAGCAAGAGCTGGTCATGCCACTCGTGTTCACATGTGTGTACAGCACACACATGTGTACACAGCTGCAACACACTCACAGATGTACATTCACACACGGCTATATTCTAGATAGCCCTTAGCATTTCCCATGTTTAATTATATTTTTAGGTGTTTATATAGTCTAAAGTATTTTAAAAGCTATCACATAAACAATAGTACAGGAAATGTTTAAAATCAAAAGACACATCAAGGTACATTTCCCAACTGAAACTCACCCGGAGATCATGGCTACATTTCTTGGGGTGCTGTCAAATTATTATTATTTTTAACGTGTGTGTGTGTGTGTGTGTGTGTGTGAATAAAATTCCCCCACATGCCTTCGTTAAAGTGAAGTATATTTTGACATTGCAAAGGGGATGATTGATAAGAAATAAAACTGTTGCCCTGATCAGTTTGACTAAAGCGTCAGCTGGGAATTGAAGGACCCTGAAGGGCCCTGGGTTCGATTCCGGTCAAGGGCACATGCTTGGGTTGCAGCGAGGGGCGTGCAGAAGGCAGCCAATCGATGATTCTCTCGCATCATGGATGTTTCTATCTCTCCCTTTCCCATCCTCTCTGAAATCAATACAGATTATATGTCTAAACAAATAAGTAAAGTAAAATTGTTATTGTTTCAAACTCTTTTCCAGGGTGAACAGGACGTGCTTCCTAAAATGCAGAAGCAACAAATACTTCGTTAATAAAGGGCATTTTCGTTGCATCTCGCATCTTATGAATCGACCCCCTCCCACCCCCAGCATGGCGAAGACGGGATCCTACAGACTTCTGGTCTTTTTTTGTCTCTGATGAGGACTTGGAGGGCGGGGGGGAGAGACAGAGAGCTGGAGGATGAGGGACCCGCCTGGAGAGAGGCTTGGAAGTGAGAGGGACAGCCATCAGGGAAGGGACAGCACAGAGGCCGCCGGAGAGACAGAGGAAATGCCATTCTCATGCCATGTTTTAAAACACATCGGACTTCAGTGAAAACCCACGGTCAACACAGCATTCACCTTTTAAAGACAGGCACTGCCCGGATGGTGTGACCACGTCACCATCCTCACGCCAGCCTGCCGGGTCCTGGCTGGATGTAAGGTTTTCATAGTCATGGGTTTATTTATTGATGTATGTGCTTTACTTTTTATTTCATTTTTAAAAATATATTTTATCGATTTTCCACAGAGAGAAAGGGAGAGGGGTAGAGAGCTAGAAACATCGGTGAGAGAAACATCGACCAGCTGCCTCCTGCACACCCCCTACTGGGGATGTGCCCGCAACCAAGGTACATGCCCTTGACGGGAATGGAACCCGGGACCTTTCAGCCCGCAGACCGACGCTCTAGCCACTGAGCCAAACCAGTTTTGGCTGTATTTTACTTTTTAAAGAAATAGGGCATTACAATATTTACCTTGATGACTATTTGGGCGCCCTCTGAAACCTTGCACCTGAGGTGCGTGCCTTGCTTTTTTCAACCTGGGATGGCGGTGGCTGAAGCCCAGCAGAGAAGCTGCTAAGCCATCTCACTCTCAGAAGCGCCCTGGTTTGTCTGACAAACGGTAGGGTTACCCCCCACAGCCCTCACGCAGACCTGGGCCCGCCCTTGGCATTGGCAGGAGATGCCACCCCACAGGGGAGATGTGGGCATCCCTTCCTCCTCAGACGTCAGGGCTCCTCCCCACACCCCTGCCCACGGTCCCCCCGCCACGTGCCCGGGAGGCGGGATGTGGGGTGCAGGGTGATGGAGAGAGGTGGCCTCAGGCCGGGCATTGCTATTTCAGGGCAGACGATGGCTCCCTCCCCCAGCCCAAATGAAACCGTTCCTCCCCGAATTCCTCAGCCTCTCATTAGCGGTTGTGTTTGTGGATAATGGCTATAACGAGGCGGCAATAAAAATCCCCAGCGTGCTGCCCGCCCAGCCTGCCGGTGCAGTGCCGGGCAGGCCTGCCAGCCAGGCTGAGGGCTGAGGGCCTAATGACTCTGATGGAGGCCACGGGGCCGGCGCTGGGCATTGGTATTCCAGCTGGATTATTTAATCCCCATTAGTTAAAAACGGCCGGGCCACCGGCCAGCAGCCCGGGAAAATAAGTGGTGACAGGTGAGAGAAAAACAGCCTCCCGGCGGTCTCCGCAGCCACTCCAAAGCCCGCGGCCCTGCCAGGTGATGGAGGCCAAACAGACACGGTGTCCGGGAAGCGGCCTGGCCAGCGCTGCCGGGCACACGGGAAGGTGGACGGGCAGGGGACAGGCCGGGCGGGGCTGGCCAGTGCAGGCCCGGGACGGCCCCTATAATTAGGCCAAATACCTTTTCTGTCCGGCCCTATGCCTTCCCTTTTGGGAGCTGGGAGGACCAGAGGCCAGGGGGCCTGAGCCAGGGCTGGCCTCCTCACCCCCACTGACCCCCACCGGCACTGGGGGCTGGTCCCTGGAGGGAGCAAGCAATGAGTGTGTGTGTGTGTGTGTGTGTGTGTGTGTGTGTGTGTGACGTGTCTGGTATACATATGTGTGCACATGGGTATGTGATGTGATATGTGGTGTGTACACATATGTGCATATATGTATGTGGTATGTGGGTTGGTATATGTGCATGTGTGTGGTGTGTGTGTGGTGTGTGTGTGATGTGTCTGGTGGGTATGTGATGTGATGTGTGTCATGTATGTATGTGGTATGCATGCATGTGTGTGTGAGGGGGGGTCCCTCCCTCTGCACCCCCCTTTTCTTTCTCCTCGCACTGGGACTCTCACTCCAGGAAGGCACTTCAGCTTCCCGGATCCACTGGGGCCTTGGAGCAGCCTCTCCTCCAGCTAGATGTCCCCTTCAGTGTCTAGAACCCCAGCTCAGGGCTGAGGGGGCTGGCTGTTTGGGTGGGGACTGCAATCAGGGGGTGCAGGAAAGGAGCCCTCCTCCTCTGAGGGTAAAGGGCAGGTCCAGGCCCCATTGACCCCTCTCCCCCCGGGCAGGCTCCATCCAGGCCCCCCAGCGCTCAGCTCCAGCGGACCCAGCCAAAGGCCGCGGCTTCCATCGTTAAGCACTGGACAGCCGCCCTCACTCCTGCTCCTCACGTGACTGACAGCTTCGACCACTCCTGGTTATAATACTTCTCATTAAGTCAACTCATTTCTTAAACTTACTTTTAAAAGAAACCTCTGATTGCTACCAGAAATGGAAAAATCAATGCCGCTTGGCATGGATAGCAGATCGTGATGAAGCATGCGCACCATGAATATAGGAAGCCGTCTCAAAAACCAGCTCGCTCCTTGGCTGTTCCGGGTCCAAGTTCAAGGCCGAGCTCTCTCTTTGTCGGGTGGAAACTCTAACAAACGTCAGGGCAGTATCAAGACCCTGCAGCACCAAGGTCTTTCCTTCTGGCGTCAGCCAGAAACGGAGGCCCATCCCCGCTCGCTGTGTGGGCCTGGATCTACTGTCACGGGCAGGGGCCACCCAGCCACCGCTACGCCCACAGGTGGCACAGTTGAGCAGTGACACCCCTGGGCTTTGAAATCAGGCCACCGAGCCACCCTGGGGAGCCCCCCGGACTCTCAAGCTTAGCTTCCCTCCCAAAAGTGGGGGCCACCCTCCCCCCCCCCACCGAGCCAGCTCCGAAGGAGAGGAGTTTGCTTTGCAAAACCAGACGCTGCCCTTCCAGCATGTGCACATGAAAAGCCGCCTCTGAGCCCAGGGACAGACACCGCATTCTCCGAGCGACGGCGGGCCGAGGTGGCCAGAATCGCCCCATTTCACATTCCTCCGAGCCGCCCGGTGGAGCGGCCGGAGCATGGCCATCATTCAGGATTCAGGACTCGGGTTTCATGAAACAACATCAGAAATGCCTCTGGAACCGCCCGGCTCCCCCTCGGCCCCGGGAAGGGGGCGAGGATGCAACCCAAGCTGCGGGCTGCCGGCCTGCTCCTGCCCGAGCCAGGGGCCAGGCTGGCGGCCCAGACAAGCCTGGGCTCTGTCGGAGCTGAGGCCCAGGACCATTGCCCGCACGGGCACTGCCTCACTGCCCGCCACAGGGACTGGGAGGCAGGTTTATAAATACGCACCCCGCCGGCCTCTCTCCTTCCCCCTGGGACCAGCGTTTCTGTGGCCACGGGGACAGGAATCCATCTGGCTGCACGGTGCCACTCACGGTGGCCAGAGGTGCCCACGTGCCGAGGGAGGGACGGCGGGGACGGCTGTGGGCTCTGTGCCCTGGTGGTGGCTTCCTTCGCGCCCCAGGTCTGTCTGGGACCATCACGGCCCCGCCCCTCCATCCAGCCTGAAGGTCCCCAGGGCTGTTGCTCTGAAGTCCAGCTCTGGAGTTCTTAAAGCCCACCGGTTCCCCTTGAGCCCCAAAGTAAGCCCTAGAAGTTCCAGGTCATGAACTGAAGGTACATTCGGGGCGAAGGTGCCACTCCTAGGTCCCCCTCCCCGTGAGCGTTGGCTGCTAAGGGCTCACAGCTGCCCCTTTCTTCAGAGACTGCCTTCTGCAGACACGCTGGGAAAATCCACTTCTCCCCCCGTCCATGGGCCACTGGGTGGGGAGCCCTGTCTTGTTTTTCTTTTTCTAGGAGTTCAGCCTAAGACTAGATAGACACATTGATAGGGAGAGAGAGAGAGGAGGGAAGGAGGGCAGGAGGGAGGGAGGGAGGAGGCAGAGAGGAAAGAAGGAAGGAATGAAGGAAGGAGGAAGGAAGGAGGAAGGAAGGAAGGAAGGAAGGGAGGGAGGGAGGAAATTTAGAGGAGCAGAAGTAGGTAAGTTAACAGGTTGGTAATGAATGTTTTTTTAGATTGAAGAATTTGTCTTTCAATTGTGTGTCGTGAACCTTTATGGAGCATACAGTCATTAGTTGGCACGTACATGCTAAAATCATCCATTCCATACTTACACACACAACACCATACATGGGCATACACATTTACACAGTCATATGCCCTGCACATTTGCACTTACACAGGTCCATGCCACATGTCCGTGTACATGTAAAGCTTAGCGCGTAATCCCATACCATATATCTGCAAACTCTGCCATTTTGTATATTTTTGTTTGGACCCTAGATTCATCCACACCCAGACACGCCTTATACACGATATACATACACAAAACCTCATGACGTGAATGCACTCAAGGTCACGAGCCACACCCATGTAGATACAGGCAGACGTCCTTTTATTGCACGTCACAGATACTGCGTTTTTAATGAGCTGAGTCAAGGCCCTCCTCCACCAGCCAAGAAATTATGATTCAAAGAGGGCTCAGGGGATGGTTAGCATTTTTTTTTTTTTTTAGCAATAAAATGGTCTTTGATTTTTTTTTTAATTTGTAAAATTGTTATTAAATTTATCTAATAAAGATGGAATATGCAAATTGACCTTAACGCCAAGACAAAATATGGCGGTGCCCACAACCAATAAGAAGGGATTATGCAAATTGACACAACCAGGCGAGAGGCAGAATGCGTCTCAGGGCCAATGGCAGCCAGGGGAAGGAAGGCCTATTCTTGCACGAATCTCTGTGCCTCGGGCCTCTCGTTGGTTAATAAAATTATATAGGTTTCACATGCACACTTCTATAAGGCATCCTCTGCAATCTGTATCGTGTGTTCACGACCCCAAGTAACGTCTCCTCCCATCACCATTTATCCTCCCTTAGCATGAAGGCATGTATGTTGTTATTGAGTCATAATGCTACTGCTCCCTTAATAGACTACCGCAGAGTGTAAACATACTGTTGAATGCACTGGGCAGGGGGAATGCGTGTAACTCCCTTTATTGCAACACTGGCTTCATTGGGGCAGGCAGGCGGGCGGGCACGGAGCCTGCGGCATCTCTGAGGCAGGCGGGCGGGCACGGAGCCTGCGGCATCTCTGAGGCAGGCCGTGTGCACTGTGGTACTCCCTCTCTGCGTACCCATCTGTAGTCACACGTCATCTTCACTTACACCGCTGCGCGTATATGCCCTGATTCCCAGATAACGCGGGAGCTTATTTCCTTAACAAGAAGCGCACAATTGATTAATTTTTCTCCCCCCGAGTTCCCCCCTCGTCAGCTGGGAGGGGAGCGTTGTTGTGTTTGTGTATCGGGCCCATTAGCCGAGATAAACTGTTGGCCTCCCGTAATGATTAATGGCGGAATAGTGCAATTGTTGCAGAAATAAGTCATGCGGCGAAGGAGAGAACTGAAGATTATATCTAACGCCGGGGGATGGCTTATTAATCTCACTTCAGGAGGAATTCCTGAGTAAATCAGTCTCCTTTATTAATGATATTTCACTCGGCTCTGCGAGACAGCTTTTATCCAGCCAGAAGGGCAATTATCTATTTAGGCCAGGAAACAATATTAGTCACTGCTCCAGCTCCAGGGCAAGGAGAGCAGCCGGGAGGAGGAGGAGGAGAAGAAGAAGGAGGAGGAGGAAGGGGAGAGAAAGCACAGCAGAGTGCTCCTGTCCCCTGCTGATGGGTGCCAAGCTCCCTTAGACCTCCAAGCAGGTGCCTCCCCGTGTGTGTGTGTGTGTGTGTGTGTGTGGTCTGTGTATGTGTGTGTGTGGTGTGTGTATGTGTGGGGTGTGTGTGTGTGTGTGTGTGTGTGGTGTGTGTGTGGTGTGTGTATGTGTGTGTGGTGTATGTGTGTGTGTGGTGTGTGTATGTGGTGTGTGTGTGTGTGTGGTGTGTGTGTATGTGTGTGTGTGTGTGGTGTGTGTGTGTGTGTGGTGTGTGTGTGTATGTGTGTGTGGTGTGTGTGTGTATGTGTGTGTATGTGTGTGTGGTGTGTGTATGTGTGTGTGTGTGTGGTGTGTGTATGTGTGTGTGGTGTGTGTGTGTGTGTGTGTATGTGTGTGTAGCAGGTGGGAGGCATTAGAGAAGATGTGCTGCAGCAGAAAGCGCTGGGTTTGACAGCAGCCATATCTGGCTTCCAGCTGGCTGAGTCCCTGATCATTTCTGGGTCCTGGCAGGTGTCCCCTCGTCTCTCGGAGCTTCGGTTTTCTCATCCAGACAATAGTGCTGGCGATGGCAATGTCCTCTGAGGTTTTGTGCCGACACCCCATTATCCTCATGAGTTTTTCTACGCGACCCAGTACGCAGAGATACCGATAAACAGACGCTGAGACAGAGGCACCTGCTGCTGAGTCTCCGTACTGAGAGGCAACCCCATCCTATAGAATAAAAGCCTAATATGCAAATTGATCAAAGGGCGGAACGACTGGTGGATCAACCGGTCACTATGATGCGCACTGACCACCAGGGGGCAGATGCTCAATGCAGGAGCTGCCCCCAGCCCGCGGCCCCAGACCAGCCAAGCTGGGTGCCAGCAGGGCCCCCTGACTGCCCCACTGGTCACTCCACAGAAGGAGACTACCGGCGGTGGTGGTGAGGGGCAGGGCAACGAGTGGGTGGCACCAGCCTGGCCAAGGCAGGTGCCCCCCAATCACCCCACCAGTCCCCCCACAGATCATCCCTGATCACCAGCCAGGTCTAGGGTACCTACCCGTGCACGAATTTCGTGCTTTGGGCCTTTAGTAGAGTCATAATCTCGCTCGCTGTTTCTGAACGATCACCCTAAAGCAGGCCCTCTCTCTGGATGAGCCAGATCCTGGAACCCGTGAGCTGGGGAATCATTCTGGATTGAGGACCCTCTGAGTGGCCCAGACAGGAACGTGCATTTCACCTTTGGGGAAAGGCCTGGGGGAGAGACCCCAGGGGTCATCTCCCCTCGATGCCCCAAGAGCGGACTGCCAACCAGCAGCGTTGGAAATGCTACAGAATCTCGCTCACCGCCACCCTCGGGGTCCCCACCTCGTGGCCAGCAGGGGTGGAGAGGCCGGCGCGGCGCAGACGGTGGCTCCTAAGGCGGGGGTGGGAGTGAGCCTGGGCCCAGCCCCTCGTGCCGGGCCGGCTGGGCGGCTGGTGGGCAGCAAGGCCGAGGCCGGCCCGTCTCCCCCAGCTCCGACCGCCCCAGCCCACCCCACCCGTCATTAAACGCGTCTCTGGAAGAGGAGCCTGGACGGTATGTCATAAAATCTCTCTGAACTACCTATATTTACTCCTGAAAGTGAATTCTTTATAAGACCCAGGATATCAAAGCAGCCAAGGATCAAAGTCGTTTTAATAAGCCAGCCGAGCGCGCCTGCCCGGCCGGCCGGCCTCCTCCCGCCACCGCCGCCTCCTCCGAAGGCACTTAGGACGCCCCTGGGGCCGCGTTGTCACTCTGATTGCTCCCTGCACACACCTTCGGGGGAGCAGCCACCCGCCCCCTCGCTCCCCGGACCCTGCCCACCTGCCCCTGCACCCGCCTTGGGTTTTACGTGCCTGGAAGTGTCGCTGTAAATAAGTAACCAGCCACGGAGAGCGGTACGGTAAACTCTGTGCAGTGTTAAAGACAGGAGCAAAGTCAGGAAAGTGGTTCCCATGGGGTCAGTGACGGAAGGCGGGACCTCGAAGTGTGTGCTGGTCACCTGCTCTTGACCCGGGGGCTGGTTCCACAGCATGTGCCCTTTAAGAAAACCCACCAGGCTCGATAAGTCCGATGCGTGCACGTTCCTGTGCGTGTGCTAGTCCTCGATGAAAAGTTTTTAAAAATCACGGTGGTTCACATACACGCTGCTTGCCCAGGTTCTTGGGAGATCTGACCACCATGGTGACAGAGGTGGCCACCAGCCCGTCCCACTCCCACCCTGACAGCACCCCGCACCTATACCCTGGCCTGCCCTTGGGGGAATCTTGGCATGAGATCCCTGGTTTAGTTCAAGGCTCTCGGTGTACTAACAGGGAAACCTAGGCCCATGGGGAGGGAGGGAGTTGAACCAGACCTGTCTGTAACCATTGGTCAAGACTTGTTTCCTTATGTCAAGTGTTGGCAAAGTATGGGCGATGGGCCAAATTCACCCAACCTCTCTGTGCCTGCAAATGCAAATTAACCCACCATCTTTGTTGGGTTAATTTGCATAGCCACTCCTGATTGGCTGTGGGTGTAGCAGATGTGTGGTCAATTTACATGTTTGTCTATTATTAGGTAAGATTGGATTGCCTCTCAGTGCAGAGGCTCAGCATCAGGTGCCCCTGTCTGCTGTTTGGTCAATAAAGTTTTATCAGAAGCACTACACCCATTTGCTTAAGTGTTGCCTGTGGTGGTTTTTGGGCTCCATGGTTTTGTCCTTAGCCATGGAGGCAGAGCCTGCGAGTGGCCCACACAGCCCCCAACAGTCCTGATTTGACCTTGACAGAGAACATTGGCCGACGCCGGCCTTACACCATAATGTCACCCTGTCCCGGCAGCAGCTAAAACCAGAGTGCTGTCATTCCGTGGCCCTCAAGGTCATCATTCGTCAAGGAGACTACTCAGTGACCCCCGCTGGACACTGCGCTGGGCCCAGAGTGGGGTCTGGAAGTGGGGGTCACGCTCCGCCTCTCCAGGTGGGAGCCGGGACATGCGGGGTGGTCAGGGAGCGGGCTGCTTGGCCACTGCCCAGCATGTGGCCTGGGAAAGGGTGTTGACCTCTGTGGACCTCCGTGAGGCGCACCGGCTACCCCCTAGTTACCGAGCAAAAGCCTGAGAGGTCATGTGACTGAAAGCTCTCTCCTGCAGCGAAAGGCCACCTGTGTGCAGGCCACGCCCCCCTTCCAGGCCCTGCACGCGTGTCCACCTCAATGAAAGTCTTGAAGTCACAGCAGTTCATCTACACGTTGCCTCTTCGAAGGCCCTGCTAAGAGGTCACCCTTCTGCTGTGACTGCCGCACCCACTGCTGCACCCACTGCTGCCCCCACCCGGAAGCTCACAGCCCACCCAGGTGCTACAGGAAAAGTTCTGGCTCAGACAGAGAGCTCAGTCCTGGACGGGGGGCATCTCTGCGTCCCCGTGGCTGACAGGGCCTGGACCATATAACAGGCAAATGTGCCAAATCCACAAAGTGAAGCTTGGGTTTCTTTTCTGGGCCTCCAGACAGCTCCAGCATGGGGGGCGGGGCAGGGAGGTGTGGTGCAGTGGGCTGGGCTGGAGGGAGTCTCCTGATGAGGGCTGGGGACCATTTTCCCCAGGCTCTTCTGCCTGCCGTGGGGCTTGGGTGGGACAGAGCGCCAGAAACCTTCCCAAAGTCCTCTTCCTCCTGCTCCCTGGGCCTGGGCATGGAGGGCGGTGGGCACAGCCTCGTTCCTAAGGCCCAGAGCGGGCGGGCAAAGAAGCCCCGACAGGCGGGGGTCAGAACCCCTTCTCGTAGCAAGAAGGCAGGAGGGGGAAGGGCGGACTGGAGGCCCCTGGAGCACCGCCCAGGAGGCAGGGGGTGTAATAGCTGTGTGGTCCCTGGGCAGCAGGTGCTGTTTGGAGCCCGTTACCTCTATTAGCTTCTTGAGACTCCCCCCGGCCCCCACACCTGGGACAGAGAAGCTCACCACAGAAGGTAAGTAATGTTCTCAAGTCACACAGTTAGCAAGTGGGAGGGCCAGGATCGGGCTCCAGAGCCTGGATGCAGCCCTCCCCAAACACACACACACACACACACACACACACACAGTAATTGGTCCGCCAGAACACAAAACTCAGGGGTACGGCCAATATATTTGATTTTTTACAGAGAGGAAGGGAAAAGGAGAGAGTTAGAAACATCAATCAGCTGCCTCCTGCACACTCCCCACTGGAGATGTGCCTGCAACCAAGGTACATGCCCTTGACCGGAATCGAACCTGGGACCCTTGAGTCCGTAGGCCGACACCCTATCCACTGAGCCACACCGGTCAGGGCAGGGGGAAACGCCACATTGCAGCGGTGGCCCAGGTGCCCAGGCTCAAGGGGGGAGGCACCGATGGAAGAATATGGAAACAAAACACTGAGTTTTCAACCTGAATACTCACCCACCCCTACCTCCCTCCCCCACACCCTTGTCCCCAGCCCCCAACCCCCAGGCCCCGCCAAGCAGAGATAGCTGGTCCCCAGGGAGAACACGGACAAGGAGCAGAGGAGACCAAGGAGGCAGGCGTTCCAGAGGGCGCATTATTTTCTTAGGTCTCACTGGATCCTCGCAAATTCTTGGGGACCAGGGTCAGCGAGGGGTCACGATGCCCACTTAGCAGAGGGGGAAACTGAGGCTCCTGCAGGGACTGTGAGCCGCCCAAGGGCACCAGCATGGTGGAGGCCAAGCCTGGGCTGGATGCCGGCCGGCTGGGGAGGGGAAGGAGAGTCAGAAATCATTCCTCGTGCTTTCCTGCTAAGTCAGCTGTTGGCAAACTCAGCCAACAGAGCCACACATCAACAGGACAATGATGGACATTTCTTTGGAGAGCCACATTGTTTTAAACTTAAACGCCTTCAACATAGACTCGCCCAGGCCGTGGTATTTTGTGGAAGAGCCACAGTTTGCCGACCATGGTGCCAAGTGCGTGGATCCCCTTTAAGCCCTGTCTAGATCAAAGTGCTGGTTTTTCCTGGCTAGGCTATTTTTTTTAAAAAAATGACTTTTGGGTTTTCAAAAGAAAATGCTCTGATCACTGAGACATCAATAGCTCATGTAAAACCAGGGAAATTGCCCTGTAACTTTTCACAGGCCTCTTCCAGCGCTTACCCGCCCCCTGGGCTCCCGGGCAGAGCCTGGGCACCCCTGAGACCTCTGCTCTTCCCAAGGGTCATCCCCCCCCAACCGCCCTTTCTCGGGGTAGCACAGGGGAGGGACCTCCTGCCTGGAAGGCCGCAGGCTGAAGGTGCCAGAGCTAGCTCCTACCTGGACCATAAGGAATGCAGGATGGAGAGGCACCCACCATAGACACAGGCCAACACGTCTGCTCCTTCCTCTCCGCTGCAATTTCTCTGCCGTGCCCACTCCCACCCCCCACCCCGCACCATGGGACAAATTGTAAAACATGATAAATGGGGGTTTTGTGTGTGTGTCTTGTTTGAAACCAATATGATCTCAATTCTTCCGTGAGCTTTGAAAGCCCCGTGCAGGAATTCCCCCCTCTCGCTGTAAAGACCCCGCGTCCGGGGCCGTATGGCATGCGATCCGTAATAAACTTCAAAAGAACACCTTTGACATTTTAGATAACTTGCAAATGATGATGCGGAGAGATCTTTTGCCACTACAAAGGGAGAACAAAAGAACCGACATGAAAGAGAAATCAATAAACATATGGCAATTAATAAAACATTTTCTATGAATACCCTACAAAGGGTTTTACAACGGTATAAAAACCCAACAGTTGTTTCAATGTGGACTTAAGAAGTCTCAGCTGGCGCATTAAGACGTTTGCGCGGAGCGGCACGCGGGAAGGCACGGAGACCCGGGGCCGGGGCCGGACTTATAAATCCATCAGAGGCCGCAGCGCGGACCCGATGGGGGCATTGCCTGGAATGGGGACCCTGGGAGTCAGGCGAAGTGCTCGGTTTTAGGGACGAAAGCAGGATGTGGTGGGGGCACGTGTCTTTCTTGCTGGTGGGCACCTCTGGGGAAGAAACCCATTTGGAAGTGGGCTGGTGTCCCCCCAACCTCATCAGCTAAGCCAAGCCCCAGGCGTGTTCTCAGAGAGGGGTTCTGTGGCAGAGCCTGGAGCCCTACAGCTTCCCGCTGCCAACCTCCGCCATCCCCCACCGTGTGCCCCGCCCGAGGCCAGGTCTGGGACTTAACAATCAGGAAGGCATTAACGTTATTATTAATCACACAGATTATAATCATATGAACACTAGAGGCCCTGTGCAAAAATTCGTACACCAGTGGGGTCCTTCAGCCTGGCCTGCGGGATCAGGCCGAAACTGGCTCTCTGACATCCTCCGAGCGGTCCTGGATTGCGAGAGGGCAAGGCCAGGCCGAGGGACACTACCGGTGCACCATTGGGGCCGGAGAGGGACATGAGAGGTTGGCCAGCAGGGGTGGGACCATGGGAGGGCTCCAGGGCATGTCCGGCCCATCTCGCTCAGTCCCGATTGGCCGGAACTCAGCAGCAAGCGAACCTACAGGTCAGTACACATCTTAGCAACTGGTCAACTGGTTGACAGACTGCCCCCTGGTAATCAGTGCATAGTGAGTGGTTGCGAGGCCTTAGCATATCATTAGCATATTACGCTTTGACTGGTTGAGTGGACCCCTGGACACTTAGCATATGAGGCTTTTATTATGAAGGATATTATGCAATATAGTATGTATTAATATGCTATTAATAATCATGTTAAGAATACGTATTCATTAGTCTGGTTAATAATCAGTCAGGCCTGGGCACTGACCAACCAGAGTGGACTCAGCTGCACAGACCCACTGGTTGGGAGCTCTGCTGAGCTCTCTGCTGGATTCTCAGCTGCAGCTTCAAACCCCAGGTCCTGTGTTTGACTCCTGCCTCTGATACTGGAGCTTGCTGAGGGGCTTTGGGGGCTCCCTTTGGCCTCAGTTTGCTCTTCTGTACAATGGGAGCAGTGCCGCCTGCCCATCTCCACTCCTTTTGGATCCGGACAGATTGACTAAATGCTTTTTGCTAAATAGAGGACTCAGCTACTGATCTTGACCCCAAGTAGCTTTCCCTACTACCCCCATAGGACAGTAACCGCTTGGTCAGAGGAAGCCTGGACTGAGCCCACAGGGCCCCCCGAAAGGGCCTCTCCTTCTCGGGGTGCCTTACCCCCACCCTGGCACCATCAAGCAGGAGGCCTGGCCTCAAGGCAATCAAATAAATCAGAGACCTCAGACAGGAGGGCTGGCCCCCGACATCATTCAGACTCAGACCCAACCTCATGCGGCCCAAAGCGTGTCCCACCCTCAGAGTTCACTGGGAGCGCTGCCAACCAACCTTCCCTCACTAATTCGGCAGATTGGCCAATAGTATCTGTTTCATCTCCAAATGTCCCATCTGGCACGTTGCTCTCAGGGTGCCCACACATGTGCGCCATGATAGAACCGGGCAAATACCTCCCAATTTAGTTTATTTTTAATTCCCCAACTTGGTTACAGGCTAGTTCTATAATTGTTCATGTAATTACCTGATTCCATCAAATATGACACAAACTAATGAAATGGGAGTGCGAAACCAAGGAAGTGAATGCTGTGGAAGGTCTCAATCAAGACAACTCTCTTGCCCTAACCGGTTTGGCTCAGTGGATAGAGCATCAGCCTGCGGACTGGAGGGTCCCAGGTTCGATTCCGGTCAAGGGCGTGTACCTTGATTGCAGGCACATCCCCAGTAGCGGGTGTGCAGGAGGCAGCTAATGGATGTTTCTCTCTCATCGATGTTTCTAACTCTTTTTAAAAAATATATTTTTTTTATTGATTTTTTACAGAGAGGAAGGGAAAGAGATAGAGTTAGAAACATCAATGAGAGAGAGTCATCGATCAGCTGCCTCTTGCACGTCCCCCACTGGGGATGTGCTCGCAACTAAGGTACACGCCCCTGACTGGAATCGAACCCGGGACCCTTCAGTCCGCAGGCCAAAGCTCTATCCATTGAGCCAAACCGGTTTTGGCAATGTTTCTAACTCTTTATCCCTCTCCCTTTCTCTCTGTAAAAAAAAAAATCAATAAAATATATTTTACAAAAAGACAACTCTCTCAGAATATGTATTGTCAAGAAAGGAGGGAACAAAATAACAAGCAAAGGCTGCACCGTTGTACACATCTGGACAGATTCTGCGTTTGCATTGATTTGCATGGGCATGTCAGCTCTCAAGCCACGTGGAAGAAAAGGAGGAATTATAAACGGAATTCTATGGGTTTCATTACTGTGAGAATGACTACCTGGAACTCCCGTGCGGAGGGTCATGCTCAAAAAAAAATTGCCGTGGTCCTCAATAAAAAATAAGTCAATGAATGCTCATTCACCTGCCAAATTTAAGAGAAAATCCTTGAAACAGATACATATACATTGTTTCTAATGATTTCCCCCTTTAAAAAAAAAAAGAATTTTGTTGGTTTTTAGAGGGGAAAGAAGGGAGAGAAACATCAATGTGTGAGAGCGAAACATGGATCGGCTCCCTCCTGCATGCCCCCCACGAAGCCTGGTAACGTGACCTCACAGGGATGACGCCCATTCACCTGAGGCCCACCGGCCAGGGTCCCCTGTCATGGGTGATGCCTGGAATTACCGGTGTGACTCAGCTAACCATTTGCGACGCTCCTGCTGTTCCCGGTTAGCAGGGTTAGCATTGCCAGCCTGTCCCACAGGCGAGAACACGGAGGCTGAGCAGCATGCAATGGCTTGTCCATAGTTTCAGAGCCCATGAAGGGTCCCCCGGACCCTGCTGCCCCTGCCTCTGTGGGATCCACGATTCTGAGATGGCCCCCAAGATTCCAGCCCCCTTGGGTACACACCCCATCCAGCTCCCACCCTTAGAGTGGAGGAGTGGGCGAGCCTGAGATTCCGGTCCTGGGATGGGGTTTCTAAGCCAAGCGCTCTGAGTTTAACCAGAGGGACATGATCCTGGTGGGCCTGGCCTAATCAGTTGAAGAAGAAGGTCCAAGACCTTGGAGACAAGGGATCGCCATCACAGGTTCCACAGCTTCGAGGCCCTGGGTTCTGGCAACAACCTGCACGAGCCTGAAAGGGGACCCGGAGGGCCCAATGAGACCCGGCCGGCAGCCAACACCTTGTGAGCAGTCCTACCAGGCCTGGGCGAATTCATGCTCGGAAACTATGCGAGCGGCGACTGGTGTTGCTCCACACTTCTAAAACGGTGGCCATCCACGCCAAAACCGGTGTGGCTCAGTGGCTAGAGCATCAGCCTGCGGACTGAAAGGTCCCAGGTTCGATTCCCGTCAAGGGTATGTACCTTGGTTGCAAGCACATCCCCAGTAGGGGGTGTGCAGGAGGCAGCTGATGGATGTTTCTCTCTCATGGATGTTTCTAACTTTCTATCCCTCTCCCTTCCTCTCTGTGAAAAATCAATAAAATATATTTAAAAAATAAAATAAAATGGTGGCCATTCGTCATGTAGCAATAGAAAACAAAGGCATCGCCCCCGCCCCCCCATACCCCCAAGAACCCCCAAATACAGCAGAGCTTTCCCGCTGGCCTGCCTGCGGGAAGGAACGCTCTGACCTTGGCGGACGGGGAGCTGACCTTGCGAGGAGGGACTCCCTCAAGGTGACTTCTCAATTCCGAGGGACGTCTTGCTTTCCTTCCAGGCAAATTAGCTTCCCGTACGAAACCCGGTTTAAGTAAATGATTAGGAAGGAGGCCTCCCACCGCCGCCGCCTCCCCACTCCTGGGGAAGGGCCCCTGCCTCCGCTCCCATCTCTGAATTAAACATCAATAAAGTGGCCATCATTAGCGCGCCTTCCGATGGAGCTTCTCTAAATTTCATGCCCTGTCAGATCCTCCTCTGCCTAATAAGTTTACTTTTTCCGAGCGGCCCAGGTTCCTTCCCCGCCTCCACCCCGACCCTCCCGCTCTCACACAGAGGCGGCCACTAATTGCCAGGCCCTGCTCAGCCCCCGGGCCCGGCTTTTAAAAATAAAAGTGCAAGCAAAGGAACCACTTGCAGCCATTTACTAGCTGCTCTGGGTGTCTTCTTCACTGTGGAGGGCGGGTGGTCTCTGCCGCTTCCACCGGGCTGAGCGGCGAGGGCCGAGGCCCGCTCTGGTGTACTCCGTTCTTCCCGGGCCCTCGCGTGAGGCCCGGCAGGGCAGAGGCGCGCCGGCGATGTTTGCAGAAGGAAGGCAGGGAGGAGGGAAACAGCCGAAGGAAGCGAGGAGGGGAATGGGAGAGAAGAGAAGCAGAGAGAAGGGAGGCAGGGACGAGGGGGCAGGAGGAGGGAAGCGGGGGTACAGCTCCTCTGGTCTCACACCACGTGGCGCTACACAAAGCACCCGCGGCCTGTGTGCCAGGCCACGCAGCCACGTTCCCACCAGAGGTCATGCAGACCGTCCTGGCCTGTCTCCCAGCTTCCCGAGCTCCCAGCTTCCTGAACCCCCCAATTTCCTGGCTGTGGGAGATGCTCGAACCGTGGTCCTCCTGCTGCCAGGGCCCAGGAGCTGGGGCCAGAAGAGCAGCCCTCCAGGAGGGAGCCGGGAGAACTGGTGGCTGAGTCCTCCAGCTGCCCTGCCCCCGAGCAGGGTGGTTGCGGGTTGTGTGTCACAGTCTCCAGAAGCTTCCGCAAGGGCGGGGGCGTGGCCCTTGCAGGAGCCCTCTTTAGCACAGAGTTTCTTTCGGCCTCCCCAGTATTACCGGCCCACTTATGCAGGGGGCTTGCTGGCATCGCTTCCCAAATACATTCCGTGCCCTGGACTTGTCTCGCCCCTGTGGGGGAGCCACCCTCATGGCCTTTTCCTGCCCATCTTGTCTTGGGCCTGGGCAGGCAGACATCCATCCATCCATCCATCCATCCATCCATCCATCCCCGTTTCAGAATCCTGCCCCATCCAGCTCCGGCAGCCGTGAGGCGTCATCCTGGATCAATGGGCCCCGGGTCCCAAAACGCTGTCTCTGGACCTCCTTTCACGGGGCCAGTGGCAACCACTGTCCAGACAGACAAGGTGGAAAGGAGGCCCCTCCACCCGCCGAGGGTGCCATCACGCACCAGCACCCTCCGTGGCAATGGCCTTGGACCCTGCAGCGCGTGGCACTGAGCACGTCCTCCTCCGCAGGCGCCGTTCCAGACGCTGCGCACGGAGCAACGACTCTCCCCCTGCAGACCACCTGCAGCTCTTCCCTCTTCATGTGTAAGTTGGGAAACTGAGGCACGGAGAGGCCAAGTGCCTTGTTGGAGGGCACACAGCTTGTCAGGGGTGGCGCCGGACTCAAAGCCAGGTGGTCACGGAAACAACACTGTCTCTGACAGTGAACGTCCGCCACGCCTCTCATCCGCGTGATGGAGCTTCCAGCCCGTCCCACGCTGTGAGACCACACACCTGCCCGAAGCGCAGTGCATCCTGGGAGGGCCTGGGCTACGGAGCACACCTGGCCCTCTGATTGAATGGGGAACGGGTGGGGGTGGGGGGAAAGGGGGCGGTCAGGACCACACAGTGTTTCCTCTGACCACTGGGCCCCTTTGCACCTGGCCAGAACCATGGCCTATCACTCCCCTCCCAGGCCCTGTCACCCAGCCCATGGCGTCAGGGTGGCACCGGGCGACCACAGGCCTGGGGGTTAGGATCGTCCCCTGACAGACCCCGAGTGCGTGGCTGGAAATGAGGCATGTCCAGGGGCCCCCGCGAAGCCCCGAGGCCTTCCTCCAGGAACAAGCCTGCGTGGTCAGTTGCCACCTTATCGGCGAGCAGGAGGGAGGACATGTGCTTCTGCTGCTCAGATCTCTCCCCCGTCTCCCTCCAAAGCTGCTTACGGGGAGCCCATCGCCAGCTGAGACAGCGAGAGGCCAATAACGCTCTCTCCGGGCTCAGCGGGTGGCTGAACTCATTACATGCATGTCAGCTGCACCCACAGCCGCGCGAGGAGGAGGGATGGGGCCGGGCCCCGGGGTCTGAGAGCTGGGACCTCAGCCTGGCTCCTGGAGACCCGGGGGCTGGCCTTGCGAACGATGGACTGGAGAACCGTAGCAACTGATGGACAGTGGGCACCCTGATGGACAGCGGGTACCCTGATGGACAGCGGGCACCCTGATTGGCAGAGATAATCCCAGGTTGGGCTGGACCTATTGTCATCCAAGGAATAGAAAGGAAGTTGCTGTTATGGACGATTGGCCATGAGCCTGGCATGGTGCTGGCAGCTTTCCACCTGTTATTTCGGTGTCACGTGGCAGTGAGAGCCTGCTTGGGTTCGGGCCCCAGCCCCGGAGTGGCTGTGACTGTGAGTGAGTTACTTATTCTCTCTGAGCCTCAGATTTCTCACCTCTAAAATGGGACTACTGAGTCTCCCCTCCAAAGGGGCCCCTGAGGGTTGGACGGGTAAATGCGTGTGAAGACCTCGGATTAGCTCATGCAGAGTGGTGGCAGCTGTTTTCATTCTCTCTTCATTTGGTCCTCGTGGTGGTTCCAGGAAGAGCTGTGATCATCCCCATTTCACAGAAAGGGAAACTGAGGCACTGGGGAGTTAGGCCATTGGCCCAAAGGTGCACAGAGGTGGCTGGGCTTGACCGCCGCCGCTGTCCTGTGAAAGTGGGACCGTCTTTCTTCCTTGTAGGACTCAAGGTCATCGGGGGCGACCCTGACGACCGAGGCCTGGGATTCGCTCTTACTCTCTGAGTGTCTGAGGCCTCCCTGGCTGGTGTGGGCAGGTGGACAAAGGGGTGTTGGCCATGAGAACAGCTGACAGTCCTTCCTGCTCAGAGATCTCTCACGGGTGAGGACTGCTCAGTCCCCGGGGGCAGGTGTGCGGGATCTCTCTGGCGATGTCCTCTGTCCGGTCCCTCAGCCTCCAGCTCCAGCACCAGCCTAGAGAGTGCCTTTGTAGGAATCAGATATCATTGCCTCCTCCGGGGAGGACTCCAGGTTGCTCTTCAGTCCCCACTTGGGGACCAGGGCCTGGAGCCTTGGTCGGTGCCCAGCACGTGCTAAGCTCCTAAATGAGAGCCACTGGGGTCAGAGTGCAAGCCAACAGAGAGTCTGGCCCTGGGCCCCCCACCCTGCCGCCCACAGGCTGTTCTTGCAGCCGAACACCCTCCTCGGGGCTCTCCCTGCAGGGGGGCAGTCCGTTGGACAAAAGACAAGACCGAGGGTCAGAGTGGGGGAAGGCTTAATGCAACTCGTGGGACCCAGAACCTGTGCAGGCTCTGGGGTCCAATGGGACAGAGGCCGGAGACATTAGCTTCTTGTCCAGCGGGCGGACACCTGCTGGCCCCTCCCCAAGGCTCCTCTGTGGGGGTTGGGCTGGGGAGGTCAGCCTGGGTTTCTCATGTCCCACAGCGACCCCTCTTTGCCCTCCCTGTCACTCCCTCTCAGAGGCCCATGTCTGCATATGCTGTCTGTGCAGAGGGAACCACACGTATCGGCTTATGTACACACACACACACACACACACACACACAAGTAAGCACCCATACACTACATATGCATGCCCACACGAACATGTAACTTCACACGTGCCCACACACGCAGCAGGTAGGCACGGGCAAATACACCCCACGGGCGCACATCCATGCACGTGCGTGTTTGCAGGCGCGCACGGCAGATACCTGGAAGCAGCCACATTCACGTCGGTGTGCACCACCCACGTGCACGCATGCTCACGGACCACAGTATAGACGCACACACGTGTGGACACACACCTGGAACACATGCCTGCCACACAAGTGCATCATGTACCTCCTCACACATGCACGTGCAAGCGCACACTGGCACAGACACATGCACACACATGCACGCGTGCCTGCGCTCCGAGGCTCCAGCCGCAGCCCCGCCGCCCGCCTGCCTGTAATTGCTCCCAGCCCCGGAGTCTGGCAAATCGCTCTTGCGGGGCGTCGACCGCCACCCCTGATTAATCCCAGCTTTTCCCGCGCCCCCAGCGCCCCTGCACCGCGCTGAGCTGCACAGCCCGCCCGCCCGCCCGCCCGCCGGCCGGCCGGGCCCATCCCCGGCCCGGCTCCTAATCAAAAGGCAGGTTTCCGCGCCGGGCACCTGTTTGCAGCCGTGTTTTATCTCCGCGGCGGCGCTGAATAATTCATGGCCCCGGGTCTGCTTTGCAGTCAAACGCGCCGCTGCGTCCTGTCCGTCCAGGCGCCGCCGCCGCCCGCCGGCCGCTGTGATTTATTATTTACGCCGTGCGGCCGGCCCCGGTGTAAGGTGAGCATTGTGGCCGCTCGCAGAACTGTTACAATCTGGCCTCGTTAGTGGCCTTTCTTGCTGCCTCTCGGAACGGCGGGCCCGCTGATTGATTTCTCCCACGGAACCTCCGCCGGGCTCCCCAAGCGGCTGCCGTCAAACCAGGCGCGGCCTTCCTCCTCCGGAACAAGAAGAACTGGCATTTGGATGGCGCTTCTTCTTTCATCCATTGTGCCTCCCCCTCTGCCCAGGCATCCCCCATTAGGGGTCCCCCCCTGGGCTCCCTCCTTCCCCCAGATGCTGCTGAGAGGAGCATCTAAGCGGAGAGGAGATGAGGGTTTTCTCACGGTGGTGCAGGCCCGTGGGGGACGGGCTGCCAGGGCTTTCGCGGTGGCTAGCCAGACGGAGCCGGCCCCGGGGAGAAAAGTTTTCCTGCTTCGAAAGAAGTTTTCAAACGCAGAGGGCGATGCGGGGAGAGAGGGGGTGGTGGGCCTATCTTGCTGCTGCCAGGAAGACGAGGTCTCTGGAGGACGGGAAGAAGCCAGGCGGGAGAGGGGAGCGAGGCTGGAGGATGGATGCCTGTGGACCAGGCGCCTGCTGGGGCTTCCCCGATGGATTTCAGCCTCAGAGCGACGGCGTCGAGAGAGCAGGAGCCCCAGCTCATCCAAACGGAAGCCACTGCAGAGCGAGCCAGAGGAGGCGCTGGGATTTGAACCCAAGCCCACCGAGGTGAAACGGTGCATGCCTTTCCCTAAGCCCCTCTGCGGCAGGGCTCAGTCACGTCGGGGCCCAGCCTTGGTGTGGGCTGGGAGCGACCCACTTCTCGAGGCTCCCAAGGAATAACCCCGCTCCCTTGTATTGCTGCGGGGTCTGAAATTCCGCCCTGGTAGCCACTCCCCTCCGCATCAAAACGAGGGACCATGGTCTAAACAGGCTGTGGGCGGGAGAGGAGGGCCTAGATGGCCCTTTCCTGGGTGCCCCTGGGGGACCAGAGCAGGTCCCACATTTCCTTAAGGAAGCACCTCACCCTTCGGAGCTGAGCGGAGGCGGGGGGTATGCTCTGGCACAGCACGCGGCACTGGCAGGGGACCCTGACATTTGACCTTCTGCAGAGTGTGGGCTCACTCAGCTGACAAGGGAGCAGCTGGCCCAGAGGGCCAAGGAAGGGTTGGGGTTGCAGCCCAGCCCTTGTCTGGTCAGGATGGGTCACAAACCTGAGGAGGAGATGACCTGGGGGACCAGGAGTCCACTTACTTCGGGTGCTATAGGTTGGTAGGTTGGGGGACACCCCCCCGCCCCCCAATAAACCATGTTGTGGAACTCTCCCTGCAGGGCCCCTGAGTAGGCACAGGGGACAGTGAGGCAAGCAGATTCCCTGCCCAGCATCGGAGTCCATTCCCCCTACATGCACGGGGCGCCTGCATGAGGGCTGGTCCAGGCTACTCCACCTCAGCACCAGGAATATTTAGGAGCTGAAAGAATCCATCATTCTTTATGGTATGGGGTCTCCTGTCCTTTGCAGGATGCTTATCCCTGACCTGTATCCACGAGAACCAGTAGCACCTTCCCTACTCCCACCCTGAGCTGGGACAACCAACACCACCTCCAGTCCTTGCCCAGTGACACGTGGGCCCACAGTGGCCGTGGTGGGGAATCACAGTGACAGAAATAGCCAATGGCCACGCAGTGTGATGACTATAACGGAGGAATGCAGAGTTTGGCCTCCAGCTAGTCCGGGCTCTGCTCACACGCTCCAAGGATGGGGAGCTCACTGCCTACAGACGTTTTGTCATCCTTCAGTCCATCACCATCTCGGTCTGAAACCTGTCGCCTGTGGTTCTCATTGATACAGCTGTTGATGGCTCTAAGGGACCATGCCGACTCCCGTTATAAGCAAAGAATTTGCCTGAGTCTCGGCAGAATGGAGACAGAGGCTTGGGGGACGTTTCAGCACCCGCCCCTCTCCCCAATGTCGGTATGGCCCTCCCATCCCTGTACCGCCTTGGAGATCTAGAAGAGACATTTGTAATAATCTAACCCAATGGTTGGCAAACTCATTCGCCCGCAGAGCCAAATATCAATAGGACAACAATGGACATGTCTTTGGAGAGCCACATTTTAAAAACTTAAACTTCTTCTGACGCCACTCCTTCAACATAGACTCGCCCAGGCCGTGGTAGTTTGTGGAAGAGCCACCCTCAAGGGGCCAAAGAGCTGCATGTGGCTCGAGGGCCGCAGTTTGCCGACCATGGACGTAACCTCATGCCCATGTCACCGATAAGTGGGGACCTAAAAGAGAGGAGACTTGCTTGAGGCCGCACAGAACATCAGCAGCACAGGTAAGACTACCTACCACCCTATATATGACCCTATATATATGCTCATGCTTCTCACCTTCCCTAGTTACCCTGATTCCCATAGTTTTCTTTCTTTCTTCCAAGAGTATGCCAGGGATAGGCAGGGTGTATGCAGAGGGCCAGGCGCTATGTGTCAAAGCCAGGGTCCCCGTCCCACCCCTCTGCTATGCTGGGGGCACAACAATAGTCTCAGCCACACAACCCCACCCCCTCAGGAACTGTTCTCCTCCAGACACTGCGGGCTTTCATGCTATTTGAGTAGGAAAGTCTCCGATTAAAAGAATAAACCACTAGACAAGAAAGCAAGCCTTTTAAAAAGGCAACTATTAATGCTCCTGACAACTAAAAGATATAAAAGAAAGGATAACAGTCCCAGTATACCCTAAGAGTCAGCTGAGAGTAATATCTTCAAAGTCATAATAATGTGAATTTTTAATGCTATTTTAATCAAATTTATATTGGGAGAACTGGAGAGGAAAAAAGGTGTGGAAGTAAAAGGGGGGAGACTTTCGGTTAGAAATATAAGCCCTGCCGAAACCGGTTTGGCTCATGGATAGAGCGTCAGCCTGCGGACTGAAAGGTCCCAGGTTCGATTCTGGTTAAGGGCATGTACCTTGGTTGTGGACACATCCCCAGTAGGGGGTGTGCAAGAGGCAGCTGATGGATGTTCCTCTCTCGTCGATGTTTCTAACTCTCTAACCCTCTCCCTTCCTCTCTCAAAAAAATCAATAAAATATATGAGGTTGGTTGACCTATTTGGAAGTGTCTTTTGTGTGAAGTGTATCATTGGGCATGTGGAAGTATTATTGATATGAGAAAATGCTAAGTAACTGATTTACTATCTGAAAAGGGATTTACTATCGGGGAAAGGGAGGGAGGAAGAGACTGAACATAAACTGTGCACCTATGGATGAGGACAATGGGGGAGGGTAAGGGGGCGGAGGGTGGGGTGGGAACCTGGTGGAGGGGGGAAGACATGAGGAACCTTTGTAATAATATGAACAATAAAGGTTGATTTAAAAAATAATAATCAAATAAAATATAAAAAAATAAAAGAGGATGGGAGAGGATGCTGCCCATGGATCTGTAGAAGGTCCTCTGAAAAACCCAGTAGGGTGCTGACCAGCACATGCATGTGAGAAACCCATCCCGAGGCAGGCAGAGATCCACCCAGAAGGAGGAAAGAGTATTGGGAGCTCACACAGAGTCTGCGATGATACCTGTTTCCATCAGGCAGAGTGGAAACCCTTTAGAACTCACAGAGCATTGAGGAGGGGGTGCAGAAGGGCCTTGCCTCAATAACAGGGAGGGATTATCCCTCAATGAACCTTGCTGTGGCAGGCCAGAGACAAAGTTCATTTTTAGCGATAACGGGTCCCATTTGTCAAGAGGATACAGGAAACCTAAACATGGATACACTTAATAACAGAGCTTCAAAATATATGAGGCATAGCCTGATGGGACTGCGAGGAGAAATAGATAAATCTACAATTACAGCTGGAGATTTCAATGCCCTCCTCTCAATAATTGAGAGAAGAAGGAGACAGAAAATCAGTGAGGCTATCTGAGACTTGTACAACAGTATCAATCAACTTGACCTGATTGGCATTTATAGAACGCTCTGCCCAACAAGAACAGCACATGCATTCTTCATGAATGCCCTCAGAATATTCACCAGGATAGACCACATTCGGGTCACAAAACAAGTCTCAGTACATTTTAATAGATTCAAAGTTATGTTCACTGACCACGTGAAATTATGGTAGAACTTAAGTACAGGAAAAAATCTGAAAAAATTTTCCAAATCTTTGGAAATCACATAACACGCTTTTAAATAAACCATGGGTCAAAGGGAAAAAAAAGAAAAGAAAGGTAAATTAGATTTCTTGAAATACATGTAATAAAATTACAAAATATAAAAGTGTGTGAGATGCATCTAAAAGAGTATAAAGGGAAAATGATAAACATATATATTACCAAATAATAAAGGTCTCAAATAAATGACATCCACTTCCATTTTAAGAAACTAAAAAAAAAAAAGTTAAAGAAAAAGTTAAACTCAAAGCAAGCAGGGAAAATTGAACAATAAAGATCAGAGTGGAAATCAATGAACAGAAAAGAGAAAAAACAATTGAGAAAATCATTAACATCAAAAGCTAATATTGTGATGTCAATAAAATTGATAAAATTTTAGATAGGCTAATCTGGAAACAAAGAAACAAAATATTATATAATACCAGGAGTGAGAGAGGTGAAATCACTACAGATTCTACTGATATTTACAAGATAATAATTGACAAATTCCTTTAAAAGCATATCACCACCACAACTCATGAAAAAATAAATGGAAATTTAAATTAAGTCATAATTTAAATTTTAGTTTAAAAAATCTGCCATATATATTAAAATAAAATAAAAAAAATTCCAGGCCAATGAGACTTTATTACTAGCACTATTAAACTTAACAAAAACAACAACAAAAAACCAATTCTACAAAAACTATCCCAAAAAATTAAAGAAGAGGAAATATTTCACAACTGTCATAGGCCAGAATTACTCTGAAACCAAAATCTGATAAGGACATTAAAGTACAGACCTATAAACCTCATGAACATAGCAGCAAAAGTTCTTAATAAGATTTTAGCAATTTGAATCCAACAATGAATAAAAAGGATACTACATCATGACCAAGTAAGATTTATCCCAGGAATGCAAGGTTAGTTTAAGATTTGAGAATTAATTCATGCAATTCACTATTTTAACAAAATGACAAAGAAAAACTATATGAATACTTCAATAGAGACATACACAGTCCAATGTTAATTCATGATTTTAAAAAATAATTGCAACAAATGGAATGAAAAGAAACTTCTCAACTTAATAAAAGTCATGTACAAAACCCCACAGTTAACATTATATCTAATGGTGAAACACTAATTGCTTTCACTCTAAGTTCAAGGACTTAGACCACTCTTTTCATTTCTATTTAATATTGATTTAGAGGGGCTAGCCAATGTAATAAGGCAAGAAGAAAAAAAAAACCAAAAACTTTCATATTGGAAAGTAACAAATAAAAATGACCTTATTCACAAATGACTTGATCATCTAAGTAGAAAATCCAATGGCATATACAAAAAAAGCTATGAGAATTAATAAGTAAATGTAAGGAGAGTACAGAATTCAAGATGACTATACCAAAATCAACTGTATTTCTATGTGCTATCACTGAATAATTGAAAATGGGAATAAAATATGCCATGCACTAGAAAATATAAAACATTTTGAGGATAAATCTCACCAAAGATGTACAAGATCTGTGCACTGATAGCTATAAAGCATTAATGAAAAGTATTAAATAAGACCCAAATCAATGAAGAGATATATCAGGTTTATGCATTAGAATAGCAGTCGCCAACTTTTTGGACCTCACGGGCCATCAGTGGTCCACAGACCACCGGTTGGCAACTGCTGCATTAGAAGGTTTAATATTGCTATGATCCCAATTATCCCCAAATTGGTCTCTAAATCTAATACAATTTCAATCATAAAACAAATTTCATGTAAATTGACAAGCTCATTTTAAAATTCATCTAGAAATGTGAAGGACCTGGAATAGCCAAAACACTTGAAAATGAAAATCAAAGTTGAAAGACTAACGTTGCCTGACATCAAGTCATCAATACAGTAATTGATACCATGTAGTGTTGGTGTTTAGAGAGATAAGTAGATTAACAGAACAGATCAGAGTGTATAAATAGACCCACACATATATGGACAATCAATGTTCAACAAAGATGCAAAGAGAATTTAATGAAGAAACTTTTCAATAAGTATGGAGAATGATTGGGTATCCATAGGCAAATAAGTAAGCATCAATCTGTCCTTCTCCCAAGGTATAAAAATTAATCAGATACCTCAAAAATGGACCAGAGACCTAAAATGTAAAACCTAAAACTACAGAATTCTAGGGGGGAAAAAATAGCCAAAGAACATTTATAACCTTGGGTTAGGTCATAGATTTCTTTTTAAAAACACACACACACACACACACACAAAATAAAACACAAAAACAAACAAACAAACAAAAAAACAAACACATAAAAGAACAAGCTCCATAAAAGATAAAAATTGATCAAACTGAGCATCATCAGTATTAAGAACTTCTGCTCTTTGAAAGCCACTGTTTAGAGAATAAAAAGAAAATATTTGCAAATCACATCTCTGATAAAGGGCTTGTATCCAGAATATATAAAGAACTCTCAAAACTTAATAATAAGGGAATGGCCCGATTTTATAATAAAAAGAGCCACAGATTTAAACAGGTACTTTTCCAAAGGAAACATACAGATGGCAAATGAGCACATGGAAACATGCTGAATAGCATCGGTCACTAGGTAAATGCAAATTAAATCCACTATGAGATACCACTGTGCACCTGTCAGAACGGCTACAAGTAAAAAGACGGAGCATGATGGAAAGACCTTGACTTTAGATGAAGAGACTGTGTGACCTCTGGCAAGTTACTTAACCTCTCTGAGCCCCGCTTTCTCCATCTGTATGAGAGACGTGATTATCCCACCACCATGTGGGGCTGCTGTGAGAAGGAAGTGAGATAATACGTATAAATCTAGAGGCCCCTTGCAGGATATTTGTGCAAGAATAGGCCTTCCTGCCGAAACCGGTTTGGTTCAGTGGACAGAGCGTCAGCCTGCAGACTGAAAGGTCCCAAGTTTGATTCCAGTCAATGGCATGTACCTTGGTTGCGGCCACATCCCCAGTTGGGGGTCTGCAGGAGGCAGCTGATCGATGTTTCTCTCTCATCAATGTTTCTAACTCTCTATCCCTCTCTCTTCCTCTCTGTAAAAAATCAATAAAATATATATTTTTTTAAAAAAACGAAAGAAAGAAAGAAAGAAAAAGGAGAAAAGAATAGGCCTTCCTTCCCCTGGCCTCACTCCCAGCTGCTCATGAGCCAGCAGGTCCCAGCTCCCAGCTTGCCTGGAGCTAGCATGTCCGTGGGAGCCAGCAAGTCCTGACTTCTGTCCTGAGTGTGGCTCCCTTAGTTCCCTCCACTGCCCCGCTTCCCCTCATAGCAGGCCTCATGCTCCTCCCAGCAGCGCTGCCTCCATATGCAAATTAACCTCCATCTTTGTTGGGCCAATTTGCATACTCACTCTGATTGGCTGTGGGCATAGGGGCGTGATGGTTAATTTGCATGTTTCTCTTTTCTTGGGTAAGATGCCTAGCACCCAGTAGGTAGTCAATAAATCCTAGTTTCACCCCTGCCCTCTCCTCGTCTTGCTCTGCTCCCAAAGGCAGGGACCAGTATGCTTCTATAGCACAGTACCCGGTCTGCAGTGAGTCCCCAGGAACGATTTTCAGTTCGTTATTCACTGCTCACGTACAGTGATGCCTGGGAGAGAAGCCACCCAGATTGCTTCCCCAACAGGCCTGCCCGCGTGGCAGACATATCTATTATAGATGTGTCACATCCCGATAAATATTTTAATACAAATAAATAAAGGATGCCGTGGCCCTCCCAGAGGGTAACTCTTTGCAGCTCACTGCACTCCGTGTCTGTCCCTGATTCCTGCCCACAGTCAGGGTGCCCCCTGGGGGCCTCACGGGCGCTAGCCAGACACGGTGGATGCCGGCGTGGGGGCGTGAAGAGGCAGAGGGCTGGCTCCTTGCAAAGGGGAGGTGTCTTCTCACGCCAGGGTGGCCTTGCAACTCTGGGGAACCTGTTCCCCAGGAGCCTACACTCCAGCGACATCGCCCAGCTCTTCCCATCAAATGGCCCCTGAGAAGAGACAGTGATTGTGCTCGCCGCATGTCTGGTGTCTGGTCTGTGCCGGAAGTGGCAACCGATGGTGTCTTCAAAGGAGTTGATTATATGGTAGGTCAGAGGTCACCTTCCAGCTTACTGGTAACTCTTTTCTGCCTTTCCCTGCCAAGTAGGAAAGAATAAGCTATGCAGCCATTTCATTCATTCATTCATTCATTCATTCAAAAAAAGGTTATGAACACCTGCCACGTGCCTGTATACCTCTATGCAAGGGTCCCCCCCAGAGGTCCCTTCCCTACCCTCTTAGCGGTTCTGCGTGCAATTCAATCCTGTACAATGAACAAGACTGGGGAGAGTGGCTTATACGTGATGTGAGGGCATCTCATCCTCAGCAGGACCCCACCAGGTAGGCACTACTATCAGCCTCAGTTTGCAGATTTGAGCCTTGTCCAAGACTATAGAGCTGGTCAGTGGCAGAGCTGGACTCAAACCTTGGTAGTCAGGCCCAGAGTCCATGCTCTCTACCCCCCAGCTCCTCTGTTGTGTATAGAACGAGGCACTAAGGTACCATCTGCACATAAGGACCTAAGCATGGACGTCTTCCCTGTTTTTATATTCCACCTAGGAGGAGGCAAATCACCATGTGTCCAACAGAAACTGATCCATCTTCTCATCCATCCAGCTATCCACCCACCCACTTATCCTCCCTCCTCCCTCCCTCCCTCCCTCCCTCCCTCCCTCCCCTCCTGCCTCCTTCCTTTCTTCCTGCCTTCGTTCTTTCCTTTCTCGCTTCCACTGAAAGACTATCTGCGATGCCTCTCCTGCAGGTCAGACATCCAGAGCGCTGCTCAGAACCAGGTCAGAACCCCAGGGTGGCAGGCACATACGCAGCCCTCACCTCTGAGCAGGCTCCAATTTAACACGTCTTATCAGACTCCAGCCTACAACTCAAAGCAACACGAAGCCAACCCACACACACGCACACACACACCTCAAACCTCAGGATGAAAGCAATTTCTGAGGACTGGGACTCGCCTTGCTCTGGCTGGACAGACGGACAGACAGAGTGGCTGTGACCAGGGACAGATGCCATTAGGCACCGGGGCCCACAGCCCACCCTGCACCCTTCCGGAAACTGGGGGAGCTGCGGGGCGTCAATTATTGAAGCTCATTAACATAGCTCTGCATGTCTGTCTGGGGGCGCGGAGCCACGGCATTGTTCCGGCGGAGAAAAGCGGGGATGAAATATTGATGCGGCAGCCGGCTTTGTTCTGGGCGCGGGCGGGCGTGGGGAGCGGATCCCCGCAGCCGCCGAGGCTCTAATTAGGGAGGTCGCTGGCTTCTCGGGCGGCCGGGCCGCCTCTAATTTCCACAGAGGGAAGCGGCTCCTGAGTTTTATTGAACACGGCTGAATTTTTATTTTTCAAAAATCAAAACAGAAACAGCTCCTGGCATCTGTGATGAGCGCTGGGTGTTATTTGCTCTTTAGAGATAAAGCTGTTTGTATTCGGGGAGAGCGGGCCGGGGAAGAGAGCGGGGCTGGAGGTTTGTCCTGGGAAAGATGCTCAACCGGGAGGTGCTCGTCAGCAGAAAAATAAACACACACACACACACACACACACACACACACACACACACACACCCCGAGCCCCTGGACCCAGCGCGGCCCTGGTTCCCGGCCCCGGCTCTCTGGCTGCCCCAGAAATCCCTTTGACAATGGACAGCTGGAGCTGAGGTTGCGGGTGGTTAACTCTTGGGGCACTGGCCTCTGACTGGGCTCCAGAAGGTTCTGGGGCAGGAAATGAAGTGGAGAGAAGGCAGGGAGGTCCTAGGGATATAGAGGGGGGAAGGAGCCAGGCCTGACCTCAGGCAAGCAGGGGAACTGGGGAACGGGGAGGAGAAAGGGGAAGCCCCTGGAAGGGAGGGGCCCGATAGCACCCCCAAAGGCCAGCGCAGTCTTTGAATGCTCAATCCCATGCCACGCGGGGTGGGAGAAGAGGCCTCAGGGAAGCCCCGTTAGGTTTCAGTAGCATCCTCCTTCCTCTTGCCTTTTGGGGCGGTTGGTTGATGGGTTGGCCTATCAAGCATGGGCCTCATGTGTTCTAGAAGCCCGGCACCTAGCAGGCCCTGGGAGGCCAGTCAGACAGAGGGACAGAGGGACAGAGGGCCACAAAAGGGGAGACAAACGCTGGGATAGGGAGGTTTCACTCACTTCAGAAGCAGAATTTGAACTGAAGGAAGGCAGGAAGGAAGGAAAGAAAGAAGGAAGGAAAGAAGGGAGGAAGGAAGAAAGGGAGGGAGGGAGGGAGGAAGGAAGGAAGGGAAGGAGGGAGGGAGGGAGGGAGGGAGGAAGGAAGGAAGGAAGGAAGGAAGGAAGGAAGGAAGGAAGGGAGGGAGGGAGGGAGGGAGGGAGGGAGGAAGGAAGGAAGGAAGGAAGGAAGGAAGGAAGGAAGGAAGGAAGGAAGGGAGGGAGGAAGGGAGGAAGGAAGGAAGGAAGGGAGGGAGGAAGGGAGGAAGGAAGGAAGGGAGGGAAGGAGGGAGGGTAGAAGGAAGGAAGAAAGGAAGGAAGGGTGGGAGGGAGGAAGGAAGGAAGGAAAGAAGGGAGGAAGGAAGGAAGGGAGGGAGGGAGGAAGGGAAGGGAGGAAGGGAGGAAGGAAGGAAAGAAGGAAGGGAGGGAGGGAGGAAGGGAGGAAGGGAGGAAGGAAGGAAGGAAGGAAGGAAGGAAGGAAGGAAGGAAGGAAGGAAGGAAGGGAGGGAGGAAGGGAGGAAGGAAGGGAGGGAGGGAGGAGAAGAGAAAGGGGAGAAGAGGGCGAAAGGACCAAGTATTTCAAGGTCAGGAGTGGCAGGCAGGGCACGGTATCTGCAAGGGCGTGGGCGTGCAAGAGGCCGAATCAGAAATTCCCGGGAGCTGCAGCGGAGGAAGCCGATGGAACGAGGTCTGCTTCGGGGACGGGGTCCCCATGGCTCAACCTCCGGATGCAAAGCCGATGGAGGAGCCCTGAGCTGCAGCAGCTCTGCCCGAGCCTGGGGAGCACAGGGATGAGGTGCACGGCGCATGCCCATCATCGAGCCCATGCCGGACTCTGCGGGCAGCCGCTGGCCTCCTCACTGCCGTGGGAATCAGGGCCAGCAGGGAATGGTGGTGTGGGTGCATGCAATGAAGTCACTTCTTTAGCTACAAGAATGTTTCAGTTGCAACTGAGCTGGGCTGGCGTGTTTATTCAAGGAGCATGGAGCACCCTCCTGTCGCCCACACTGTGAGAGGACCCCCTGCAACCCCCCTGGGGGCCCTCCCCTTCCCGCCCCACTGCCCCACTACCATGGTCTGTCCTCACAAATGCTTCCTAACACATCACCGTCACCCGGGTCTTTGTCTAAGGATCTGCCGTGGGGAACCAGCCTGAGCACCCACTGGGTGCCAGCCATTTTCTTCCGTTCTGGCATTACAGAATTCGATAAGACTCTCACACACACCCATTCACACCCGCACGCCACCAAGAACATGCCAAGCAGTAATCTGGGTGCTGGGGACGCAGCTAAGAATGAACCTGTCGCGCTGAAACCGGTTTGGCTCAGTGGATAGAGCGTCAACCTGCAAACTGAAAGGTCCCGGGTTCGATTCCGGTCGGGGGCATGTGCCTTGGTGGCGGGCACATCCCCAGTAGGAGGTGTGCAAAAGGCAGCTGGTCGATGATTCTCTCTCATCGATGTTTCTAACTCTCTATCCCCCTCTCTTCCTCTCTGTAAAAATTCAATAAAATATATTTTAAAAAAGAAAGAAAGAATGAACCTGTCAGAGCCGCTGCCTGCGAGGAACTGACCCTCCCAGGAGAAAGACAGACAGTGCAAACCCTAAATGAATGATGGGTCTGAAAGGCCTTCCTGGTGGAGCGACTTCTGAGGAGACACCTAGAGCAGTTGGGGAGGGAGGATGCACGCCATGAAAATAACCCACATAAGAAGCTAAGCGTGTTCCAGGAGGAGGCAACAGCCTGTGCAAAGGCCCTGGGGCCGCAGGCTCATGGACGGTTGCAGGGCTATCAAGGAAGCCAGTGTGGCAGAGGATGCATGTACAAGGGGGAGAATGAAGGAGACAAGGGTCCATGAGAGCTGGGATGTGGGTCCTGTAGGGTCTCTACCCCCCACTGTGCACACACTGGCTCTCACTGTGCATGTGGTGGGCAGCAGCCGAGGGTTCTGGACCTTTGCCTTTTGCAGAGCAGTTTCAACCCCATTCAGGAGTCCGAGGGGAAATGGGCCTTGTGAGGCAGATCCTGCTCATAGCAGACCTGTGCAGACGGTCTTGCTCAGGTGGAGATGCCCCCCCCCCCACCGCCACCCCTGAAAGGCTTTTTGCACCGGCTGCCCCAAGACCGCCTTCCTCCGCATCTTATTGCATGTGTGTGCATGCAGACATGAAAGGGACCATGGGACACACGCTTGATGAAGCTGCCTCTCTCTCTCTCTCTCTCTCTCTCTCTCTCTCTCTCTCTCTCTCTCCCTCCCTTACTTATGTATTCAACAGACATTCCTTGTGCTCCTTGACATGTCAGGTGCTTCTCTGGGCCCGGGGGCACTCTGGTGAGTGAGGCAAGACGGGGGTCCCTGCCCGAGTTGACCTCACATCCCCCTGGGGGAAATGGATGCTCCACACATGATCAGAAAAACATGCAAAAAATGTATTTCGGGGAGTGCCGAGTCCTGTACAGAAAAAGTAAAACCGGTTGAACTGGTGGCACTCAACACATTGACAATGTCTGGGGACATTTCTAATCGTCATAACCTTGGGAGGTGGGTAATACTGGCAAGCACCCTCTAGAGATACTGCTAGGCCATCCTACAGTGCACAGGGCACCCTTCCCCCCCCAACAAAGAACTCCCTGGCCCCCCAAGAGCAAAGACTGGAATGCTCTAAGGCAGTGATCTGCAAACTCATTCGTCCACAGAGCCAAATATCAGCAGGACGACGACTGACATTCCTTTGGAGAGCCATTTTTTTAAACGTAAACTACTTCTAACGCCACTTCTTCAACATAGACTCGCCCAGGCCGTGGTATTTGTGGAAAAGCCACACTCAAGGGGCCCAAGAGCTGCCTGTGGCTCGCGAGCCGCTGTTTGCCGATCACGGCTCTAAGGTAGAGGGGAAAGAGTGCCGTGGGTGCAGAAGAGTGATCGAAGGCCGATGGTCTGGGTGCACTGTTGTTTTCTCATCTCTTAAGAACCTGGGAAGGACAGTGGCTCCAACCACATCTCCCCAACCATCCACTTCATTGGGGGCAACGGAACCTCAGGGAGAAGCCAGGGTTTGCCCACGTCTTTGTAGACAGGCCATGCAGGGGCTGTGTAGCTCTCCTCACGTCCAAGTTCACCCCCATTCCTTAGCCCGGGTTGCCAGACACAGCACCCCGACAGCCCCGCACCCCTTCACAAGCAAGGCTGGGCTTTGAGAGTCTCTTTCTCCCAGGCCCCACGCCTTCTTCGCTGTGACATTTCCTTCCCTGCCCCCCATCACCCCTCTTCTCACCACCAATCTGCCTCCTAGGCCTCAGCCTTGCTGGAGGCTTTGATTAAAAATGCACCTCCTAATCTCATCAGGGGCCAGAAACATGCATATATGCAAATCAACATCTGCTCCTCTACTCGGGAAGGATCTTCCCAGGGTGCCCTGGGAGAAGGGAAGGCTCCAGAACGTCGAAAAGTCGCTTCCAATACCCCTGGGTTCCCGACGAAAAGTCACTCTCCGTGGAACTGGAGGTTGTGCGTGAAGGAGGAAATGAGGGCGCAGGCCCAGCGTGGCCCATCTCAGGCTGTGCTTACTCTTTCCTCCGGCCTCTCCTGGGCTACAGGAGACATGGCTCCACCCCTGGACCAGGGGCGCTCGCCCCTCTGGCTGACGAGGGAAGCAGCAGCGGGTGGCCCCTTCTTGGCTCTGATGGGTGTCCGCTTTGTCAACATGAAGGCCTCGGTCCTCTACTCGGATAATTACTGTCTGTGTGTCTGGGGTCTACAACACCAGAGGCTGTATCTCACTTGTGTGGAGCCCAAAATGGTACCAGAGATCGGGGGTGAGGATGACCCTGAGCTTAAGGCAAATGTCCCATGGGGACCTCAGCATTCTCTTCAGAGGCTCTTTGGGTACACATCCCATAATAGGCACGTCCCATTGGCCAGAACTTAAGTCACATGGTCTCGTCTAGCTGCAAGGGAGTCTGGGCAATGCCATCTAGAGGTGCAGCCAGGGGGGTCTGAGTGTTCAGGAGCGGAATACCCCTTTCTCAGACAACCAGGAACTGAAAGAGCACTGACCAGCTCAGGTCTTTGGCTGTAAGTGACACAGAGAGAACATCGTTAGGAATTTTATCGGCGGGATGTCAAGGAATCACCAGCATGGGGAATGATGGGGCTGCTCTGACAGCCTCGGAAGCAGCCGCCATAGCCCTGGGGTCACCATAGGAATGGCCTGGCCACAAAGCTAGCCACCACTAGGGTGAGGCAAGCCCTCCCAGGTCTCCATCCTGGCAACGCTGGTGGCAGAACAAGTCCCATTGAGAGCACTGGACGGGCCACACCTAGGTCCCACCTTGCCCTCCGCTGCTCTTGTCCTGGTGGCTTCCACCAGCACGGTCCGCACCTGCATTTGTCATCCTGCCCAAGCTGCCCCTCTGAGGAAGAGGGTGATTCGCCAAAGGAAACCGGGAGGCGGAGCCAGGAGGCGGGGTCAGCCTAGTGTTGCTGGCCATTGGTCCGCCAGAGGAAACTGGCTTAGAGACGGAACGTGGCAGGTCCCTGAGGTTATGGACTAAGTCGCGTGCCCCCGAAACCCATCTGCGGAAGCTCTAACCCCCGGTGTGGCTGCATGTGGAGAAGGGGCCTTTGAAGAGGTCATGAAGGGTGAATGAGGTCATCAAGGTGGGGTCCCCACCCCATAGGACCACAAATATCAGAAGAGGTGGAGGCGCCGGAGTGCGTCCCCTGAGGAAGCCGTCGTGTGAGACCACATCTGTATCACATCCGTACTGACGTCATCACAGCTCGTACAGCCTTAAAGAGCTACAATGACTGGGTTGAACCGCACAAAACTGACGGTATTGGGCCAATTTTTAAAATCTATCACAATGGTTCCTTCCAATCGTTCAGCTCTGTACCTGTAATTACGCCTGATCTATATCATCTATTATATTTTTAGTCTATATCTCCGTTTTTCCATAAAAAAAGATACTTCTCATACGAAATCCAGGAGGCACCGCTCATCCCTACCCCCCACCTGGCACCCTGAGATGGAGAGGAAACTCGGCCTCGGGGGAACCTAGGAGAGACTCCAGCCACTCCCTCTGCTGGCCAGGGGAGGCCCTCATCCGCTACCCACTGCCCCTTCCTCGCCAGAAGGGGGCGATCAGTGGACCGTCTGGCACTGAGTTGCTGGGATGGCCAGCGCGCAGGGTATGGGCCTCAGGGCGGCCTCCCGTTGGGTGAAGTCAGAGGCTGCGGGGCAGAGCCGGGGCGGAGGGAGGCAGGCCCACGCTAGGCCCTGCCCCAGCCCTCCCCGCCTCTCCCTTCCTTTCCTGCTGCTTCTACAAGGGGAACTAGAGGTGACCACCCACCGCTGCCATCCCAGTCCCCCAGTCCCCGCGCAGGCTCGCTTAGCCTGGCCTCCGGGTGCCCCGTCCTCAGTCCCCGAGGCCACTGGCTGCCCACTTGGCCCGGCCGCCTCCTCTCGCCGCGGGGCTGTTTGTGGAGCCGTCCCAGGCAGCCCCGGCCTCTGTCTTCCTGTTTAGACAAACAAACAAAAGCCGGTTCGGTTACCACGGCCGGGCTGTGCGGCGTCCAACACAAACCGAGGCCGCCCGCCTGGCGTCTCCGGGTGCCCCGGGTTCGGCTCGGGTGCTCCCAGGACAGCTGCCTCGTCCCCACTCTGGCCTGTAACCCCCTCCCCGGTGACACCCGCCCCTTCACCCCCTTCACAGAGGCCATGTGACACCCTAGGCTGCAACAGGAGACTGGAAGCTGGAGGTCCCCGGTCCAGCCTGGGCTGGACCCTCCTTGTCACCTCAAAGCTCTAGGAGGCCCTGTCCACGTGGTTTGTCTTGGCCAATGGGACAGTGGCGACTGTGATGCAGGCAGAGCTTGAAAAAGCGCTGGGGCACCAGGGCTTGCCCTCTAGCGGCTCCTAGAACCCCGGAACCTGGGCTAGCCTTCTGGGAGATGGGGGCCCCCCCGATGGCAGGAAGCCCCATTTCCCCCACGGAGACCAGTATCGCCCAGCCAGCTCCAGCTAGCCCCCTCTTGGCCCGCAGATGTAGGAGCAAGCCTGGCCAAGACCAGCCCAATCCAGCCGAGACCAGAAGCAACGCTTGGCGAAGCTCACCCCAAATTGTCGTGCTGAATGGTGAGAGGCTGCACGGTGGCTTGGGGGTGTTTTGTCACCCCGAGAAAGTGACCTGAGTGTTCTTGCCAACTGGCTGCACTCCATGAACCCAGAAAAGTCGAGAGAGAGAGAGAGAGAGAGAGAGAGAGAGAGAGAGAGAGAGATGCCATAAGTACTTGGGACCAACCTCTTCTTGACTTGGCTTTCCCCAATGTCCCAGCCCCAACTCCTGTCCTCCCTGGTCCCCATCCTCCCCCCCCCTCCCCCCCCCCCCCCGGCCTTGGCAAGCCTGGTCCATGGTGACCTCACCGCGCTCCGCGGAGCCCAGGCAGTAACCCGGCGTCAATCGGTGAACACTTTCTTACCTCAATTAAAAGCCCAAATGGGGATATTGGCAGCTCAGGCCCCTCATTTGAAAATGGAGCCATATTCCCATTACGCGGGGCGGCTAATTAAAACATCCGTTAAAAGTCCATAACATTAAGTTAATGGGGGCAAAGCCAGGAGGAATTCAATTAGGTTTCCTTTCTGCAAAATTAACATTAGCAACTTTCAAAAAAAAAAAAAAAAAAAAAGAAAGAAAGAAAGAAAAAATGTCTCCAATGCTGATCGCATTTCGGCGGCGGCTCTCTGGCCTTCAGGATGCCAGTCTCCTTGAGACTGTCTTAGAGGGGGGGCCGCGCTCACATGAGGCTCCAGCAGAAGGAAGGAAGCGAAGGCGCCAGGTCCCGGCCTGGGGCTGGGGCTGGGGCTGGGGCGATGGTGCTCTTGGCCTGGCACCCAGGACTCTCTAATTGTCCTAATGCAGGAGGCCCAGGCTGGGCACATGGAGCCCGGGTTCTGGGCGGGGGCCTTTGGCCAAGCCACTTAGTCAGCTTCCCCTTCTGTCCAATAGGACCTGCCCCTTCATGGAGGGCCTGGGAGCCATTAGTGTCTCGTCTGGGTTAAAACTAGAACATTAACCGAAACCGGTGTTGCTCAATGGATAGAGCGTCCACCTGCGGACTGAAGGGTCCCAGGTTCGATTCCGGTCAAGGGCATGTACCTTGGTTGCAAACACATCCCCAGTGGGGGGTGTGCAGGAGGCAGCTGATCAATGTTTCTAACTCTCTATCCTTCTCCCTTCCGCTCTGTTAAAAAAAAAAAAAAATCAATAATATATATGAACATTAGACCAGAGGCAGCTCCAGATCCCTCCTTAAAGAGGGTCTCTCTCTCCCACTCTCTCTCTCTCTCTCTCTCTCTCTCTGTCTCTCTCTCCTCACCATGCCTCCCCACCTCCAGGGCTTCCTACAGACCCAGGCATCCAGACCGCAGCTTCCCCCTCCATCCTCCTCCGCCCTCAGCGTCAGTAAAGAGTTGTCAGGCCCAGCACGGATCCCCTCGTCAGCTCCCTCCCGCCCTGAACAAATGGGACACTGGGGCGCAGAGCAAGCCAGAGCCTGGTCCCCGGTCGCCCAGCCCGCCCGCAGCATCCCCAGGACCAGACTCCAGCGCTCCCGAGGCCCAAACACACGTGCCTCCTCGGTCCCAGGCGGCGCCTGCACGCTGCCAGGCTCAAATCCTGGAGGCAGGACCCCAGGGCAGCTGGATCTGCCGTGGAAAACACAGCCAAGGTCACAAGCAGGAGGTGTGATCTACCCTCTCTCCGCGGAGTAACGAGGAGCCTCCCCTGCTGAGAAGGTCGCAGCTCAGTCACCATCTGCCAGCCACGGCCACAGCACCACCGACACAGGACGTGTCCTTGAGATCTCCGAGCTCAACGCCTTCCTGGGTCCGAAGGTAAACCAAGGCCCGCAGAAAACCAGGACAGAGGCTCAGACACAGGTTGCCCCCTGCAGGGCAGGAACAGAGCCAGATCTCAGCTCCTCTTACCTTTAGTCTGTGGGTCTGCGGCGGACAGGACGCACTCACTGCCTGACCGACGGCCATCCGCACGCCCTTCCCTCCCGCTGGTCCGGCTGCAGCCAATGGCGGCCTCCCCAGGTGCCACGGGGAAGCTCGTTAGGAGAAAGCTTCTGCCTCGACCTCCTCCCACCTGCCTTGGATGCAGGGGGCAAGCCTGGCTGATCAGGAAGCAGGAAGCAAACACGTGAGGTCAACATGCTAAGGACGGCGGAACTTGACCATGAAACAGACCTTAGATCTTGGTTTAGTCATCGAGCTGCCAACCCAACATCACAAGCCAGCTGCCCGAGAGATCTTGTTCGGGGAGAATCAGGAACCTTCCTTCATTTAGGTCAGCGTAGCAGGTTTTTCCAGTCCTTGAAGCCGGGGGCATTCCTAACGGACAAAGACATGTCCTACACCAGTGGTCGGCGAACCGCGGCTCCCGCGCTACCTGCGGCTCTTTGGCCCCTTGAGTGTTCTAAGGCCGCTTCTTCTAAATAGACTCGCCCAGGCCAAAAACTGACTTCTGTGCACAGGCCACGAAGTTTCAATCACACGTGGTGTTTTGTGGAAGAGCCACGCTCAGGGGGCCAACGAGCCGCATGTGGCTCACAAGCCACGATTTGCCGACCACAGTCCTACACTTTCTTTTTTTCCCTTCCCTTCCCTTCCCTTCCTTCCTTCCTTCCTTCCTTCCTTCCTTCCTTCCTTCCTTCCTTCCTTCCTCCCTTTCTTTCTTCCTCACCTGAGGATATTTTTCCATTGATTTTTTTTTTTTAGAGAGAGGGAAAGGCAGAGAAACATGGATGTGAGAGAAAGACAGAGAAACATGGTTGCCTCCTACAAGCACCCTGACCAGGGCTCCAGGCCTGGGAGGAGCCTGCAACCAAGGTACGTGCCCCATGACCGGAATCGAACCTGGGACCCTTTGGTCCGCAGGCCGACGCTCTATCCACTGAGCCACACCAGCTAGGGCTCCCCCGCTATTTCTTCACCGCCCTTGGAGGTGGCCAGGCCCTGGGGCGGCACGCCCATAGGGCAGATGGAGAGACGGTGCTGGGTCTGTGTGGTTTCCAGCTGTCTCCCCTCCAGCCCTCGAAAACTCCAGATCTGCAGAAAAGACGTGCGTGTCATTGAGTCCCCGGCCTGCAGGAAGGGGGCGGAAACGTGCTCTCCAAACAAACACGGCCCCAGCGCGGCGTGTGGGTCCGGCTCTGAGGAATATCAAATAGCCCTGAGTCAGGCCCTGGGCGGGAGCCGGCCGCCCTGCTGGCTTCTCTGGGGCCGCGTCCTAGGACGGTGGTGGCGGGGCCCCGTGGAGGGAGAGGACGCTGGATGGGTCCCGATGACTCAAGGGAAAGTAGCTCCATTTTGGAAGAAGAAAAAAAAAAAAAAAAGGAAAGAAAACAAGCCTTATTCCACCCTCACCCCTACACACCCACCCCCCCCAAAAAAAATCCTGCCATTGGAGACTTTTAGCTGAATAAGGGCTCTTTCCGTCCATAAGCAATAAGAAAGGGAAGGATTTGGACGTAAATTCCTGCAGGCTGAGCTCTGTAGACACCCTGCCCCTCCCCTCCTGCACCCCGAAGCCTGTTGTTACAGCTCCAGCTGAAATGTGTGGAGCCCCAGAACCCCAGCCAACGGCCCCAATCCCCTGGGAGAAGCTGCCTCCCGGGCCCAGCCCTGGAGTGCACGTGCCTTCCCACCCTGGGCTCTCCTCACCCTGAGACCGGGCCCCTTAGGGCACGATGCTCCCTGTGCTGTCCGGAGCAGCGGCTCTTATAACTAGCAGGAGCCGGCAGGCCCCGGGCGGCAGTGCCTAGCTCCCCCGCCTGCCCGACTTCCGACGTCCAGGCTTCGATCCGCACTCCAGCCCCGTGGGTCGGCGAGCTCGCTCGCTCCACCGTAATAGGCAAACCCTAGCCCGTCCGAGGCTCAGGTGCGATGCTTGTTAGTCTAAGGCAGTGGTAGGCAAACTCATTAGTCCACAGAGCCAAATCTCAACAGAGCAACGATTGAAATTCCTTTGGAGAGCCACATGTTTTAAACTTCAACTTCTTCTAACACCACGTCTTCAACATAGACTCGCCCAGGCCGTGGTATTTTATGGGAGAGCCACACTCAAGGGGCCAAAGAGCCGCATGTGGCTCACGATTCACCGTTTGCCGACCACGGGTCTAAGGCAGGAAGGTTTGCTACGCAGACGCCTTCTCCTCGGAGCCTGGGCACTGGAGGTGTCTCTGTAGTGTGTCTCCCTGCTCCCCAGGAAAGAGGCTGGCCCGGTTGCCTTCCAGGGTCACTCCCATATCACCCCAGAGAGGGAGACAGCCCTGCTTCTCGGGCTCCTTGGGAAACAGAGGTGAAATCACTTGCTCAGCCGAAACCGGTTTGGCTCAGTGGATAGAGCGTCGGCTTGAGGACTGAAAGGTCGCAGGTTCGGTTCTGGTCAAGGGCATGTACCTTGGTTACGGGCACATCCTAAGTAAGAGGTATGCAAGAGGCAGCTGATTGATGATTCTCTCTCATCGATGTTTCTAACTCTATCCCTCTTTCTTCCTTTTGGTAAAAAAATCAATAAAATACATATTTTTTTAAAAATCACTTGCTCAAAGGCCCCTGGAGGCCAACAGCCTTCGGGGCACGTCCAACTGTGGGTTCTAAGGCCCCCCAAACAAGCTCAGGTCCACCACCCTGCTCCCCCACTTCTGTTAGCACGAGACCCCAGCCCTAGGGCGCCCGGGTTCTTCGTGGCTGGCTGTGCCCTCACTCCCCGGACCTCTGAGCGATACATTCTGCTCCATCTGCTCCGCCCACTGGATGCACGCTCAGAAGCCCAGAGAGGGAACGTGTTTCGCCCAAGGTCACGCAGCCAGGAAGCGGGGAGCTGTGTGGGCGGGCGGACAAGCACTCCTCTCCCGCCTCCTCGGCTGCCTTGGCAGGGCTAGCCGGACGCACGGTGGGGTGACAGGCCCGCGGCCTCCTGGGCAGAGAGAGGACGCTTCCTGACACGCACGATCAGAGGAGCTGGGTGACGGGAGAGGCTTGAGGCAAGAGCCAAAGAAACAGCAAAGGATTCCGAGCTGGAGGCTGAGTGTTTAATAATAATTACACGCCCGGACCGGGCCCTTCCCGCGGAAGCCCTGGGGTGCCTGCCGCCAGCATGGGGTGCCCAAGAAGCCACCGCGCTCGGCCCACAGGGTTCTCTGGTTATGGTCCAAGCCGTGGGTGGGGACAGGGTCTTGGGGGATGATCTCCAAACCCCAGAGGGGAGGAGGAGGGAATATTTTGGGATGATCCCTTCCCTATACACAAATACAGAGGCCCTTAGAAGTCAGATCGAGTGTCTGAGCTTCCTGACTGTATATTCACCCGCTTTCATGTGAGTGAGGCAATCTGGTCACGGGGGAGAGGAGCAGCTGGACGTGGGACGGGCGGCCCTGGAATCAAAGAGGACCCTCGCTGCGCTGTCGCCTCCGTGGGCTGGGCTGCCCCGTGGCGGCCCGTCTTCCTCGGGCCCACCGGGCACATGTGTTCCCGGAAGGGGCCAGACAGCTCAGGGCCAATGGCAGGGACCAGGGTGAGCGAGGGAGAACGTCAGACGCCCAAAGGGAGTCAGAGGAAGGGAGGAGGGGAGGGGCTGAGGGTGGCTACGCTGACATACAGCTCCAGTGAGAAGAGACCTCCTGATTTTCCAAGAGAAGCCGGAAACCCGGGTGTTCATGGGAAGTCTTCCCCTCTTTAAATATCGAGGACAAGCCGGGACCGGTTTGGCTCAGTGGATAGAGCGTCGGCCTGTGGACTGAAAGGTCCCGGGTTCGATTCCGGGCAAGGGCATGTACCTTGGTTGCGGGCACATCCCCAGTGGGGGGTGTGCAAGAGGCAACTGGTCGGTGTTTCTCTCTCATCGACGTTTCTAACTCTCTGTCCCTCTCAATTCCTCTCTGTGTAAAATCAATAAAATATATTTTAAAATAAATAAATAAAAAATAAAATAAATATCGAGGACAAGTTGAGATTCCTAACACGTGATGCAGGCCTAGAAGGAGCCTGTGCGGGTCGCTGGTGAGTGGCCTCTGCAGGTTCAATGTCATGGGATGGCTGCTGCCAGGCATGGAAAGCCATACGACTGTTCGACTTGGACATATAAAATATTCCTGCTAATTTTCGGCAGGTAAATTATTTAAACACACACACACACACACACCAAAAACAAACAAACAAATAAACACACACATCCCAGCTGCTGCAGACGGAGTGCCAGGTCCAGTGACGCGGCCCAGACTCCAGGGCCAGCCAGGCGTCTGGCCCCAGAACACAGCTCCTTCTTGGTCCAGTCTCAACTGGGCGGCCAGCAGGCAGCCCGTCTCCTGTGCCACTGGGGACACCTCTCTCTTGGGAATTTGCTGCTGTTCTCTCTAGTCCAGTCTCCCAGCCCCCAGCCCTGGGCACTCCTGCCAGCTGCCACGGAGGGTCCCCTGTGGGCTGGCTCTCCCATACAGTCTTCCTCTAACACAGCCGTGCACAGCTAACCCGGGTTGCTAATGCAAATGGTGCCAACCCTTCCTCCCGTTCCTCTTCTTTAAAAAAAAATTATTCTCCTTATCCGTAAGTCACTATGCATAACAGGGACCACACAAGCCCACGGGGCCAGCCAGACCCGCATTTGAATCCTGGGGCTCACCTCGGACCTCAGGAACGTGAGCTTCCGTTCTTCATTCACGCATTGGGGCTCATGGGCCAGGAGGCTGAGGGGAGGAGACGGTGGGTGCCATGCCATTTTCTCGTGGGCATCCTCCCGGTGTCCGCTCCCCTGGTGGGCTCGGAGGACACCGGGGACTTGGCATCACAGACCAGACAACCTCTGACCCTTCACCCAGCCGCCTGAGTGAGGCAGGGACAGGGAGGGACACTGTGCTTGCTCAGTAGCATCTCAATGGCTTGATGGAGCCATGGAGTGCTGGCACAGAGTAAGCCACACGCATCCCGCAGCCTTGAACATGGGTCTACCTCACCCAGCCTGCGGAGCTGCCTGCCTCGGCTGTGAACGTAAGCTTATTGGTTCGGGGATGCACGCAATAACCCCAGAGCGAGGATGTGAGAGCCAAGGGCAGCTGGGGAAACCCCCTACATGTGTGTGTTGTCAGAGGCTGACTCAACTGCCCTCTTCGCCACTAGGGCTGTCACATGGAATCACGTCTGTCAGACAGGAGTTGCAACCCTGAGGTTATCACACGGGGCCAGGGGAAAGGCAGAGGGGCTGTGGGGTCACCTGGGATCCTGACTCCAGGGGGCACCGTGCTCTCTCTGCAGGTGCCGGGCTCGGGGACAGGTCTTCCCGGCTCCCGCCCAGGCGAGAGGCCGGCCCGGGGAAAACCAAGGCTCCTCCACGGTCCCTTTCCAGAACGGGTGATGGATTGAGACATATAATTAATCTACGTCTATATATTTTTATATAAAAACCCTTACAAATCACATCCCTCGAGGCAGGTTTTAAATAATGGAAGGCGGTAGATTACTGCTTTATTAGTCCCCTTCCAGAGCTTATAAAAATTATCTCTCGCCGCCGGGAAGACGTTTTATCAGAATTTATGGCAAGTCGGAGAGTCCTGAGATGCCAGACTCAGCGCTCGGAAGCTCTCCGCGGCTCCCTCCAAGCAGACAGACCCTCCCCCACCTCCGCGGGCCTTACGGGTGAGCATCCCTGACGCCATCCTCTTTATGAAATAAGACACTTGGCTCTCCCGTCCTGAGTGCGTGTCTTAACGGCTGTGGACTTGAGTAGGCAAAGCCCGTAAATGTAGGCGAGCGGCCCTGGAGTGTGGGGGTAGGGTGACAGAGGGAGACACGGGGAATCTGGGGAGAGGAGATCTCAAACGCACCCCTGTTGGGGGAAGTTCTGAACTGGGTGGTGAGCATTGCTCCAATGGCTTGGGGAGATTTTTCTGGGCAAGCCTGGGTGTCCCCACTATTCCTCAGAAGACTTTCTCCAGGGTCTTGGATTTCTCATCCTGAAGGGCGCTGAGCTGGGCACTGCCATGTAAACTTAGTGGCCAGATAATGATGATCTCTGAACACATAATAATCTCTGGCCGCTCAATATATAATATATATATACTGAGGCCCGGTGCATGAATTCATGCATGGGTGGGGTCCTGCCAGCGTGGCCAGGGGGAGGGGACTTCACAGAGGAAAGGGGGGGAGAAAGAGAAACATCAATGATGAGATGATGAGAATCATTGATTGGCTGCCTCCTGCATGCCCACACCGAGGATCGAGCCCGCAACCCTGTCATGTGCCCTGACCTGGAATCAAACCGTGACCTCCCAGTTCATAGGCCGATGCTCAACCACTGAGCCACCCTAGACCTGCAACAATGCCTCTTAATTGTAGAACACTTTTACGGCAGAGACAGTGGCAGCCCACCAGAGTCCTGTGTCCCCAACAATCCCAGCCTCATTGCCATCAGCAGAGCCACACACCCATCCCGGCCAGCGGGCTATGAGCAGAAGTGACCAGTGGCTTTTCAGACCCAAAGCATCCAAAGGCTGGCGCGGACCCTTCAGATCTCACACCCCTGCCATGCTGACTTGGGAAGCCGGGGGTTGAGACCGTGGAGCCAAAGGATGATCCGGAGAACTTGGCTGGGAGAGACATGATCTTGTGTTGAAGCCACGGAGAATACAGGGCTGATGCGTCACTATGGCACCGCCTAACCCAGCCCAATGCATCGTCCCAGCTTCCCCATGACTTAATCTGCCCTGCCCAGCAGCCCCGGGAGGGCCGTCCTGCATACACCATTGTTCCCAGGGGGGGCTGTCAGGAAACTGAGACTCAGGGAGCGGAAGTATTCACTCAAGATCGCTCAGCTGATAAACGGTGGATGCGGGACTCAAACCCTGGCCTCCGCGCCTGGGTTCAACGCGCTTTCTCCTCTGAGTCACACGCCGACGAGGCTCTCCTTTCCCCGGAGGGTTCCTGTTGGAAGGCGGGGGCTTAGTGAGAGCTCCCGGTGTGTAAGGGTGACAGGAACCCTGTGTCCCCCAAAGAGGAAACGCCTCCATGCGGGCAGGTTGCCAGGGCTACTGGAAGGTGGGGTGATGTGGGGGTGCACAGGAGACGGAGGGCAGGCTGCCCCCGGAACCATGGCAAGAAGGCCGGCTGTCTGGCCCGATTGCTGAGCCCACCCTGGTGCCCAGGTCGGGGGGGGGGGGGAGGAACTGGGACCTCACTTCTGGCTGAGGCTGGGGGCCTGGGGGTGGGAAATGGCTTTGCCAAACACGCCTCATGGAGGCCTCACAGGCAAACTCCATCCGACCTTGGCCGATGGGGCCCGGCGTCCGCTCCCACCTCCTTCCCCAAAGAGGGCGCCGGGCAGCCTTCCAGCGCGGGCTTTTATTCCTCTTAATAGAGAAATAGGAAATGAGCCTTAAGAGAAAGTGAGGAGTTATTGCTGCTTTTAACCGCTCTAAAAATATCCCCCCGGGGCTGCTGAGAGTTCACTCCTGGGTGCCGGTCCGTGTCCCAGGGAGACGTGGCCAGACCCCAGGTGGGGCTCCGGAACCCCAGGGCCCCTGACGTGGCTGGGCTCAGGCCCCTCCAAGGCTCCCAGGCCCGGAGGGTGTGGGAAGGGTCCGACACGGGCCCGAGTCCTGTCTCCGCCCCAATCCACAGCGACATCCTGGGCCTGTCCCTCCCCTTGTCACTCGAGACCTCTGCATCTCCATCTGTAAGGAGAAGGGTTTGTGTCCTGGCTGGTGGTTAAGTGATTAGGGCATCGGCCCATGGACAGAAGGGTCAGAGGTTTGATTCCAGGTCAAGGGCACATCCCCCGACCCCCCATCACCACCAGTTGCCCTGGTTGCAGGATGGATCCTCACCCCAGTCAGGAAGAATCAATGGAAAAAAATATCCTCAGGGGAGGATAAAAACACAACACAAATAATAAACAAAACAAAAAAACTATAGAAACAAGAAGAGGATTTTTCTTCCCAAGGTCTCTTCTGCCGTCCACACCCTCGGGGCCTTCCCACACCATCCCCTTCTCCCGACGGCACGGGTCCGAGGAGGGTGTCTGTGCCCTCAGCACGTGGCACTGCCAACGCCCATAACCCTCGAGGTGGTACGCGTCCACACGGCTCATCCCGCAAACACACAGCCCCCCGCGCGCACTGTCACACCCAGGGAGCCAGCCAGCGAGGGCTCCTCCAGTTGGGTATTCATAAACAGAAACCAGCAGATTCTATAAACACGGTGGTCGGCAAACCGCGGCTCACAAACCACATGCGGCTCTTGGGCCCCTTGAGGGTGGCTCTTCCACAAAATTCCCACGGCCTGGGCGGGTCTATTGGGAAGAAGTGGCGTTGGAAGAAGTTGAAGTTTAAAACATGTGGCTCTCTCTTGCCAAGACCAGTGTGGCTCAGTGGATAGAGCGTCGGCCTGGGGACCGAAAGGTCCCGGGTTCGATTCCGTTCAAGGGCATGTACCCTGGTTGTGGGCACATCCCCAGTAGGGGGTGTGCAAGAGGCATCTGGTTGATGTTTCTTTCTCATCAACGTTTCTAACGCTCTATCCCTCTCAATTCCTCTCTGCGTAAAATCAATAAAATATATTAAAATAAATAAGTAAATAAATAAAATTAAAAATGTGGCTTTCTAAAGAAATCTCAATCGCTGTCCTGTTGATGTTTGGCCCTGTAGAGGAATGAGTTTGCCACCCACTGTATTCAGCACTGTGTTCAGCTTGCTTCAACACTGAGCGGAGACACCACCGGGCTGCCATGCACCCACCCACTGGCCGCCTCGCAAACCGCTACCACATGCGGACCCGGGCAGCGAGATGCACGGCACTGGCGGGGCCTGGCGTTTGGTGGCTGCTATTCTTGCGTTTTAATTACCCGTCGCTGCTGGCCTGCTTCCCTCGTCCGCAGGGTGCTTGTGGCGGGAGCTGGTTAACCCCACCGGGGGCCAGATGCACATCTGCACCAGCGGCGTGAGGGCCTGTCATTTTCCAATCACCGCTGGACTCTGAGCTCAGAGGTGTCACACTCCGGCTATGAGTCAGCGTCCCCGCCCCCCCCCCCCCTCAACCCTGACTGCTCTGGTGCATGCGCACGTCCACTCCCTCGGGGCGCCCACGGGGTCCTTCCCCGGGATGGCTGCCTCCTCTTTCTTGCTGGCAGGGGGACCTGCATGGTCTGTGGGTTTTGGTTTACCTTAAGTGGGCGATGGGTGCCATGGCTGGGGAATCGTGTTCCAAGAAGATTCTAGAATGGAGGTGTTGGGGGTTGAGGTCGGAGAAGAGGAGGAGGGGAAAGAGGAAGGCACGGAGCTCTGGACCCTCACTCCCCTCTGAGTCCATCGGAATCTCCATGGTAGCCTGCCTCCCGGCTCTAATGCTGTGGGGGCCGGGAGGGGCGGTGGGGAAGGGGTGGGGAGAAGGCTGGGAGGGGTGGCTGGGGAGGGGGCTGGGAGATGCAGGGCGGGGAGCGGGCTGGCATTCAGCAGTGAGCAGTGATTGCTTCATCGCCGGTGTCTGTTGGGGAGAAGACCCTGGCCCCATCTGCCATCACCACAGGGCCACATGGAGTTAGGGTGTTGTGGTGACTGGCCACAGAAATCAACTTGCGCCGTGGGAAGCAAACAAGGGATGTAGGATAGGGATACCAAGTCATCAGCAGCATAGACAGGAGGATGGGGCACCTGTTTTGGAGGCGGGATGGGAACAGGGCAGCTGGGAACACCAAGTCCAGGCGCCGTGACGGGGACACTCATGGGCGTCCTTTATGGAGAAAGTGCTCTAAACACTCGGTGTCTTTTCTCCTCTAAGCCCAACCACAACCCTGTGGGGTTGGGACCATGATTGTACCCATTTTGCAGATGAGAACACTGAGGCCCAAATGAATGAAATAGCTTGCCCAGAGTCACACGGCAAATCAACGGCAGAGCCTCAGGAGCCTGCCTCAGCCTGGCAGGTCACTGCTCTCCATGGCCCTCTGCACAACTTCCTCCTCCGAGGTCATCAAAACCAGGCCCCCAACCTCCTTCTTGAGGTCTGGGGTCACCACCACCCCTCCCTGACTCGTGCCTGGGATTTTACCATGGCCTACGGCAGTGGTCGGCAAACTGTGGCTGGAGAGCCACATGCGGCTCTTTGGCGCCTGGAGTGTGGCTCTTCCACAAAATGCCACGGCCTGGGCGCATCTATGTTGAAGACATGGCATTAGAAGAAGTGAAAGTTTAAAACATGTGGCTCTCCAAAGGAATGCCGATCGTTGGACTGTTGGTATTTGGCTCTGTGGACCCGTGAGTTTGCCGACCACCGGCCTCTGGTTTCCCCTACGTCCTGCCCACACCCGTGTGCTCCTTTATCACACCGTTATTGCAGGCGCCGTTAAGACAGAGACTAAACGTGGCCGGTTAGACAGGGGCGCCCCGAGGCTCGCAAAGCCGGGGTCGGGTGTGAAAACGTGGGCCTTAGAACCAGGGGCACAGCGAGTTAGCTATTCCCACTTCCTGGGTGAAGGGATGGCGACACCAAGAAATAATTCACCTAAGCCGGGCAGGCAATGGCCGAGCCGAGGTTTCAAGCAGACAGTTTGTCTGGGTGTGGAGCGAGGCTGGGAGGATTGGGGGATGGAGAGTGGGGGTTTGGGGAGAGGTTGTTCAGGCCAGAGGATTGGGGGATGGGAAGTGTGGGGGTGGGGAGAGGTTGTTCAGGCCAGTCTTCTCCTCTCCCTGCTGGCCTCACTGAGAGGAGAGGGCTGGCCTGAACAACCTCTAACACGCCGAGCCTGAAGGCCTGGGGTGTCATCAGGCACAGGGCCCCCTGGGCAGCCCATGGAGGGGGGCCCAGACAGCACAGAGGCCAGCGCCCCCTAGCGGAGAAGCCCCACGCTGCCTGGGACAGTGGGGAGGCCCCGAGATGATGCCCCAGCCTCCCCAAAGAGGCCCTGTCCTCCCCTCCCCCGCCCCCAAACCCGGGCTTTCCAAGTTCAACATGTCACCGTGGACAAATATAGAGCAGGAGAAACCGAAATAAATGAGAGGCCGCTCCAGCCGCAGGACAGCTAACCATAATGGGGGCTTTGGGGTTTCTGCCTGAGACGCAAACAGCGCATTCCTCCGCCGAAATAGCCGGGTGGAGAAACGGGACATGGTCAGACGGGAACACCCGCCGGGCCGAGCCAAACAGGACAGAAATAGGCCCGGCCGCCACAGGAAGGGAGCGGGTCCGCGCTGCCGGCCAGCCTGCCCAGCGGCTGCGTCACCCGGGGAGGCTGGGGCTCTGCCCTCCGGGCAGCAGGCAGCGTGTGCCCGCCTGGGCTCCCAGCGCCCAGCCGACCAGCCGGGCAGCGCTCCTTCCTCAGACAGCAGTGCTCGGGGTGGAGGGGGGATGTGGATCCTGATAGCCCTGCCTGCTACACACACACACACTCACACTCACACTCACACTCACACACACATTCACACACACACTCACACACACACTCACACTCACTCATACACTCACACTCACACACTCACACTCACACACACTCATACACACACTCACACTCACACACTCCACACTCACACTCACACACTCACACACTCCACACTCACACACTCACACACACACACACACTCACACTCACACACTCACTCACACACACACACACACACTCACTCACACACTCACACTCACTCACACTCACACTCACACTCACACACTCACACTCACACACACTCACACTCACACACACTCACACACACACTCACACTCACTCACTCACAAACACACTCACACTCACACTCACACACACATACATACACACACACACACTCACACTCATACTCACACTCACACACTCACTCACACACACACTCACACTCATTCACATTCACTCACTCACACACTCACACTCACACACACACACACACTCACACTCACACACACACACTCACTCACACACTCACTCACACACTCCATACTCATGGACTCACCAGTCCACAGCACACATCCCTTCACAGACACACAGGCACAGAGCATGTACCTGCACATCCAGAAATGCATACACAAGGTCATGCAATAATGCACACAGATCCAGGACATATGCACACATAGGAACACAGAGGCACACATAGGCATGCACTCACACCTGTGGCAGTGCACACATGCAGAGATCCACACACCATGCCCACCTGTCCTTACACACACCGCACACACATGCACACACATGAGGGAGCAGATACACACCAGCCCATGGCAGATTCTCCTCTGAAGCCTTCAGAGGGAGCCAGGCCCCGCCCACACCTTCCATTCAAACTCTGGCCTCCAGAGCTGTGACAGAATACATGTCTGCTGCATGTGGCCATACGTCATGGCAGCCCTGGGAAACGAATACATCCCGGACAAGTACCATTATCATTCCATTTCACAGGTGAGAAAACCAAGGCACAGAGAGGTTAAGCAACTTGCCCTAGGCCACACCGCTGGTGGGGGGCAGAGCCCAGATTCAGATCCAGAGTTGGTCCTCCCCGCAGGGAGCTGTTGTGTGACTTGGTCACTGACCCTCAGCGGCAAAATGGCAGGAGCAGGATTTGAACCCAGTTCACTCCCTGGAGAGTGTGCACCAGGTTTCTCCGAGGCCGTCGCACCACTTAGCTTTCTCCTAAAGGGCTCTCTTGAGGCCTATGCCCACGCTGCCTCTTTCCGGGAATGCTGGGGGGCAGAGGAGCTGGCCTGTGTCCGGGAGCTCCCCTCCAAACAGGAGCATCCTCCGGCCCACAGGGCCCCGGGATGTAGGACAAGAGACGGTGATTTACGCAGCGCCATCCGACACCTCTTCGCTCCATCTTCCCACAATTAAGCGAAGCCGGTGGTGACAAACGGCCCCCACGCCCATGGCACCGCTGCTCACCGGGACCCGGCTCCCGTCGGCAGGCCCCGAGCTCATCCATCCTCTCCGGGCTGCCCAGGTTGGAGTTGATAAATCAAGCTCGCTTCAGAGCCCATTACAAGGTCATCACTCAGCGCGGAGGGAGGACTGCCTGGAGTTTCCGAACTTCATATTTTATTGGGACAACTGGCGGCGCGCGGGGCCACTGACCCCCTCACCTCGGGGGAGGCCTGGCTTCCAATCCATCAACGCAGCCCACCTGCCCGGAAGCCGGCCGCCTCCCCTCAGTCTCTACGGGGCTGGGTGTTCGACCCTCGAGGCGGGTCCATAGACACAGAGGTGGGAGGGCAGCCCCATTCTCTCTCCCCGCCTCCTCCCAAAGCTGCCTCTTGCCTTTGTGTCTCTGGGAATACAGTTGAGCGTAGACCAAGGCGGGGGTGACTCCGGCCTTGAAGAGTTATTTGGAGCGTGACATTGACGGTGAACATCTAGGCTCCATCACGCTCTAGTGTTTGTGACGACGGGGCAAGCGACTTACCTTTTGCTAGCCTCGGTGTTCCCATCTGTGAAATGGGTCACGGGAATTAAATGAGATGATACGTGCAGGGTATTTGACTCTATGCGGGGCCCCTGCTTTAAAAAAAAAAAAAAAAAAAAAGTCTTTCTCATTATGAGCATATTTGCTTTGTTTCTAGACAACTCAGAGGAACAGAGGATGCTGTTTGCTTTCCGGATAAAGAATCATGGGCCTGTAGGTAATGAGGAAGGGCAAAATGGACACTGGGTGGGCTTCTAGCAGACTCCCCCACATGAACGCTCTCTACTCCTCTCCACGGACCTCCCCAGGAAATGTGATTGTTTCCTCCACTTTACAGATGAGAAGGAAGACCTTCAGCGAGACCAAGGTCAAGTAGCTAGAAGGCGCTAATTAGTTTTGGCCAAACCACTTTGTTCTCCATGCCCTGGCTCTGCTCTTTACCTGCAGGGGTAGCCTGGGGCGGGGGGGGCAGGTGGAGGGGGGAGTAGACACGGGCTATGACATCTCTCCCCTTTCCCAGACCCTACAGACTTCCTCCCTTCCGGATTCCAAAAGGGTTCCAGGCCTGAGTGGGGTGGAGGATGGAAAGGGGAGAGAGAGGAGGGGGCAGACCTTCTCAGAGCCCAGAAGCCCAGCTCCTTCCAGAGGTAAATAAGAAACTTAATTAGCGAGCCAAGTGTGCCAGGCAAGTAATCCTCCGGCTTTCGGAAGCATCTGCTTCCGCGTGCTCGGAGGGAATATTACGAGCTTGCCTTAGCCTGGGCGCCGAAGCGCATGCTGCCTGGACTCTGGGAGGGGGGAGGGGGGAGGGGGGTGATGGGGGGGACTCCCTCAGCAGGTGAAGGTCAGGGTTTCAGAGCCAGGAGTGGCCTGGGGTGGCTGAGGCTGACCACATCTGCTTCTGCAGGACACGCTGCACACAGGACACGCTGCACACAGGCACAAGGACCCCTTGGAGTGGACACCTGGGCAGCCCAGGGCTCTGGGGACCCATGGCCCACGTGCATCAAGTGGGCCTGGGGTCTGGCAGCCTGGGCTCTGGCAGGTATGGACGAAAAACCTCGGGCCAACACGTCGATTCTCCGAGCCTCCCATGGCTCGGTGGTGCACAGAGAATTCACAATGTGACTTCCCGGGAGGACCATGGAGAGGACGGGACGAGACCGTGTATGCAAAGGCCGAGCACGTGCCTGATATGAGAAATACCGAGTAAATAGTGAGTGTTGTTATGATAGGGATGGCCCGTCTCTCTTCCACTGCGGGGTTCTGGCACACCCCGGCCCAGCCCTAGCAACGGGCTCAGGAGTGAATTTCCTGCTGCCCCTGGGAAGAGTTCATGAGTCCTCTTGGGGATTCTGAGGGTTCTGAGGCCGGGGTGTGGGGGGGAAGGCAGAGAGGAATGTCCAGGTCACCTTCTTACCCCTATATTGACTCCCCTTTCCCCAGATCTCTTGCAACAAGCAGGGCCTTGTGCCTGGCGCTGGTCAGTGAGCCTGTGCATTTATTGAAACGCTGCTTCTTAGCCTGTCTGTGCAGTGACCACGGAGGCCACGTGGGCCACGGTGACAGCATGGAGACCAGGTGCCCCAGGGAGATGCATCATTTGCCTGGGACTCTGCATGGGTGACAGCGACCTTCTGTGGGGCAGCGTCATAGAGAGGTATCAAGGGCGTTTTGTTATTGCTGCACAACCTAGCCCAGCCTGACTAATCCAGGGGTCTGAGCTATTTGATACTATACTGGTGTTCAGCCCAGGAACTCACTGGTTGGCCTGATGAGGAGGGCATGTCTAAGGATAACAATGCCTGGAGAACAACACTGTTCTATGAAAAGGAGCTAAATTCATCTCTGACGGAGCTTGTCTACCGTCCCGATCCAAGGACAGGGCGAGGAAGGACGCTACCAGGGGAGGACAGGATCCTTCGGTGGCCACGGAGCAGGAGCAAGGAAGGAAACCCAGAGAGAGCAAATCCCCATCTCGGGAGACTCTGGGTCCCAGGGAAGGGACCAGAAGGGACTGGCTTTATACCGTCTTCGGTCTCTCGTGAGTTCGTCGTCATCAGCTTGAAGGTCATGTGGTAGCGCTTTTGCTCGTCCCCCCACCCTCTAGCCATCCCTGGAGTCCTGAGAAGAGAGGAAAGAAAGGCAACTCCAGCCTTCAGCAGGCATCCCGCTATCGTAAGTCCTCTGACCAGGGGACGCTCAGGACCTGGTCCCAGCCAGGCCCCTCCCCGAGCCCAGGAGGGCAGCTCTCTGCCATGGCCACCAGCCAAGCACAGCTCATTTGCTTTAGAACCTTAGCAACAAACACACAACCCCCACCCCGAACCCTGGGCCTCTCTCTCCCTCCTCCCCTGGCTGACGGGGGGCGCAGGAAAGGGCTGAGGTTATTGAAATGCTATTTTAAACTCCACGTCGACGTTAACCAAAACCTTGAGGCTGATTAAACACGACCTTCGGGCCACGGGGATCCGGCTCCAGCAGGCAAAGAGCCTCCATCCTCCCGGCAGCTCCGGGCTTGTTTATTGGCTTGAAAGCCCTTAAGGGGCCCGCCGAGCGAAGGGGCGAGCCGGGGAAACTTTAATATCTAAAGGGAGAGATCAAACGCAGTTGACATTTCTGGCAGCGAGCGGAGCGCGTTATGTATCTTTATATGTATAATGTTATAGCGGAGCAGGAGGGGAAGGCATTTCTCCTTCTTCTGGGTTAAATCAAACCAGGCCACATGTTCCTGATCTTGACTGTGTTGTCTTATAATCCAACCAAATTTAACTGACATTGAGCATTTCTGATCCGAACAGTTAATATGGGAATTTGGCCCAAATAACTGGAGATACATTCTGAACATGAACTTGGTGCAATCATCAGAAATGATGGGAAAGGCCCCTCCCAGGGTCCTTGGGGGGGTAGAGGGGGGAGCAGGCAGAGGGGAGGCTGGTGGGCAGGGCTCCTGGCTCAGCCCCGTTCCTTTGCCGATGGAGTTCTGGAGGGAGAACGCCTCCACAGGCGAGCAGCACGTGGACCCTGAGCCCCTGGGATTTGTTTGTGGCCACCCCGAGAGATAGAGAGAGAGAGAGATGACTTTGATTTGGCAAAAGCATCGAATGGGCCACCAGGTCAAGAAAGATCCCTGGAAAGCGTGTCTGGATTGATCTCTCTTCAGTTCCCTGGTCCCCTGGGTGAGGATGCTGGGTGGGAGTCAGGATGGACAACAGGATGGGTGCCTCTCCAGGAAGCCTGTGCTCCATCGACGCTGACGGAACAGATTTTGAATCCATATGAGAGATTTCAAGGAGCTGATTACTCCGTATCCATTTCCTGTCCTTCCTCCTTGCTACGTGAGTCCTGTCTGAGTTCCAGAAGACAACACACCAAGTCCGAGGGGATGAAACGTGATGGACGTTAAGCTAATCGTGAAGGCCATGTTCTGTTTTCCCAGCTTCCCTTGCAGCTAGGGGTGGGCATGGGTTCAGGCCGACAAGACCCGAGTAGTATCGGGCCGGAGGGGTTCAAGGAGAGCGTTCGCCTTCTCGGTCAGAGGAAGCAGGGGAGGTTGCAGTGCCTGCTTCTTCTCCTGCCCCTTCTCCGGCCCTCGGGGAGGGCTTATCGTGGCAGATGGGTAGCTGCCATCCGGTCATCCATTTCAGGCCACCCTGCAGAGCTGCCCCTGAGAAGTGTCTGCCTTTCCCGCCTGCATCTGGACTTGTCTAGGTCTCTGCTTCTCTTCAGTGGGCTCTGAAAGGAAGTAGCACGTGTCATGTTGGGGGCCAAGACTCTAAGAAATGGGTGTGCCTTCTCCCTGCTCTGCCAGCTTTCTTTAGGCGGGTATGACTGACAGAGATGAAGCCCTAGGGGATAGCAGGGCTATACCGTGGAAGGAGCCTGGGTCCTCAAAGCACCATGAAGGGGACACCACCAGTGAGCAGAAACCCCTGCAGTGGACGGTTGGGGGGGGAGGGAGAGCTACAAGAGAATTTCTATTGGGTTAAGCACTAACATTTACGGGGGTTATTGGTTACAGGGCTAACGCTATTCTAACCAATACACTTATTGTCTGTGTGATTTCAAACAAGCTACGCCACCTCTCTGTACCCGGCTTCCTCTTCTGCAAGTTGAAGGTAGTCCGTGGCATACTTGAGGGATACTTGAGGGAAAGAAACACATAAAGAACTTAGCAGACTGTCCATCACATCGGAAGTGCTCATTGCGTGCGAGATAAATCTATGATGATTATCATCATTCCTGAAAGGGGAATGAGCTAGATGACCCCCACCCCCCCCTCCCCAGAGCCCCTTTGAGCCTTGGGATTCCGAGATTCTCTAAGTGGCTCAGGTCTTTAATGGAAAGAGCCAGGAGGTGCGTGTCTGAGTCCTCCTCTGCCTCCCGCGCAGGTGGGCTTCTGGAGAGCTTTCATTTTAAAAGGATGAAATATTCATCGGAGCTGAGCCCTGGCATTCTGCAATCAATCCTTCTCGCTTCTGCATGATCCGTGCTCAGGGTTGTTGGGTTTGCCTTTGTCCAGCATGACCACTACCTCCTTGCCCCCAGAGGGTGAGCAGAGAAACACGACTGGGGAACCCTGTGAACAAAATTCTCCCCTGGCTTCGTACTAGGGTGAGGCCCCCGCTCTGAGCAAAGGGCTGAGGAAGAGCCCCGACGAGGAGTCAGGAGTGTGGCATTGCAGTCCTGATTCTTCCCTTTCCTGGTTCTCCTCGGGCCTCAGTCTCCTCATCTGCAAAACGGGAATAATAACAGTTCCTCCTCGAGAGGATTGTAGCGAGGAATAAATGGATTAACTTGGTAAAGTTGCTCAACTGTGCTTAGTAGGTAGGGAGCAGGAGTTGATTTAGACTTGGTCCCGTCTTGAGTATCAGTCAGTCAAGAGAGAGAGAGACACATAAGCATCTTCCTCCCCAGCCTTGGGATCAGGCTGGATAAATTCTATAAAAAGAGGTATTAGACCAGATTATCTCAAAGGTTTCACCCCGATGCCTTAGGTCAGGTTCCCTAGAGTCGTGTTCCCCAAAGTGTGGTACACGTCCCCCCAGGGGTACGGGAGGAGTTTGGTGGGGGTGCGCGTTGCACCAGAGTTTGGTGGGGATATGCACTGCACCGTGCTTAGCTGCGCCTAATTCTATGTTCTCATGAGTACGAGGGATACTCAGCGTTACGAAAATTGTAGAAGGGGTACACATACCTCAGAAGTTTGGGAAACTCTGCTCTAGAGGAAAAGCCTGGACCATGGATGTGGACAATTCCTCTTCCTCGCGAAAAAGAGTGAGGGAGGGAGGGGAGCAGGAAGGGAAGGGAAGCCCAGAGCAGGAATGACAACTCAGAGGGGGTTCCGCCCGCAGGCAGGGTGTTCAGGCTCCAGTCCCCTTCCGTCCCTCAATCATCGGCTGCAGGGTGCTCTCCTGGATGGAGGAGTTTAATCTCCCAGGCAAAGGGGCTTAGGAGTCGCCAAGTGACATTGTCTGGCCTCATAAAGGGGGCGGGGAGGGTAGAACAGGGCCTTCTACACTGGAGTCTGGGAACTGAGGCTGCCCAGGAGTTTCCATCTGTGAAATGGGGAGAAGCGCTCAGCACAGGCCTGAGGCCTGGCGGTGCCCCAGGAAGGGATGAAGAAGCTGTGATGAGGTGACAGTAGTTCTAGGAAGAAAATTCATAGCGACATTCACACCTGGGCATTCCTCCTGGGATCACGGGAGAGTGTGCACATATAACCAAGCAGATTTCCGGGTACAGGGACCCTCTGCCCCATGCTCCCTGTTTCAAGCTTTCTCCATGATGGGTAGTCTCCTGTACCAGAAAGTTCCTGGACTTTCTTCAGCTATGTCTATGCCCGCTTGGCTCAGGTAAAATGGCTTATCCTTCCCCAGGCAAAGGCCTCTTATTTCCTGCAAGACAGAACTTTTTTGCTTTTTTGAAAAAAAAAAAATATATATATATAATTGATTTATTAAAGAGAGGAAGGGAGAAGGATCGAGAGCTAGAAACATCGATGAGAGAGAAACATCGACCAGCTGCCTCCTGCACACCCCGCCCCCACCGGGGATTTGCCCGCAACCAAGGTATAGCCCTTGACCGGAATCGAACCAGGGACCCTTCAGTCCGCAGGACGACGCTCTATCCACTGAGTCACACCGGTTTTGGGAAGTCCATGTTTTTAGCACGCCACATGGCCAACCGGAAAACAAGTTTTGGGTTCAGTTGGTTGGCATAAAGGAATAATAGATATGGTGCAGTTGGCGAGGGGTGGGGGGGAAGATTAGCAATTCTGCTTCAAAGGTGGGATAAAACATTATCCATTGCCTCCTGACACCCCCCTTCCCTGACCCCCCACATTTTAGCCACAGCCAGTGGCCAAGGAAGCCCACCCAGAGCCAGGCAGAAGACAGTCTGCATTTCGCAGCTGCACGCTGGAGAACCAGCTCACTGCTCTCCCCGCCACGAGCTATTTACAGGAGCTGATTTCTAATAAACACAGACTGGCAGCTGGGAGGAGGGGGAGGTCAGAGGGCACACACACAGCTTTATTGATGCCTTGTCAATCAACGGCTCTTATTTTGTTGTTTCGTGTTTTTTCCAAGGTGCATGTAAGCACTTTCCCGGCTAATAGCGGCTTTATTGAACATCTCCGCCACGCAGCTCGCCTCCCCCGTAGGCCATGGCGGCTGATTATCTGCTCCATGGCTCGGGGTCGGAGGGTGAGTTGACCCCATCCCCGTGGCCTCTTCCAGGGAGGTTTCAGGGGTCTGAACCAATTCGATGCCGTCCAGTAAAATGCCCCACGCTCCCGCTCTAGGCAGGGACCTCAGCTTTGCTGTCGAAGCAGAGGATCTAATATGACACATGGCACATCCAAGCCTGTGGTCGTGTTCCCTGTATTGTTAAGGCCAAAGGGGAATTTTCTTATCTGAGAAGTTGGTCTCTCCTGGAAAGAAGAATTTTACCAGGCCCACTCGCGCGCCCTGCTCTGATGAAATGGGTCCCCTAGTTCCGTGGTCGGCAAACTGCGGCTCTCGAGCCACATGCGGCTCTTTGGCCCCTTGAGTGTGGCTCTTCCACAAAATACCACGGCCTGGGCGAGTCTATGTTGAAGAAGTGGCGTTAGAAGAAGTTGAAGTTTAAAACCTGTGGCTCTCCAAAGAAATTTCAATCGTTGTCCTGTTGATATTTGGCTCTGCTGACGAATGAGTTTGCCGACCACTGGGCTAGAGAGACATTAATGGGCTTGCCCAGGCCCACACAGCTGAGCCTTGTGCTCTCAGCAACCCGTTTCAATGCCTGCTCCTGTGGCTTCATGTCTTCCTGTACCACCTAGCTCCTCCTACAGCTCATTCTAACTACACACCCTGGGCGGCAAGAACCCTTGGGCACATCTGATGGGCTATGGCCTCACCCGGCCTCAGTTTATAGCCTCTGAGAAAGGGGAACAAGATGAGAAGGGACCAGAAAACGTTTGCTTGATCCAGAGGGGCTGTAGTCAGTCCTGAGCCCTGGCTCTGGGGTGCTAAGACACAGGGCAGGAGGGGATAAAGCTTACCTTTTTGGGCTGGCACCCCTGGCAAATGCATGAACCCAGCAGGGGCCAGAGGCCATGCCTCCTAAAGTTTCAAAGCCCCAAACCTTAGATCCGTTGACAGAGGCACCATCAACATCTCTTCAATTTGCAAACAGCAGCCATCTGCTGGGGTTTACAAGGCAGGCCCTCGGAATACAGCCCGTCTACGGGGGAGACAGATGCCTCTCCTCGCAGGGCCTGGCCCAGAACGTGCCCCTCTCATTTGTACACATTTCCAGGCCTTTGGTTCCCGGAAATGTTGTGGCCACGGGGGCAGGTAGGGGCCCACCGCCTGGTGTCTGCTGCTCCCCCGCTCAGCAAAGGGATGCCAGCGAAGGTGGAAGTAGTTAAAGACCTGCCTTTTGATTGGTCCAGACCTGGAGCCCTGACTTAGAAAAGGACTGGTAACCCCGCCCCTTTCCTCTTTCCCCCACAGCTCGCCTTCCAAACCAGTTGGCTGGTTCATCCTACCGTGTTTCCCCGAAAATAAGACATCCTCCGAAAATAAGACCTACTTACAGGTTTCCTTCTGAGTGAAATATAAGGCATCCCCCCAAAAATAAGGCCCCCCCCTAGGCTAAACATGAGAGATTTGGTCCACTGATTCTGAAAGAAATGGAGTCACAAGAAATTCACCAGGAAATTTAGGAATTGGATTGTTAGGATAATGTTCCAGAAGATGATGACATGATTGTCATTGAATAAATGAGTAAATTCTTGATACTGTAGGATTCACAGTTTGTCTGGTTTGTGTTAACAACTACCATACTACCATACCGTATACAGGTAATAAATTTCCTTTATTTTCATTTAACAATAAATGTGTACCGTATTCTTCTTCATGGAAAAATAAGACATCCCCTGAAAATAAGACCTAGTGCATCTTTGGGAGCAAAAATTAATATAAGACACTGTCTTCTTTTCGGGGAAACAGGGTAGGATGAACAAGAGAGCAGAGGACTTGGGGGATTTAAAACGTGCCAGGAGGAAAGAGCAAGACTGGGAGGGTGGGGGAAGAGGAGAGAGGGAGAGAGGACCCAGGAAGCCCGCATGTCTGCCCCATCCAGAGGATCCGCTCTGTGGAGCTGTCTCTGAAACAGGAGAACAAATCAGGGAGGTCAGAAAGAGGGGTGGGGGCGTGCCGGAATCTCTAGAGTGGAGATGGGGTCGAGGGTGCAAGCGGTTTGAAGACGCCCCATTCAAGTTACGATAGTTAAAGCTGAAAATGAAAAAACGAAAAACACTATTTCCATGGAAGAGAACGTGACGAAACCTTGGCTGCTGGGAAGCCTAGAGGTTAGAGCTACGTTCGCCCTCTCAGGGGACAGAACTCCCGGACGGACAAGATTTTCGTGTTTTCCAAAGGGATGCAGTGATTGCTAAGCTGAAGACCCCGGCTGGATCCCTATTTCAGGTTCCCCTTTTGACACCTGCCCCTCAGCCCCTTCCTCTTTGGGGCAATCACCCCCGGTTCCTGCAAACACTTCTGGCCAGGTCATGGCTCAGTCACTGACCAATCAGGCCTCTTCCCAATGCAAGTCATCATATTCTTTTCAAACAGGGCCTGTGCTCATGGGAAGGCAATTGGAGGTAAGGTAGAGAGATAAGGTGAAACTTCAGGGGGAAATAAAAATAAAAAAGATTCTTTCAAATAACAACTATTTTAAATACTACCACAAACAAGGACTTGATTATCGTCAGGTAGACCACAACATCAGAATAAACCTTTTCACTAGTTTTAAGAAACTACCACCCTGGCTGGTGTGGCTCAGTGGTTTGGTGTCAATCCATGAACCAGGAGCTCACGGTTCAATTCTCAATCAGGGCACACGTTCAGGTTGTGGGTTCGATCCCCAGTAGGGGGTGTGTGCAGGAGGCAGCAAATCAATTATTCTCTCTCATCATTGATGTTTTTCTCTCTCTCTCTCCCCCTCGCCCTTCCTCTCCGAAGTCAATATTTTAAAGACACTACCTAGCTTTGTCCTAACATGGCTTTTTCTCTGCTCACAAGAGACAGCATTCTCTGTGTCTCTTCTTATAGAGACACTAATCCTGAAGGACCAGGGCCCCACCCCTCTGACCCCAGTTAACCTGAATTACCTCCTTGTAGGCGTTGTCTCCAAATACAGTCACACTGGGGGTTAGGGCTTTCACTAGGAGGGTGGGGGACCAATTCAGGTTGGTCCATAGCCCTCACGGCTTCAGCAAATGCCCCTCGATCGTGGGGATCAGGAGTTCATGTCCCTCTGCTCTTAGCGGTGTTGCAGTCGGCAAGTCTGAGCAGCCCTGGGCTCTCCGTGTGTGCCCTGACAGGGTGATGCTCAGAGGAGGAGCCGAGTGGAGGGGGCTGATGCCTCCTGGTACAGGACATAGGTAAGGTGCAGGCGTCCCACCTTACCCTCCTTTAGTTTTGGCCAAAACAAAGCCAGGCTGGAGCCCACCTGGGAGCATACAGAGGAGACAGTTTCAGGCTTGGGAGCTTGCAAGCAAAACCAATGGGAGCTGCCCCACTGAATTCTGGGCTTTCTGGCTTCTGATCCCGCAGGCTGTGGGCAGAGGCAGGTCCGCTTATTTGTGTTTGGAGCTCAAACTATTACATTTCTTTCAAAACCTCCTATAATCCAAAGAGCATGTGGGTGATTTCTACCGTGACAATATGTTCATTTATTCATTAGTTCAACAAACATCGACCGAGTCTCTACCATATGCCAGGAATGGTGTTTGGCAAACAGTGGTCCCCAAGAACCTACTTTCATGACCAACAAAAACTCACTGTGTTAGTAGCGCGCCCACCATTGGTGTGTGTGTGTGTGTGTGTGTGTGTGTGTGTGTGTATGTGGATGGTTCCCATAAGCAGGCCAAAGGAGCTGGCTGTCTTATTGACATCTTTTCTCTATTGAACAGAGCGATTTCCTTACAGTTTGAGAACATTCATAAATTCCCACCATGAGCCCAAATTAATAATGACTGATGAACTTCAGGCACGCCAAGCTGGTCTAACCCCAGTGGTGATAGGAAACATCTGAACTTGATTCTGTCCCGGGCAATCCTACGCCTCCCCCCTCCTCCCACCCAGCCCCGGGAAGGCACTCGGGAGTTCATCCTCGGTGCTCCACAGCGATGACCCAGCTCTCACCAGCTCAATCCGCCTCTGCTTCTTCTCGCCCAGCTCATTGCTTCTCAACCCTGACGGCATCTTCGACACGTCTTGAGAAATTAGAAGGGTAACGATGCCCAGGTTTCAAACCCAGCGAAAATACTCTTCAATTGGTCTAGGGAGTGGTCCAGACATCAGACTCCTCGTCCCTGCCCCCGCCCAAAAAAAATCCACACACACACACACACACACACACAAAAAAAATCCCCAATTAATTCTAAGGTGTTGCTAGCATTGGGAGGCACTGATATCATTTGCCCAAGACAGCTGCCAGATTCCTCTGAGGGACGCGGCCTGTTGATGACATGACACCAGCTGGTGAGGTCACAGGCCTCAGCTGGATGCTGGTGCTAAGGTGATATGACCAAGTATGAACCTGGTGCCCAGAACTTTGCTAGATGCTGCAAGGAGTAGTCATGTAAGCTCTTAGCCTCGGTCATGTCATTTGTACAATGGGCTCTTTCCCTCCCCATGTAGCATCCTGTGTGGACCTACATGAAGCGGAAGGATTTTAATAGTAGGATAGATGGCTGGTGGGAAGGGGTTACTTGAGCTTTTGGGGAAAACCATCAAATTGCACCACAAATTCACTCATGAATAGCAAGAAAGTATTGTTAGCTAGTCCCACCTGGGCGATCTTAGGTCCGTGGTCGGCAAACTGCGGCTTGCGAGCCACGTGTGGCTCTTTGGCCCCTTGAGTGTGGCTCTTCCACAAAATACCATGGCCTGGGCGAGTCTATGTTGAAGAAGTGGCGTTAGAAGAAGTTTAAGTTTAAAAAATGTGGCTCTCCAAAGAAATGTCAATCATTGCCCTGTTGATGTTTGGCTCTGTGGACTGATGAGTTTGCCGACCACTGTCTTAGGTCATGAGATGGTGACCATCATGTCCTCGTATTGTTGGTTTCTTCCTGGTGAAGAGCAGAACCCAACTTTGCACGAGCAATCAAAAGGAGAGTGTTTATTGGATGCATCTCTCAAAACTCAGGGAGAGGCCTCGAAATTGGGCCTCAATGAGGACAGGAATTAGGACTCCATAGCCAGCTTTTCTCTGGAGCCTTGTTGCCCTGGATCACTTTTTTCTCTCTGAATCTTCTTCGTCCTTCTGTCTCTGTATACTGGCTTCTCTGTGAAAGGTAGCCACCAGCATTTCCTGAGTTTATACTTCCACTAAAGGTCCAGTGCACGAAATTTGTGCATGGGTAGGGTCCCTAGGCCTGGCTGGCAATCAGGGCCAATCAGGGCCAATCAGGGCCTCCCTTCATTCTGTGCTGCCTCCTGGAGGTCAGCACATGTCATAGCAAGTGGTCAGACTCCCGGTTGATCGAATGCTGGAGGGGACGATTTGCATATTAGCCTTTTATTATATAGGATAGTTCAAGCAACAAGTAGACACTGACCAGCATCCACCCATGCCAGTTCTAATCAGAGGATATGATTGGCACAGCTTCAGTCAGATGATATTTCTGGTCCAATGGACAACATGCAGGGCTGAGACCTTGTGATTTAAATCTGGCTGTCGTGTGAGGAGAGATTATTCTCTGACAAAGGACACGGGAGCTGGTGAGACACCCCAATGGGTGTTTTCCGGGCCAGTCTGAGAGTGACCTCCCCATCCAGCTCACATCAGGCGGGAGGCAGGCGGTGAGAGCTATCCCAGGGTGCCCTGCCTTGCCTCACCCTTCACGCATGCATCTCTTGGGAGTGCTTGGCACAAACACTCTCCAACCTAATTACCAGCCGGAATTAATCAAAGGTATTCCCGACCTTATGAGCGATGCTAGCCAGGAATGTCCCTGAGTAGGAATTCTTAAAATACTTTTGTTTATGAGGAAGTTTTACATGCAAACTTTTTTCCCCAAAAAAAAAATCCAGTGAGAAGAGCAGTCCCTATAGACATCTGAGAGCACTTTGGCTGTCTTAATTCACTCAGGATGTTTCATTAATATCCATGCACGTCCTGAATCCCAGCCTGGCAGGTTCCTTGTACAAGTGTTCTAGTCGTGCAACCTCATGCGTGTGTGTGTGTGTGTGTGTGTGTGTGTGTGTGTATTTAACTTTTTTCTGGAGCTCATTCTCCATTTCCTGAGACCTTCTCCTAAATCTCCTCCCCAATGAGTCTTGTGACTCTAACCGCTCCATTTTAGAAATAGAGGACATCACGGACTTCATGGATTTCTTTTCCCCTTGAAGTTATGAGAAGGAGGTTGGAGGGGAAGTAATCGAGAGGCCCAGATCATAATCTTGTTTCTCCCGTGAGGTTGGAAGTACGGAAACTCCACCTTCTTTGTGCCTCCACACTCCAGGGTTCTCAGGAGGGTGCCATCTTTCTTGGCCTTCTCCGTGATCCGAGACAGAGGGCTGATGAGAAGTTCTAGTCCACCACCACCACCACCACCACCACCACCACCACCATGATCAGAAGAGGAGGAAAGTCAAGGTCTTTCTCTTCCTCTCTCTCCGCAGGCATCGATGGCCATGGCCAAGTCTCTTCCATGGCTCCATCACCTGCTGGAATGCCCCAATCATGGGTCTAGCTCCTTCAGGACCACCCTGAATCTTGAGTTTGGCTGGTACCACGTCCTCCTGCTGTTCCTCCCGCCCTTATAGTTGTAGTGTCAACCTGGGGACCAAAGGGTTGTGGGTTCAATTCCAGTCAAGGGCATGTACCTTGGTTGCAGGCTTGCAGGCTCCTCCCTAAACCTGGGCCCTTGTCAGGACATGTGCAGGAGGCAACCAAGCAGTATGTCTCTCTCACATTGATGTTTTTCTCTGTCTTTCCTTCTCTCTTCCACTCTCTCTAACATAAAAATAAATAAATAAATATCCTCAGGTGGGGATTAAATAATAATAATAATAATAATAAATTAAAAATTTCTTGCCAGAACCAGTTTGGCTCAGTGGATAGAGCATCGGCCTACGAACTGAAGGGTCCCAGGTTCGATTCCCATCAAGGGCATGTACCTTGGTTGCGGGCACATCCCCAGTAGGGAGTGTGCAGGAGGCAGCTGATGGATGTTTCTCTCACATCTGATGTTTCTGACTCTCTATCCCTCTCCCTTCCTCTCTGTAAAAAATCAATCAGAGATGTTGGATAGCTTGGCCCAGACCACACAACTCAACAAAGTGACAGCGCTGAGATTCTCACCCAAGTGTGTAGAACTCGATGCCCGGGGACATGCCCTTGACCGGAATCGAACCTGGGACCTTCAGTCCACAGGTCGATGCTCTATCTTAGCTCCAACACGGCTGACTTACTCATCTTGTGTCCCTGGCACCAAACACAGAGCCTGAGGCATCCGAGGAGGCCTCCAGGAGGGTCTGAGCAACCAAGTGAAGGGGTCCGGGCCTCGTCCTCCTCTCACCCTGCATGACACCCTGCCATTGGCGCCCACTCTTCCCAGTCACACCCTCCCTATCAACACCCTCCTTAGAGAAACTCTCCAACTCCCCCAGCCACCCCACTGCTTCCTGCAGCTCCGCAGCCTGCACCCGCCCCTGAGGCCGGCCTGTGGTCCCCAGACTGCACTTCAGAGGCACTTCTCGTCTCCTCGCGAGTTCAGACATTCTCCCAGCACAGAGGCCTTGGCCGGCACAGTGGCTCCTGGCTCCCGGCTAATATTTATTAAGCACTTCTTGGCGCCAGGCATGGCTTGAAGTACTTTTCCGACAATCGCAGGTTTCACGTTCACAACAATACGAGGGGAGTGCTTTTATTACACCCTTCTGACACAGGAGGAAGCCGAGCCGGGGGGAGCTTCAGAAAGTTGCCCCCCGGGCCAACAGGGAGGGGCCGGGCTGGGCTGGAACCCTTGAACGGTTGGCCTCCGAGGCCTCCTCTCCCCTTCACGGTGCGGTGCTTGACTCTTTGACTCTTTGAGATGTTTCCACACCTGCTCTCCGAGGAGGTCCTCCCACTGCCTCCAGGAAGGAAGCACCATCTTCAGGAGAGCTTTTACGGGTAGAGGAGGCACTTGGAAAACTCTAAGCTCCCGCTCCCTGCTCCCCGCTCCCCCTTCCTCTCTCCCCGCTCCCCATGCAGGTGAGGTATACCAAGGCCTCGGGTCAAATGGCTCGTGCAGGGTCACACGGCACCCCTGCATAAGAAACATCAGCGGGCCCAAGCTGGTTTGGCCCGGTGGATAGAGCGTCGGCCTGCGGACTAAAGGATCCCAGGTTCTATTCCGGTCAAGGGCACATCCCCAGTGGGGAGTATGCAGGAGGCAGCTGGTCGGTGTTTCTCTTTCATTGATGTTTCTAGCTCTCTGTCCCTCTCCCTTCCTCTCTGTAAAAAATCAATAAAACATATTTTTTTTTAAAAAGGAAACATCAGGGGTCCTGAGTGCCAGGTCCCACCCCCTCCTACCCCCTCCCCGAGGCCTCCCATCTGCACCAGGGACAGAGGCGCAGGCATGTGGATTCCCATTCGACTCCTGAGCTCACCAGAGCAGCGGGCCCTCTCTTCCGAGACTCAAGACAGGAAGCAGTGACGCGGGAGGAGACCGGAGAGGCCAGAGAAGGGAGGGTGGTTGTCTGTGGAGACGGACATTGCCAGGTGATGACGAGCAGCTCAGGAGGGAGTTGTGAGCACTTACTCGGGAGCCAGGAGACCCCATTTAAAAACCCAGTTCTGCGGCACGGACTTGGGCAAGTCCATTCACTTCTCCGAGCCTCGGGAGTCTCCTCTGGAAAAACGTGCTAGGTTTTGGAGTGGCCAGTGGGCACTAAACGCCGAGGATGTCAGATGCCATGTCTCCTCCCTGAGCCCTGGAAACAGCCTTCTGAGGCAGGTCCGAGGGTTCGTCCATTGACAGAGGCCCCGGGGAGGGGTGTGACTAACGCCACACGGAGCACACAGAACGAGCGAGGAAGCCGGACTTTACTCCTGGATCGGACCCTCGGCAGCAGCCAGGCGCTTAAGCACTGCACCATTCACGTGAGGGACGTGTTTAGCACAGGCCCAGGATACCGTTATCATTGAGTCCCTCTCCCTCCTCAGGCCTCGATCTTTCCATCCACAAAACGGGTAGGTCAAACCAGAGTGGGGGCCCCTGAGCTCAGATGCCGAAGGGACCACGCAATATGGGGGATCGCGAATGCTGTTCACCAAATAGCTCCAGCTCGCCCCCTTCTGGACACATGGCAGGATTGTGCTTCCTAGCTCTGTTCCACTGAGTCAGGCCTGGTGATGGTTCTGACCACCTCAGTGGTGTGAGGGGAATATCGCTGAGGCTGGAGCAGTTAATTGCCAGTGGGACGGCCTCAGAGCCCCCTCTCCCTCAGCCCGATTTAAGACAGTGGCCGCCAGGATAGTTGGGGTCCCAGCGGGGGAGACGTAGGGCCAGCCCCCGGCCGCCCTGGAATGGATGGGCTTCCAGCCTGAGGGGGAAATAAGCCTCTGCTTTCGGAGCCAGTGAGATGTGGGGTTGTTATCACAGCACCCCCAGCACACCCAGGTGGCTTATGCAGGGAGTTAGACTAACCCATGGGTCAAGCGGTAGAATTTTGTTAAAACGCAGGACCTTCTCCTTGTAGCTTCCCTTCCTTTGGTGGAAACGCGATGTTCTCCGATGGTAAAAGCAATGAAGGTTTACCATAGCGTGTTTCAAAATTCAACAAAGAACAGAATGCGTCTGTAACACGACTACCCCTCATCTCACTTTCCAGGCAAGCTGGCCAACCCCTGAACTTCCCTTCAGACTCCTTCCTGGGCATCTGATTGGTTGTTGTTGTTTAAATATATTTTATTGATTTTTTTTTATAGAGAGAGCAAGGGAGAGGGATAGAGAGTTAGAAACATTGATCAGCTGCCTCATGCACACCTCCTACTGGGAATGTGCCTGCAACCAAGGGACATGCCCTTGACCAGAATTGAACCTGGGACTCCTTAGTCCACAGGCCGACGCTCTATCCACTGAGCCACACTGGTTAGGGCCACCTGATTGGTTTGATGAGGGGCTATGAGAGGATTCCCAGGAGTCTCACCACCTCTAGTCACATGGCAGCTGAGCGTCCAGGGCCACGTGACTTTGGCCCAGAACCTTGACCCCAGGTAGCCTGCCCGCCTCAGTTTCCTCAGATTCACGTGGGGATAATGACAGTGCCTACCGCACAGGAGAGGTGAGAGGAACTCATCTGAAAGGGCTTAGAATAAGTGCCTGGCTCATAGCAAACACCACACAGCGTGTTCGCTCCCCATTGTATTTAGCGTCTTTTTCGGCAGCATCAGAAGCTCTTTACACAAGATGTTTCTCAGAGCTCCCAGAAGGTTCCAGGAAGGGATGCGTCAGCAATCCTGGAGGAGGGCACCCGAAACCAGGGAGGCGGGGGGAGGGGGGGAGGAGGGCTCTCATTGGTGGCACAGGCTTCCCCCAGGCCCTTTGGTTCAGGGTCTACTTTCCCACGTGTAGCATCACCATCACCTGCCACACCCACCCCTCCCCACGCAGTGGCTGCCACAGCTGCTCTGCCCACACCCCTGCCTCCCTTCCCCGGTGCTGGGAGCTCTCCTCCCCCCCCACACACACCACCACCTGCCTCGCTGCTGACAGCCAGAGATCCCAGTCCACCCGTTTTGTAGAAAGTCCCTCACCCAGGTTTGTTTGATGTTCCCCTTTGATTAAATTCAGGTTATGCTTTTTTTTTTTTTTTTTTTTTTTTTGAATAAATCAGTGTTATTTTTACGTGGACACCGTGAGTCCATTTGGAATTCATTTTGGTATAAATTCTATGTTTCTCCTCACTGATATGAAACACCTTCTTTATCATGGAGCAGACGCTCGGTTGCGTGGACCTTGCCTTCCTGCTGTTCGAAGGCCCGCGTCCCGCTGTTTTCATGGCCCTGGCTTCCAGGAGCAAATTCTCCCCGTGCTCATCTTCTCCAGAACCTCCTGGCTCTTCTCGCCCGTGAAGTCTCGCGTGTGCCCCCGAGGGTCACATGACCCAGTTCTTTAAGAATACCCTTGTTTGCCAAAACCGATTTGGCTCAGTGGATAGAGCGTCTGGTCAAGGGCATGTACCTTGGTTGCGGGCATATCCCTACTAGGGAGTGTGCAAGAGGCAGCTGATTGATGATTCTCTCTCATCGATGTTTCTAACTCTCTATCCCTCTCTCTTCCTCTCTGTAAAAAAATCAATAAAATATATATATATATATATATATATATATATATATATATATATATTTTTTTTTTTTTTTTTTTAAAGAATACCTTTGTTTGAGGTCATTGTAAACATCTCACTCGCCATGCCCGCGATAGCCGGCTTCATATGAGATCTCTCCATGGAGGGACATGGAAGGGATTCCACGCAAAGCCTTTGGGGTCTCAGAAACGTCTTCCCTCTTCTCGCGATGTTCCTGCCCATTTCCTGATGGGTGGCTCACTAGTTTTGTTGTCTCTTATGAATGAGATCTTATATCCTGTCTCACTTTTTTTTTTTGGCTGATCTCAGCTGACAGGATAGTCTGATGGTTAAGCTTGTAGCCTCTGGAGAGGTCCCAGGATTCCTTTCTTTTTTAAAATATATTTTATTGGTTTTTTTTTTTTTTTTTTTTTTTTTTTTTTTTTTTTTTTTTTTTTTACAGAGAGGAAGGGAGAGAGATAGAGAGTTAGAAACATCGATGAGAGAGAAATATCAATGAGCTGCCTCCAGCACACCCCCTCCAGGGGATGTGCCCACAACCAAGGTACATGCCCTTGTCCGGAATTGAACCTGGGACCTTTGAGTCCGTAGGCCGATGCTCTATCCACTGAGCTATACCGGTTAGGGCAGACTCGGGATTCTTATCACTTCTGTGCCTCAGTTTGCTTGTCTGTAGAAGGAGTTAAAAGAAAAAAAAAAAAAAGAAAAAAAAAAGCTCCAGCAGGCTTATTGCAGAGATACAGTGAGAAAATCAGGAAGGAGCATAGCACAGGGCCCTGTGCACTCTTAGGAGAAGTGAAAGGCATGACCTCCGCCATATTGTCACCACCATCACCATCTTCATCGTCATCTTTGCCATCATCATCATCATCATCCTTTCTGTGTGTTCTTATTTTGTTGTTGTTCACTAATCCTGCTGCTTAGCATAGTCAGATTCTGAAAATGCCTATTAAACAAATGAGTGAGAGCATGAGAGAATGAATGAATTCTCCTCCACAAACACAACAGTTCTCCTTCTAAAAGGCATTTCCTGTGAGCTCGTAAGTTGATCCTTTTGACATTTCAAGTGGGGGTGGGGGGGACAACACACCAAAAACCCGCAAAGTCCCAGGTGAAACCATTTAAACGGAGCCTGCGACGGCATCCCGGCGGGTCGCGAGCACGCGGAGGCGTTGGGCCAGGATAGTTTATGGGGACCGTGTTGAGGCGGTGAGGAGGTGTCATTTTCCCTCTGACATGTCTGGGTTGCTTTTCTCGGTCATTTTTCACGTGCCTGCCATTTCCCCAGGCTAATTGGAGGGCTCCTTTCCCCAGCCGTCTGTACAGACCCTCACCCATCTGGCCTCCCGCACGCCTCAACGCAGCCCACTCGGGATGTCTGGGGAAGCACCCGGGAAGGCAGAGGGCAATGTGAGTTCTGTGGGGCTTGGGGAAGGTGAGCAGACATCCCGTTTTGGGCCGAACAGTCCTCATTTTGAACAATTTGTCCCGCGTCCCGCAGCATTTTAAAAAAGTCCCAATTTAGCCGAAACCGGTTTGGCTCAATGGGTAGAGCGTCGGCTTGGGGACTGAAGGGACCCAGGTTCGATTCCAGTCAAGGGGCATGTACCTTGGTTGCGGGCATATCCCCAGTAGGGGGTGAGCAAGAGACAGCTGATCGATGACTCTCTCTCATCGATGTTTCTAGCTCTCTATTTCTCTCCCTTCCTCTCTGTACTAAATCAATAAAAATAAAATAATAAAATAAAATAAAATAAAATAAAATAAAATAAAATAAAATAAAATAAAATAAAATAAAATAAAATAAAATAAATAAAAAAGTCCCAATTTTTAGAAAGAATCATTCAAAATCGGGACTGTCCCGCCAAAAGCAGGACATCTGGTCACCTTAGGCTTGGGGAACGTCTCTGTCCTTCCCTGGGCCTCAGGTGCTGCCATGAGAACCCGCTGACCCTTAATGAAGGTGAGAGAGGCCCAGAGGGGCGGTCCAGGCAGGAGAACGCACAGGCAGTTAAGCCAGATAACTCTGGATTCCCCCACCTCCTGTGTCCGTACCCGTCTTTGGGGAAAGTCCTTCTCTTCTCTGTGTGGATCCGCAAACCGAGGCCTCCTCTAGTCCCCGGCCAGGAAGACAGCATGCAGCCCGAGGCTGGTCAACCAGACTCTCTCGCCCACATGGCAGAATCTACAGCGGAAACCGTTCCCAGGGCAGCCCCCCGCACAGCTGTTGGGTGTCAGCCCCCGGGACCCCTCGTGCTGTCTTTTCCCGAGTCCCCTTTCCAGCCTCCCATCAACCCTGTGAGCTCTTCCCGGCAGCTTTCCAGGCATGTTCTTCATTGCCACGGCCGCTCGCTGTTGCTGGCAACCAAATCAGGCCACTGCCAAGCGGGAGGTGACTGCTCACCCAGGGAAGAGAGAGGCTTAGGAGGTGCGGGGTGCAGCCCCCACCCCCAGATTAGCGTCTTCCTGGTGTGCATGGGAAACCCAGGGAGGCACAGGCTCCCCGAGGGCTGGGTGCTAGTTTTTGTTGGTTCTTCTTTCAACTCCATGCCCCTCTCCCTGCTCCAAGCTCCCTGTTCCCAGGAGGTTACAGCCATGGTTCATGGACCTTCAAATCCGAGGTGCCTGGTGCACTGGAAGCCTCGCCTCATGGATAGTTGGCCACAGACCTATCCGACACCGAATACGGAGCCTATTTTTCTCAGGAAGGCCATAGTCCAGGCCACGCAGGCCTTCGGGAAGGCCTGAGGCCATCCATGGAGGGCCTGAGCGGGTCCCAAAAGTGATAGATAGAAAAGACTGTCTACCCAGATTCATAGACCCTTACCAAACCTGCTGAATCCAAAGGGACCTTAGAATCCATTCAGCCCTGGGATCCCAAACACCTGGCTTGCAGGATGCCTGACTCCTGGCCAGGGCAGACATTACTAATCGATCGCAGCACACCCTTCCTCTGAACCCAGCCATGGCTCCAGGATCCTTCCCCACACAAGACTCTGTGCAGGGCCTGTGAATGGAGCTAAATGAACCCAAAGCCCATTTATCTTCAGGGAGGGTGTCTCAACTCCTCATATGACCAACGGAGAGAGCCGGGAGAGAAAGGACATATTCCAAAGTCATTCAATGCGCATCCATGGTAGATGCCAGAAAGACTCCGGGGGGCCTGCATTCCAGCCCCAGGCACTTCCCATCCCCCCACCCGGGACCCCCTGGAAGCCTGCTGTTGCCCTTACACTCCACTCTCTCCTTCCATCCGAGCCTTAAAGAGCGCAGTGTTTATTTTAGCGAGCGCGCAAATCTGGCCTCTGAAGGATGAACATTCATAAAATATGCTCTCTAACTCCATGTAACAAGGAAAATATAGAATACATTTTCTATTCCCATTGATCCTCAGGCCACTGGCAACCCACCAACAATTGATTTAGCCATTTGATTAGTTTTTTTGGGAGGGGGAAAACATTATATTTTAATGGGGTATATATAATTCTAAGTTCCCGCTTTGAAGTAGAACCAAATATTAAAATGACCTCTTTTTATGGATGCTGCTCAGCTCCGAAGCCTTAAATTGCAGCCTGGGTTTGTGGAAGGGATTTGGGCGGCGGAGGCCATGTCTGCGAAGGTGGCTGCACGGGCCTGGTGGCAGCCAGGCCGGCCAACCGCTATGGCAAGTCCCAAGGCAGCGAGGACAGCGCCCGGGGTCCCACCCGGCACTCTGTCCACCCTGCCCTGCGTCCTGGCTCCTGGACCATCTGGGCTTTGAAGGGGACCTTGGATGTTGACATCTCTGATGGGCCCCTCTGTCCAGTTGGACTGTTGGCTCGGTGGGGACAAGGCAGGGAGGGTCTCACCAGTTCATCTCCCTGAGCGCCTCCCATAGCGCTGGCATTGTAAGTGCCCAGGGCATGGGACTGCTTCAGAGGACAATCGTGTCCCACCCGATGTGTATGCCCATGTGACACATGTTCAGAGGCCCATGTGACACATGTGCCAGAGCCCATGTGATACATGTCCAGAGGCCCATGGGACACACGTCCAGAGAGGCCCATGTGACACACATCCAGAGGCCCATGTGACACATGTGCCAGAGGCCCGTTTGATACATGTCCAGAGGCCCATGTGACACACGTCCAGAGGCCCATGTGATACATGTCCAGAGGCCCATGTGACACACATCCAGAGGTCCATGTGACACTCGTCCAGAGGCCCATGTGACACACGTCCAGAGGCCCATGTGACTCACGCCAACAACACTGAGAGGAAGGGACATCTTCCCCTCCCCCCTGTCAACCTCCCTCCTGATCACCGTGACCCACCCTGCAGCTGACCTCCCGCCAGCCCTGGGCCCGGGTCCGGGCACTGGGCTTTGGTATCACCTCAGGCACCCGTGTCACAGCCTCTGGATGTCCAGGCGGGGGTTGGCCCTAGAGGAGCAAGAATCCTCTGAGTTCTCTCTCTTACTCCACTTCCTACCTCGATGCACCTCTTCCGGAGACACCCCTCCCCGGTCCCCTCCACACCGAGGCCTGGCCCTAACAGGCCGCCTCTCATCCCCCTTCAGAGACACATTGTATTGGCCGGGAAACATCAAAGGGGCCGTGCCGTTACATATTCCATCTCTGAGAGGAGAAACGCAGCGCCTTGCTTTATTAACACGGCGCGTGTTGACTCTTGTAATGAAAAATGCACAGACGCCGGGCGGTTTTTGATGAATAGGTAATCGGGAGGAGGGCCCCGGATGCAGAGAATGAAGGTCTCCTCGCTGCCTCCATCGCAAAGAGGAGGGATCCCCGGGTGGGGCCACCCCCAATCTATAACAAGTCCACGTGGGCCTTGAGACGCTGGCCCCCCCAGACGTGGGCTCACTCGGGGGAGACCGTGCCTGGCTGGCCATCCCGGGAAGGAACTGCCCAGCTGGGCTCAGCGCTGAGAGCCATCCCCTCCGAAGACCTAACTGGGACCACCTTCATTCCCCAGGGATGGAGGCGGAGCTCAGAATCATGGTATCAAGTTGCCCCAGCAGAAGCCACCAGATTCTGAGCCTGGAACCCGTCCTGGGGAGACCAGCTGGAGAGAAGTTTGCAAGCATAAGAGATCCTTTCGCTGTCAGATGTGATGCAGGGAAGTCACAGTGATCATCTCTATTCCTTACCTCTGGGTCTAGCACAGCACTCAGCACCCAGCACCCAGCACCCAGCACCATGTGCTTGCTGACCTCAGAAGACCAACCTACTACTCATATCAGGGTTTTAGAAGACTTGGGTTCAAGTCTTCCTCTGCTGTTGTTTTTATTGATTTCAGAGCAGAAGGGAGAAGAAGAGCAAGAGAGAAACATCGATGATGAGAGAGAATCGTGAATCGGCTGCCTCCTGCACGCCCCCTACTGGGGAAGGAGCCTGCAACCCAGGCGTGTGCCCTGACCGGGAATCAAACCGTGACCTCCTGGTTCAGTGCTCAAATGCTCAACCACGAAGCCATGCCGGCTGTGCCGCATTTTCCTCTGTACCAGCTCTGAGAAGAGGAGGCGTTACCTTGCCCAGCTGCCTCAGTTTCCCTGAGAGCCACCCCAGACATCACAGGGTAGGGGGCTGCACAGGGGACCCTCGCCTCCAGCAGGCCTGGAAGGAAACAGCCCAGGCCCTCGCTCTCTGGGGTAACGGCCCGCACTGTGGCTTCATTACTTTCCTGACCTGAGAATGATATCCAGGTGAGACCCAGGTCTGGAGAACTCAGACTCTGCAGAGAGAGAGATGACTCTTCAAGGAAGCCTCGGCTCTTTCTGTGGTGTCCCTGATGCTGCTGCTGCTGCTGATTGAGATCATTCAAGAGCAGGACTTACTCCTTATCTGGAGGCGGGTTTTTTTGGACTCTAAATGCAAAGGCTTAACCAGTTTGGCTCAGTGGCTAGAGCATCAGCCTGCAGACTGAAAGGTCCCAGGTTCGAGTCCGGTCAAGGGCATGTACCTTGGTTGCAGGCACATCCCCAGTATGGGGTGTGCAGGAGGCAGCTGATCGATGTTTCTCTCTCATCAGTGTTTCTAACTCTCTATCCCTCTTCCTTTCTCTTTTAAAAAAAAAATCAATAAAATATATTTTAAAAAATAAATGCAAAGGCTAAATCCTCTCTCTCTCTCCCTCTCTCTCTCTCTCTCTCTCTCTCTCTCTCTCTCTCTCTCTCTCTCTCTCTCTCTCTCCCTCTCTCTTCCCCTCTCTTAAATATTAGTTACAGTCACCTTTTCCAAACCATATACTGTCTGGAGGGTAAGTGGAGTAACACAGCTCATAACGTGCAAATAAATGGGAGCGCAGCACACCAGCTCCAGTGGAATGAATTAGTGTCGCGGAGAAACAGGGACGGAGACAGCAGCCGCTGCCCGAGGGCGGGGGCAGGGGCAGCTCAGGCAGACCGGGCTGGAGTGGCTGGAACAGCGCTTCCCGTGATTTCCCGGAGCCCTCAGAGCCCCTCGGAGGCTTTCAGTGGGCAAGACGGAGGCTCCGTGGCACCGGGCCCGGGCAGACCAGGGTGATTCGCGGGCTCCAACGCCTGACCCCACCCCGTGGGTGGCTTCCTGAGGCCGGAAATCTTCAAAGGCTCTCAGGAGACATGGCCATGTGGGGAGCAGCCAAATCCCAAAGGAGGGAGCTGCCCAGGAGGAGGCAGGTAAGCAGGGGTCATCAGGAACAGAGGGGATGGCACCCAGAGAGGATGGAGGACTTTGGGGACCAGGGGGCTGGCCCATCATGGGACATGAAGAGTCGCAGTCAAGGGTGCACCAAGAGAATGGGTGCATCAGAATTCTAGGTCTGTGGTGGGCTCCTGGTATAGCTCAGGACCACCCAGAAAAGTCTCTCACCCCGAACTGTGTCCTCTGTTTGCTTGATTTGGGGCCTGCAATGTCCGTGAGCGGTGATTCCTTTAGGGTTGCCAGTGCCCTATCCCGGCGCGGGTTTTGTAAATCAAAGTCCCTTGCCCAGCCGGTGTTGCTCAGTGGTTGAGCATCGACCTATGAACCAGGAGGTCCTGGTTCCATTCCAGCTCAGGACATAAACCTGGGTTGTGGGCTTGATTTCCAATGTGGGACACGCAGGAGGCAGCCGATCCATGATTCTCTCTCATCATTGATGCTTCTATTTTTCTTTCCCTCTCCCTTCCTCTCTGAAATCAATAAAAACATTAATTTAAATAAGTAAAACAAAATTTTGTTTATATCTCACTGTGGGAACGCACTGGCCACCAGGGATAAACTCCTGTGTTGAGCTTCTGCCCTCTGGTGGTCAGTGTGTGCCATAGCAACTGGTCAACTGGTCATTTAGTCACTTAGGCTTTTATATATATATAAATTTCATTTAAAGTCACAGAACCAGGAAATATATATATTTCATTTAAGGTCACAAAACCTATTGGTGACACTGAGGTTTGACTATGTTTTATCAATTTTGAAATGACCTTTTTTTCATATTTTAATATAAGGGAACTTGGGATGGATGCTGGCCAATAGCAAGCATGCTTGCTATTGGCCAGCATGACATCCATGGTAACACCTGCATCAAAAATTTATAACAAGGGTGTCATTGTTTAGATCAGTGGTTCTCAACCTTTTTAATGCCGTAGCCCTTTCATACAGTTCCTCATGTCGCATTGGTCTGCGGACTGAAGGGTCCCAGGTTCGATTCCGATCAAGGGCATGTGCATTGGTTGCAGGCACATCCCCGGTGGGGGGTGTGCAAGAGGCAGCTGGTCAATGTTTCTCTCTCATCGACATTTCTAGCTCTCTATCTCTCTCCTTTCCTCTCTGTAAAAAATAAATAAAATATATTTACAAAAAAAATATAGTTCCTCATGTGGTGGTGACCCCCAACCATAAAATTACCTCTGTTGCTACTCCATAACTGTAATTTTGCCCCTGTTAATGAATCACAATGTAAATGTCTGTGTTTTCCGATGGTCTTAGGCGACCCTGCTAGCGGTTCTCATCCTGTGGGTCGTTACTCACATGTTGTGAAGTTCTGCTGCGGAGCCCAAGACCATCGGAAAACACAGGTATTTACATTACGATTCATAACAGCAGCAAAATCACAGTTATGAAGTAGCATCGAAAGTAATGTTATGGTTGGGGGTCACCACCACAGGAGGAGCTGTGTTAAAGGGCTGTGGCATCAGGAAGGTGGAGAACCACTGGCCCAGAGGAACATCCATAGACAGTAGAGCACCATTCTCTGAAGAAATCACAGGCACCCACGACTCTCCGCTCAGAGAATTGAGTCTTTGAGTATGAAGACAGCTCGGGAGTGCCTTTGCCAATTTATTTCACCCTAGATTTTCCACTTTATGTCGTGCAAGTGAATGATCTATGATGAAAATCCATGTTTAGATAAGTAGGAAAGAGCACTTTCGCTAAGTAGGAGATAAAAAGTCTAAGTGATTGAAGAAGTATGGTATGTACTTGAGTTGGAAATGACTCTTTACTTTCCTAGCACATAAAATAATGATGCCTTTTACAATGGAGGCAGTCCATGAAATTACATAAAACGCGGTACTAAACGTCCACCCTGTTTATGACCTCTCGCTCCCCCACCCTATACACACAGTATAGCCTCTGCTCGGCCTTACACATCGAGCTAGAGCTCAATAAACACCTCGAGAAGTGACTTGAATGGGCAACCAGACACCTCTGAGAGACCACACTCTCCGATGCTGAGAAGGAGATGTGTTTGGGGGCGCCCAGAAAATAAATCATCGCGTGAACACACAGTGGAGGGAGGCGGGGAGAGCGAGTCAAGGTGGGAGGACAACTCGTTGAAATATTAATTACAGTTCGTTCTCCATCTCCCCCTTGGAGCAGGGAGGCGGGCTCTGTCATCGGTGGCCTCGGGAGTCTGAACAAGGCTACATACAGAAGCTGCCAGAACTTCCAGGCTCTTCTGCTCTTTGGAAAAGGTAAGTGATTGGAGAGATGGGGTTGCTGGGGTGCGCCAGGAGTGCCAGGGAGCAGGCTGAGGTCAGGAGGGGCTTTGTGGAAACCATTGGCACCCCAATCTGGCCTACCTGGCCAGGCTGCAGAGGCTGAGCCCTGCTCTTGGCCTCCCCAACGTTCTTGTGTCTCAGAGACAGAGGGGGGATCCTTAGACCTAAAAAGACCACGAGGGCTGATACACAGAAGGGCCTCTGCGTTGTGTGAGACCCTGGAGGTCAGTCCTTCCCAGGGGCTGGGCATAGAGAACTCCATCTACCTGAAGCGGCCAGGACCCCCACCATGCAGCCGGAGCCTCCCATGCAGAATGCAGTCCATCTCCAGGATGTGAAAGGATGCACACTCTCTCTTGCACACTTGAGTTTGTAAGCAGATGTACACGCCACGCCACCAAGAGCATTGTTCTCCCAGGCGGAGAAGACTCCAACCCTTGAGCGAGGAGTCCCAGGGCCGGCGCTGTGTAAGATCCTCTCTCCCCTCAGACCCTGCCGGGGACAGGAGGACTTTCGCAGGCAGGAAGGCCGGGGCGCCCCCCCCATCACAGCCACGCTGGAGCCCACGGCTTTAATGGGCCTGCGTCACGTGGCCCTCGGAGGCCGGCCCCCCTGGACTGCTGTTTGCAAACTCCTCTCCACGGCAGTTTCCCTTGAAGAGAGTGGCTACACAATCATTACAAATTGATTGCAAAAGAGCTAACAATCATGATTAAATCATTAAATTCTTGTCTACGCTTCAGAGAGCGGTGAGAAAATTAACTTCCCACCAACCTCATTTTTTCCCGAACATGAAATAATGATTTTCTGCCCGTCTAATTACAAAGCCAGCATCTGATCAAGCCGGCATCCAGAGGGGATTATCGCATGCACGAGTATTAGACCTCATTACCAGCTTGAGTGCAAAATTATTACATCTTGTAATTGGATGGTGAGATTTATATACAGATCGGCCCGGTTTCTGTAAGATTGTAATTACAAGCTTCGTTGGTTAGCTACTTATCACTCAGCACAGAAGAGAGCAAAATAAGCAACAGAAAAGGCATTTCATTAACCCATAACCCTATCAAGGGAAGCCCCTGTAACACCCATGTCTGCGTTAGGGAGAACAGCCACACTCACAGATGAAACAATTTATTATGCTCTCCGCAAATGGGATTGCGTTTTGTTTAACCCCTAGTGAACTCTTCGGCTAAAGTGTCTGAACAAACCATTCATTTTATAGACAACTAGGCTCGATACAGTAATTATCAGGGGTAACTGACTGAGGCAAATGCTCACCTGCTCAGAGGCAGTTGATTAGGGAGACAATTGCTGGGCGCTGAGTGGGGCGCTGAGTGTGGGCACTGAGCAGTGGACACCGGGCGCTGGACATGGGCGCTGGGCTGGGTGTTGGGCGTAGGCGCTGGGCAATGGGCTGGGTGCTGGGCGCTGAACTGGGTGCTGGGTGCTGGTCTGGGCCTTGGGCGCTGGCACTAAGGGCCAGGGGCTGGGACAGCAGCTCCCGAGGAGCAGCTGGAGGGGGCAGGACCCCGCCTGGCATATCCACTTCGTCCCTCAAGCATGGCTGCCACGGGCGAGGTTTAATAAAGCTGCCAGGGCCACGCAGTCTAACAATTGTCGAGGCGCTGGTGTGGAACGCCGAAATTTGAATACAGCCCAGTGACGGCTCTTCCGTGCTCCGGAGGCGAGACCTAAATTAAATGTTACCTTTTCACATGTTTATGGCACAACAATGGGCCTCACAAATGCCACCGCGGGGCTGTTTCCAGCGACTGAACCGCAGGGCTATCGACAGAGGCAGCAAACCACAGCGCATGCTGCCTGCTGCTGTCCACGGTGAGCGCGGTCTATTTGGTGACACGTCAAAATCACATGGGATTCAGGTTTCGATGTGTCTCAGGAAAGTGTTATTAAAACACAGCCACACTGAACATTCTGCGTTGTCTGGGGCTGTTTTCTGCTACAACAACAGAGGCACCGAGCTGAAAATATGTCCCACATGGCCCTTTACAGAAAAGGTAGAGGGACCCCTAGTCCACTCGGCCATTCGTTCATTCATGCATTCATCTCTTTGTGGAATCCTTCAACCAATGCTGAGTTGGCACTGACTGGGCTGGGTCCTGGGCCTGGTGCTGGAAATACACACAAAAAGGAAGGGGCATAGTTCCTGCCTCTGGGATCTCACAGTCTGTGGGGGAAGCAGGCCTGGCCAGCATCACTGAGGACCTATCCATTCTTGCTTCTTCTGGGAACTGTGCCCTGGATTTCTTCAGAGGAAGCAGCCTCACCTTGACTCATGCCATGTCACCTGGCCACCATGATGGATGGATGGATGGATGGATGGATGGATGGATGGATGGATAGATGGGTGGATGGATGGGCGGGTGGGTGGGTGGATGGATGGATGGATGGATGCGTGGTCCATTCAGAGCCCACAAGCCACAAGCCAAGGCCTTCTCAAAGCTAAAGGGAACTCCCTCAGTTGGAGTGAGACTCAGATGGTTTAGGTCTGGAACCATGCAAAGCCTGGCTGCCTCAGGGAGCCTGTGATAAAGACCCGAGAGAGAAAAATGGAGCAGATGCTGGAAGTAACCGGGTCCCAATGATCACTACCCGTGTTTCCCCGAAAATAAGACATCCTCTGAAAATAAGACCTAGGGCAACTTTGGGAGAAAAATTAATATAAGACACTGTCTTATTTTCGGGAAAACAGGGCATTTGAGTCCTTAAATCCACCTCGGCCAGAGGTCAATCTGCCTCTGGGCTTTCCCATTGGATGAGCCAGTCCAATACTTTCTTTTCTATTGTGACAACGGAAAAAATGTAGCTGACTCCTACATACATAATTACAGAAGAAGACAGACGGAAGTACGTGTCACACGTCCAGTAGGATCAGCATTTTGTAGAAGTCCAGAGGAGAGCCTGATTCTGCTAGGGACTCTCAGAATCCTTCCTGGAGGAGGTGGCCTTGGAGCCTGGGCTCTGAAGGATTTTAGGTTTCTGACCGACAAAGAAAGTGGGTGATCTAATTCCAGACTGAAGGCTCAGCATGGGCAACAAGAGAACACAGAGTATGTACAAAGAGCAGCATGAAAGGACATTGGGAGAGACTGGGCTGGGTGTTGGGCATAGCATATGTACCAAGCACATATACTGGGCGCACACACACACACACACACACACACACACTCATTTCTTCTCCCTCTGAAGCAGAGGATTATCCCCAGAGCACTGGGGCTCATACACACCAGGGAATTATGAGGGTCACCACCATCCAGAGACATATGGGGCGCAGACTCTAAACTGGCCTCCAGTGGTCTCCTGGCTTGTCTTAGTGTGACCTCCTCCCCTGGCGTGCAAAAGGAACTTACCCTTTGCTTCCAGTCGATAGAATACTGCAATGGTGGAGAACTGCACGCAGAAAATGACAGAACACTGATGAGAGAAATCAAAGGAGACCTCGGTAAACACAGGTATGCCATGTTTAATGACTGGAAGGTTCGATATTCTTCATGTGTCGATTCCCAACCAAATACATTTATAGATTAAATGCAGTTCAGACCCCAATCGCGGCAGGATGCTTTTGTAGAACTCTACAGGCTGGTTCTTGGCTGTATCTGAGAGGTGAAAGGAATCAGAACAGATATGTACTTGTAGGTCCCGCCCCTGCCTTTACCTGGGGTGACTCTGAAGAGCCCTCTGGTTTCAGAGCCCCCTGTGGGATAGGCGGAGGCAGCAGGGGTGAGGGTGTCATATGGCAGCTTCCGATGCCCATCCTGCCTCCTCACTTCCTTACGGGGTGTCCATTGGGACCAAACCCCAATGCATCTTGTTTACATGCAAGTCTCACCTCAGAGTCTGTTTCCAGGGAATCCCATCTAATTCAGTAAGTTTTTGAATGAGTTTCTATCCATGAAAAGGTTGATTATTCAAGGGTTGCTTGGATCATAAAAGAAATTGGACCTGTGTGCCAGACTAATGTGACTCAGAAAATGTGTCTCTGTGTCAACTTAGGAATATTATCTACGAGTTTAGCCCTGGTTCCTGAAGAACCATGTAAAAAAATAAAAATACAAGAGGGAGATTTGTAGATGCATGTATGTGCTAACTGGTAACATTGCTATGACATTCTTAAAGTGACACACGTATAAAAATGAAGACTAGGTTAGTAGTTGCCATGGGTTAAGAGAGGGTAGAAGTAGGAGGGATGTAGATGTATGTACTGTGGGTACTTATGATAATGGAAATGATTGATTCATTGATTACATCCACGTCCATATCCTGCTTGTGATACTGCAAGATGTTGGCATTGAGGGATATTCAGTGACTGGTAGACAAGATGTCTTGGTATTATTTCAAAACTGCCTGAAACTACAATTATCTCAATATGGAGACATTAAAAATGGACAAACTCTTATGCCCTACTCTACTCCCATCAGAAACCCCTGTACAAACTACATAAGTGTTCAGTAATAAGGGGTAGGTTCAGATCAATCCTATTGGGAGCATATTGTAAGTTTGCAAGACTTTGTTTGACTGGAATTCACACAAGAAATACATATTATACTAGCATTACCACTCAGTATCTATCTATCTACATATTTATATCTATATCTATCTATCATCTATCTATATATATAAAGATATAGATAGATGATTGATAGATAGATAGATAGATAGATAGATAGATAGATAGATAGATAGAGATAGATACTGTGTCCGTTATCTAGGTGCTGGTCCTCCTCATCTTACTGTCATTTTTGGAATCCGCGTATTATTCTGCCAACGGTGTGAATGTTTCCGTCGTGTTCCAGAATTTTTTCAAGGGACATTATTTCATTAGATTCTCTGTAACCCATGAGATGAGATTATTCTTATTCCGGTTTACAGGGAAGGAAACTTCCTCCTACTTCTACCTTCTCAGAGAAGTTAAGTGGCTTTCCGAAAGTCACACAGCTGGGACACGGCAGCGCCAGCACTTGAACTTGAGGTTGATCCCACATCTCGTGCTGCTTCCTCTGAGCAGGCTGCCTCCTTTGTAGCTGAACCAATGAACGCCTTGGCTCATAAAGCATAGGCCTGTCCCGTCACCACCACCAAAAGCAATCCAGAAACTCACAGAAGGCCTGCTGCCGGTGAACATCTGAAAAATCACTTCCATCCATCTTAATGTTCAGAGATGCAGTGCCGTGAAGTAGCTTCAAGCATGGGCTCAAACTCCTGTTCTTCTAACCCAGTGGTCGGCAAACTCATGAGTCCACAGAGCCACATATCAACAGGACAACGATTAACATTTCTTTGGAGAGCCACATTTTTTAACTTCAATCTCTTCTAACGCCACTTCTTCAACATAGCCTCGCCCAGGCCGTGGTATTCTGTGGAAGAGCCACACTCAAGGGGCCAAAGAGCAGCACGTGGCTTGAGAGCCGTGGTTTGCCGACCACTATTCTAACTCCTTGTGTGCAAGGTGCTTGATCTAGAAAAGAGATGATGTCCCCTGACATCCCTTAGCACACACACATAGTAGGTCTCCACAAATGACGCCTGTCCTGACAGCACCCACCAGGAGGGCTGCCGGCAGGTTTCTGTCGGGAACACTGGCCCAGTGTGTAGAACAGTACCTGGCCCAGTGTGAGCCCACCCAGCGAGTGTGGATAGTATCGTCATTGGCATTTTATTGGCACAAAAACTCCCCCAATTGCATGGCTAATAGAGCAGCAAGTCCTGAGCGAGCTCCTTGTTCCTCTCAGCTCTAGAAGGAGGGCACACCTCGGCCCAGGCAAAACCTCTGTCTCGGCCGGAATGGATGGGGACGGCTGTCCCTGACCGTACACCGTGAACCCAGACCCAGGTCCGGGGCTGCTGTTTACTTCTCCTTTTCGCCGCCTCCCGCTCCCTTCCTCCCTTCTGACATCCCAGCCAAAGTCAGCAGGACATGATCGCCTTGAACACCAGCTCTCCCAAGCACACGCTGATGGATGTGTGGGCCTTGGGAAACGGTCCCAAACCCAGTGAACATGAACCCTGAGGCCTGGCGGCAGGTGGGCCCGCTGGCCAGGCCTCGGGCGGGGCGGGGACGGGTCAGGTGGCGCTGGTGAGCTCCTGTGACCCGGGAGGGGAGTCCTGCCTCTCGGGATCGGCAGCCAGCTCCCCAGTTGGCAAACATGCGGGGGTAATCCTGTCCGTCGCCACGCTGGTGGCTCCTGACCGCAGGGCGAGATGGCCTTGAAAGCAGGGCTTTCTGACTGCCCTCCTGACAGGCCGCCCTCACCCCCAGCCGAATGCCGCGTGTGTGTCTCAGGCCTGGGGCACCTGGCTGGGTTTCTCTTGCTCACAAAAATGAAAACAACCCTTCCCCCGCCCCCCAGGAGCCGCTCCTGTTTGTGGAGCCGCCGTCTGTGTGCCTGGCTTGTGCGGGCCTCGCTCCTCGATCCTCTCAATAACCAGAAGAGGTTATTGTTGGCACCGTCCCCATAAGCAGCTGCTCAGAGGGCTGGAGACCAGGTCCAAGGTCAGACAGTGAGCATGTGGTGGAGTTAGGATTCGAACCCAGATTTTTGTGACTTGACCTCCCCAAGTGTTCGGACAGGTATTCCCATCCTTGTCTCAGAAAGAGGCAGGGGGTGTCTGAGAGTATTAAACTGGGGTTCAGGGACCGCCCTCTCCCCATAACTACTTAAACCAAGGATCCAGCTTCTGGCTGGGTGTCTCAACCTCTAAAGCTGAGCGGGGCAGGGCCACGAGGGAGGGTCCAGAGACCCAGTGATCCCATCCCCTCCCAGCCCTTCCCTCCCTCCCAACCCTGTACACCTCAACAGCCAATCAATAGCGGCTTACATTTTATGAGACAAGGAGTTAACTTGTTCAATTACAGGGGAGACAGCTCTATTCTTTCGTAACAAGTAATCTGAGTAGGGAGATCGATCCTCGGAGGCCAGTGCACGCGGGCTAATTTTATATTACCCTCAGCCAATGGGCGAGCAGAGAGTAATGGGATTGTTGTTACAGTTCATTAGGGGAGGGGGATCAATAGTGGGACCATCTGAGGCTCTGCATCGGGGCTGTGGCGGGAAGGGGGGCCGTGGGGGCGCCGGACGGGGGTCATCATGACGTTCTTGTGTGTGCTTCCTGCCCAGACCTCGCTGGCTCCTGCCGTGACCCCCAAGAAAGAGAGACTGTGTGGATGGAGACACCCCGCTGCCCAAGCTCCTCCCCCACCCGCCCCCCCAACAGCCAGACTCCAGAAAGGGACGTCACTAACACCCAAGAGAATGCCACGCAGAGGGAGGCCACGTCCCCCTCCACACGGGGCCTGGCCTGTGACCCCCACATCCCCCTGCTGTTCTTGCACGTGGCTTTGGACAGAACCCGGGCTTGGCCTGGTAGGCGCTCCTCTTTGGCATCCTGATGGCCCCCAACTCGAATTCCTATTTCCTGCCTGAGCACATGGCCACAGCCACAGCCATGAGACAGACAGACAGCCTCTGTGCCCTGTGCTCCGCCCAGGGAGGGGCTGCCTAGCTACCCCGGTTCCAGGCAGGAATTTCATCTCTCTGGCCCCCTGGCTTCCGGGCCTGGATCTGACGCCGGGTCGTTCCCATGCCCGCCCCTCTGATGGAAGTGGCTGTTACCCGTTCAGCATTTTCTAACCCTGTCTTGTGTGCACCTCCCCAAGCATGTTAGAAGCTGGGCCTACTATGTGCACGCCAGGCACTGTAGCCGCCTCTTTGTCTGTGTGATGAGGTGTATCCGCAGACTGGGAAGCTTGTTTAGACTCCTGGTGAGGATCTGTTCCCGGTGAACTTCCTGCCAGGCATTTGGTGTTGTCTTATCCAGCCCTCACGTAGCCTCTGGTGTTAATCCAGTAAGACAGCCGAGTAACCTGAGGCTCAGACAGGGAAAACGATGGGCTCAGGACACGAAGGCAGTCAAGGTCAAAGCCAGGATTTGAACTTGGTCTCTCTGGTATATCTCTGAAGGCAGAATCCATGTTCCTTGACCAGCTTGGTGCCTGACATACTCATATATAATGGGAAATGAATTTTTTAAAATACGTTTTTATTGATTTCAGAGAGGACGGGAGAGGGAGAGAGAGAGATGGAGACATCAGTGATGAGAGAGAATCCATCCATTGTCTGCCTCCTGCACGTCCCACACTGGGGATGGAGCCCACACCCTCTTACTAGGAATCGAACCCTGACCTCCTGGTTCACAGGCCGATGCTCAACCACTGAGCCACACTGGCTGAGCTGATGGGAATGATTTTTTTAAATCAGCATTTTTTTATATGCGCTTCCCCGTTAAGCAGGCTCTCCAGTAAGCACCACGCCATTTTGTCCCCTCTGACAAGGGACAGATATGAGAGAGGAAGGTCCTGACACACCGGGAGGGGAGTAACTGCAGCCCCTCCAGCCCCAGGCAGTGTGCATGGCAGGAGGTCAGAGGTCAGGATGCTAAAGGTCACAGGGATTGAGAGCTCCACGCACCACACTATATTGTCAACTGATCAATCGATGGTCATGGGCGCCAGTTCAACATCGACAGGAATCCCCAATTTGAGGTTCGGTGAGGAAGGAAACTTCAACAGCTCCGCTGTGATACTGTGTGGCTGAGCAAGAGCATGGAGGAGGGGAGAGGCCTGGGTTTCTCAGCCCGAAGCCATCCACGTCTCAGCTCCCGCCCTCCTCCCCCGCCAGCATCCACTCAGATCTTGGCCCCCTTTCCAGAGAGGCCTCGCAGTTCACGTTTAATTAGTTCATAAAAGGACTGGCAAGGAGAAGAGGAAGAGTTAAATGGGCTCCTAAAAGGAGGAAGCTGCCGCTAATCCCAATTAGGAGGAAGTCCCAGGCCATTGAGACGCGGCAATCCAATTACATCAGGTAAAATGAATTACTCCGCTAATGCTGACTTATTATGAAGACACCTTCTTATTGCTCTCATTAATAATCTTTAGACATCATTTTAGTGCATATTGGCTGCAATAACATTTCTATTAGCATCATGGCAGAGCAGAGCTGACAATTAAAATAAAAAGTAAATCAACCCAAGGAGCGAACAAACGTAATTATAGTTCAGAAAGAGCTTTTATGCGTATTTGATTAGTCAATGGGACAGGGCCTCCCTTCTTGCCTAGGATTGGTGTGAGCCCCAATCCATGCAGACTCCCGGACTGGAGGCGAGGCAGGGGGGTAAGTATGAGGGGTGTGCGTGTGTGAGAGAGACAGACAGGCAGACAGACAGACAGACAGAAAAAAAGAGAGACAGAGAAGATGGGGAGCTGGTCAATCAGGGAAAGGTTCAAATCCTGGTCCCTGACCCTTGGTGTAAGCACCTTCCCCCCTCTGGGACTCAGTTTCCCCATTTGTTTGCCCACGTCGGTTCCTTGTGGCTGTAGGACTGAGGTTCTATTTTTCTTGCTGGCTGTCAGTCCAGGGCTGCTTTCAGGAGGCCTTCGGGCGTAATCGAAAAAAAGGCTGACGTGTTAGGAACTGGGGTGAGGAGGTCCCCCGCCTCTGGCTGCTGAGCTGGCCCCTCCCGGCTTCCCATAATTCAGCCCTTCACCATGGAATCTCATCTTTGAATGTCCAATGATTACACTCAGATGTTCAGACTGTGGTCTTTTCTTTGCACGGCAGAATGATGGATTTGCCCAGTGGTGGGGTGTGCCCACTCAGCCACATGCTCTGTGTAAGGACTTTCTAAAACCTCTCCGGATGGATGATCCAGGGCTGCATAACCATTTACCCTGATAGTCAGCAGCCAATTACCCTGATAATACAAACAGGTGTATTCTCTTGCACGGTTTCTGAGGGTCAGGGATCCAGCAGTGGCTTTGCTGGGCGATTCCAGCTCAGCCTCTCTCCTGAGGTTGCAGTCAGACCATGGACCGGGGCTGCAGTCATCTGAAGGCTTGACCGGGGCTGTAGCATGTGCTCCTGCGCTCATGGCCTAGACCAATGGTCGGCAAACTCATCAGTCCACAGAGCCAAATATCAACAGGACAATGACTGAGATTTCTTTGGAGAGCCACGTTTTTTAAACTTCAACTTCTTCTAACGCCACTTCTTCAACATAGACTCGCCCAGGCCGTGGTGTTTTGTGAAAGAGCCACACTCTAAAGAACCGATGTGGCTCATGAACCACAGTTTGCAGACCACTGACCTAGGTTGCTGGCAAAAAACCTCAGAGAGATCCTACCATCATACCCATGCAATGGATGGAGAAACTGAGGCTTAGGGAAGAGAGGTAAGACATCCAATAGGCTAGCTAGGAAGAGGAGGAGCCAGGATCGCAGTCCCTGACCATCAGTCACCACACTCATTGGTCTTTCTGTCCTTCCACCTGTCGTGGGCCAGCCCCTGTGACCTTCTGAGAAAAGTCGATATTTTTCGCATCTCACCTGGAGAAGGGCCCCCAAACCCACTGAGGGCTCCGCACAACCAGGGTCCCCCAAAATAGGGACTGGCCTGGACTCTCCCAGCAGCCGGCTGCTCTGGCTAGAGAGCTGCAAAGGAATGCGGAGTCTGGGGGTGAGGGGGAGACTCCGAATGAATCCCCCGCTCTGCCCTCCTAAGAAAAGAGAACTCAACAGCCTGTCCCTTGCTCCAAAGCTGGAGGTTAAAGAAGAGAAGTTCCCAGCCACAGGTAGTTAAGTGATTATAAACTGCGAGAATAAATCAGCCCGCTCTCATTGCCCCGAGGGAAAAAGATGACCAGCATATTTAAAACGTCCGCAGTGCCCCCTCTCCCATCTCCATTTGGCACCCTCTAATTACCTTCACATTTCATCTCCATCAGCAGGGTGACCCGCGGTTCCTTCCCTTCCCGAAGGGCCGGGGAGGGGCCCGGCTGGGGAGGGGAGGGAGGGGGGAGAGGCCCCGTGATCCATCAGGCCGGCCATTAGGACTGAAGTGCTCCTTGCGGGGTGTGCTCCATGCAGGATTTATAAAGATGTCTCCGCTGCCCGGCCCCATGGTGGACACCATAATAAATTCATGAGTGGGTGCCAGGGTAGCGCACTTCATTATGTGCGAGGCTCCTGCCATCAATCTAGCCGGGCGGCGGGCCGGGCTCCTGGGGAAGGGAGACAAATGCATGCGGCCCAAACTTATCCCATTATGGATTCTGTCTGCCCCGGCTCCGGGCTGCACGGAGGCCCGGGGACCATTTTTCACACCCTGGATCAAGTGCTCGCAACTCCCCGTTGTGTCTTATTTCTTCCCCCGATAACGCCCTCGTTTCATCCTTCACGCCTGGCTCTCGGGGAAAGCCTTCCCCCCCCCCGGGCCCTCCCTCGCTGACTCCAGATAAAATATTTATACAATCAATCGACGGAGAGCATCTTCCTTTAAATGTCCTATGAACATGGAAATGCTCGTCTGCAAACGGGGCCGGGGAGCCTCGCCAACGCGTAACCCTTTGCCGTCACCACCGAGCGAGTGGGCGGCGAAGGGCAGAGGGAGGGCGGGGGGCCTGGTGGCACGTGGGAGGTGCTGTCCTCGCCCTGTTGTGTGTGGCACACGTGGGGGATGTGTGTGCCACGGGCTTGGGCGTGGTTGCTCCATCCCGTCAAAGGGGTCCCGAACCCTCTTGGCCACTGCTTGGAACCGAACTCCGGAACTTGCCTGGGAGCTGCCAGACCTACAGCGTGTTCCCACAGCGCCCCGCGCCCGGAGCCAGGCCAGCACATACCTGACGCCTGAGTCACCGCTTCTTCTTGTTCACTGGACAGCACTTTTTTTCCCTCCAGCCTGGGTCCTGACAAGGCCTCCCCATCATATATATATATATATATATATATATATATATATATATATATATATATATAATTGATTTTTTTACAGAGAGGAAGAGAGAGGGATAGAGAGTTAGGAACATCAATGAGAGAGAAACACCGATCAGCTGCCTCTTGCACCTCCCCTACTGGAAATGAGCCCGCAACCAAGGTACATGCCCTTGACCCGACTCGAACCTGGGACCTTTCAGTCCACAGGCCGACGTTCTATTCACTGAGCCAAACCAGTTTCAGCCCCACTTCAATCCTTCTTAACACTGGTAGGTAACATCAATCCGTCTTCATTTAATAAGGACAACAATCATCGCACCTTCGTACAGTGTTGCCAGGGGCAGGCCCTGTACTTACTGTTTCACATGTGCTGACTCATTTAGTCTCCACAGCAACTCCACCAGGCTGCCGCGATCGCCGGGTGACGGATGAGGAGCCTGGAGCGAGGTGAATCAGTGGCTATGGCCGGAGGCCGACAACCAGTGAGTGGTGTGTCCTCAGCCTGTGCAAACCCTGGAACGCGGTACTCGAGGTCTTGTCATTCTCTTCGACTCACCCTCGAGCCTGCTACCCAGGACCCACCTAAGGAGTCCTTCAAAGGGAGGGGTGCCAAAACCGGTTTGGCTCAGTGGATAGAGCGTTGGCCTGCGGTCCCAGGTTCGATTCCGGGCAAGGGCATGTACCTTGGTTGCAGGCACATACCCAATGGGGGGTGTGCAAGAGGCAGCTGATTGATGATTCTCTCTCATCGTTGTTTCCCACTCTCTATCCCTCTCTCTACCTCTCTGTGAAAAATCAATAAAATATAGTTTTACAAAAAGGGGGTGAGGAGTAGCACCCTCATTGCATGAGGGGACCAGCCCCCCTCACAGAGGCAGACAACCCACAGGAATTCCAAGGCCTGAGTGGACGGCCTTTGTGGTCCTTTGACCTGCTACGAGCTTCTGACCGTCCGCTGTTGGGTCGTGTACAAGGACCCACCCAGAGCAACACAAACCCCTTCTACCCACAGTCACGTGACCTACTCCATGGGGCCCAGCACCGGGCTGGCGCCTGGTCACAGGTGGGGATGGCAGAGTGGATAAGGGCAACCCTTTGTCTGTGAGGAACCTGCCATCCTTCAGAGAGATGGATGGCAACTGAAAGCGAACATAAACAACGTCATAAATCCTGTGCAGGGGCTGGGGGTGCCCAGCACGGGGGTGAGAACACAGGAGCCACGTGGGAAGAGGGGAGATGATGACATCGAAGTGGCCTTGAGACGCTGGCAGGGCTTTGCCGGCAGGACTGTGTGATGGGCCATAGAGAGAGAGGCTGTGCAGACAGAGGGGCAACCCAAGCAGAGGCACAGGGAAGTGACATCCTGTGATGTGCTTGGGAGGGTGCGCAGAAAGATGTCACAAGAGCATCTAGAACCTTCCCCAATGGTAAAGATTTATTGATGTTTAAAGGAAGGACTGAAATTCAGATTTCATACCAGAAAAAAAAAACAAAAAAAACCAACAAACCAAAATTGTTATTGCAGATATCAACTCAGGGAACGGAGGACGATATAGAGAAATTCTCTAGAATGTGAAAGAAAGGGGGACAAAACAATAAAAATGATGTAAGGAAGATGAAAAATACAAGGAAAGGTGAGAAAAATTGCTTCTCTACTTTTTTTTTTTTTTTGCTACTGTTTGCGAGTGGGTTTCTTAGTCCAGGGTTGCTTTTGAGTTTTTAATAAAAAAAAAAACAAACTGATGTCTCTGGGTTTTATTGCTTTCCACGGAACATCAACAGAAGCCCCTGCAGGGCTGGGCTCGAAAAGAAAAGAACGGTTATAATCACTCGAAATGATGAGTCTGCCCCAGGATCCAACGCTGAGTGTCCTCTATCTATTGCTGGGTAAAAACTGGCCGCAAACTAGGTGGCTTTAAAAAGCATCTTATCTTTCTCAGGGGAAAGAATTCAGGAAGGGCTCAGCTGGATGGTTCATCTCTGAGTCACATGGTGTCAGCTATGGGGGGACGAGGAAGGGGTTGGAGGATCCACTTCACGTTATCCTGTTCACTCCCATACCGTAGAGGTGTTCTCTCTTTTCCGGTCCAGCACGGAAAAGGAACGGGTCCAGTTTCCTGAGTGGAGGAGCTGGGGATTAAGAAATAAAAGAAAAAAAAGAAACCAGATAGAAAGATAGAAACGAAGCTGGGAGCCAGGTGGGATGCTGCCACTCTGATGGAGGGACAGGACCCTGAGCCCAGGCAGTGCATTTATTATATAATATATATCCCCAAATACCAGGAAGTATCATCAAAACTTAGGATCAAAGGAGCTTATTTGCATTCTTGAGTAGACCCTAGCATTCCTGGTGTTTGACTGGATTTACATATCTAAGCCCACTACTGCGGACACCTGAGCAAGGTTCAAGAGTCAGTACTGATAACATGTCCAGCCTTTTTGGAGAAGCATGTTCCCAGGGCGTGGCTCTGCCTATCACCATGAGTTCAGCTGATGATAATTAAAGAAATGCCCATGTGCCTTCCCAGGGGGCCCTCTACACCATACGGTGACATGGCTGAAGGATGGGCTCAGTGGGGTTCCCTCCACGCCCCATGTAGGTCAGGGTTTTTTCCCAGAGAGTAGAGAAGCCATAATTTCTTCCCTGGCAGCTTAGGGTGCCAAGACCACGTGTTCCAAGACACAGTCAGTGGAGGTTGCCTGGGCTCAGAAACCAGCACAGGGACTCTCCCACCATATCCTGCTGGTCAAGCAGTCACGGAGCCCACCCCGGTTCCAGCAGAGAGGATGTTGAGCCCCAGCTCTCAGAGGGAGATGGCTCAACACATGTGACCCCACCTCTAATCGGTTACAGCTCATTAGCTGAGATTCTCTCTCCCCTCAGGGGAAAAACATGGATGAAAACGATGCAGAGAAGATGATAAATATAGATAAAACACATCTCTTTTTTTTTTTTTTTTTTCTTTCCCAGGAAATGCCTCGGACCCTTACAAAAATAGATTCTTGGCAGATGCCTCCCCGGAGCTCGCCAGACTTGTCTGAATCCCCGGACAGCCTATGGTTCCAACTCACGCCAGAACTCTTCCTTGAACATGTAATAGTAAAACTATTTTTTTTTTAAAGAATGAAAAAATTAAACTTTCCAAATCATGGGAGGTAAAAACAGGAAGAAGAAGAAGAAAAAAAAATGTGTGGTGCCTATCGCAGATGATCAAGGAACATCACTTAACATGGAAAAATACAAAAGAAAAGAAATAACATGCAGGCCAGTTCTGAGAGGAAATTTGCATCTCCCGGGGCAACACCAACCCATGAGGTTGCGGAGAGGGTGCTGGATCCAGGGGGCTGTGCTTGCCTCTGTCTCAGCACACAGGGTTCCAGGTTCCAGAACAACACCCGTCCAATGGCCAAGTGTTCCTTGGAGCCTCTGAGAGCGTCCCTGGTGGAGTGATTACCGAGTTCAACCAGCTGACGAATGGCATCAATGCTCCCAGCCAGGTGCCCACCAGGGGCAGTTGATGTTCCTGCTACCTCCCCTGGGACCGATGACTGCACACCATTGCCAAGGCCCTGGAGACGCCCTGAACCAAAATCAACTCCCCTCCGCAGCCTCTGCAGCTCTGCCCGGGAGGGTGAGCAGAAAGATGTCACAAGAGCATCCAGTGACTCTCTTTCCTGGGGAGGGAAGGTGTCCCCAGGGCAGGTGTCAGTCCTCTGGATGCACAGCCTGGGCCGCAGGTGGGCCAGCGCCCAGCCAAAACTAACCAAGGTGCCCAGAATATGGAAATGCTTTTTAACCTCCTAGGAAAAGTTTCACAGATGGAAGGCACAGTCACAGGTGACTGCATCCTACATCCATGAATCCCGCCTCAAGAAAATGAGACACTGGGGTTAAAAAGGCATTCTAATAAAAAAACAAAAGACAATCACACACACATACACACACACACACACACACACACACACACACACACACGAAAGCAAATGATCATTCAAATCTTTAAATTAAAAAAAAAAAAGAAGAGAGAGTGTGTCATTTTATGAGAATAAAAGTAAGATCTCCAGTGAAGAGATCAGAGATCTGTAGAACCTTCAAAATGTCTCAAGGTAATGAGGAATTTACAGACAGGATCAGGAATGGGTTAACAAACTTCCTCTATCTCCCATACACCACAAACACCGAGAAACCCCGAAGAGCAGAGTTAATGAGACTAAAGATATATAGCATCCCCAGCTCTGTTCCCTATAAACACTTCTTTCACGTGTTAGTCCAACGTTGTCCAAAGCATTCCACGTCCCGTGCTGTCAAGCAAGTCTCAATGAAAAAGGGAAGTTTACGGGCCCAAGGCCCCAGTAGAACCCAAATCAATGGAAATATTTTCTAATGGCCACAAAGAAAAATACTAGAAACTCAGATAGTAAATAAATAAGTTTAAAAAAATTCTCATAAATAGTTATGGAGTCAAAAGGGAAATAAAGACTTCAGTTACAGAACTATTTAGAAAATACTAAAAGCAGAACAAAACAATGCTTTGTCCATGTTTTCTGGGCCGAGGCCAAAGCTACACTTAGAGAAAAGAAATGTAAAGCAATAAATTGGTTTATTGTTAAACAAGGAAGAATAAAAATAAATGAATTAGATCTTTGCTTCGAGAGCTTAGCAGATGAACAGCAAAGTAAATCTAAGGAAAGCTGGATGAAGATGATAATAGATAAAAGAGGACAACATGATTGATTGAAGGAGGAGAAGCCCAAGATATGTGTAGGAGAGGACTCATTAAAGCTATAAGAAAACACACTTCACCCTCGCCAATGTAACCACACAAAGGAGAGCAAGAATAAACCCAAATAAAACGAGAAATGAGAAAGGGAATGTAACAAGAGATAAAAAGCTTTTAAAATTGAAATAATGAAGTCTTTTCTAAGTATAAAAGTCAGGAAGGAAAGCATAAAGGCAAAAAAAAATTAAGAGACTATATAAACAAGAAGAGTTGCTGTATTCCCAGAAATTAAAAATTAAAAGCATATGGCAAATAATCTATATTGATAAGAATAATATAAATGCCCAATAAAAATAGAAAAAGAATACAAATAAGCAGCTCAGAGCACAAAAATTATAAATGCCCAATACATATTTGAAAAACTGTTTAATTTGAATAATAATGAAAATAATAAAACCGCAAGACAGATATGTGAAAGATAATACGGGATAGCCAGAATTGGCAAAGGTATAGGCAAACAGGATTGGAAATAAGGGCCACAAAGCTTTAAAATATTTAAAACCTTGGACTTAACAATTCTATTTATAAAAATATATGCTGAGGAAATAATTACACATGTATATTGTAAAAGCTATGTATCTCAGCATTATTCATAAGAAAAAATAGAAGTAATCTAAACGTCTAATGATAGGGAAATTGAGTAAATAAGTTATGGCATAGCTACAGCATAGTATATTACTTTAAAATTACATTTTGAAAACTAATGACATACAATGTCTTTTATGTTTTATGAAACAAAATGGGGAGCTAGCTAGACAAATAGATATAAAGCATATAGACTGAAACGTTGAAAGGAACTTGAAATATATGCGATTTTTATTTTTTAATTTTACTTTTCAATGCTTTCCAAATGTTCCAAAATTAAGGCATTTATCTTTGGAATCAAGTTAAAATCTCACTGCTACATTTTGCAAATTGAAATATGAAGTAAATTTTCCTGAAAAATCTCAACAACAAAAAATGGACAGTTTCTAAGAAAATATCATTGATCAAAATTGATTTAAGACATTTCACTACTCTCAAACAATTACCTTTGGGGGGAAAATATCTTCAGGGGTCATTCTGTAATGTCGACAAATGCTGATCACTATACTGTATATCTGAAACTACTATAATATTGCACGTCAATTATACCTCAATAAAAAAAGAAAAACTGTCAAGGGTTAGACTATCTTATGAATAAATACTTGTACATTCCAGGGGTCAAATTACTTCCACATTAAACGTGTGTCTGGAGTTGGAAAAAGCTAGAAAGTTCCCTGTCTCATTTTATGGCATAGCAAAGTATGACAAAGATCACATAGGCATCTACAGCCCAGTCACACTTGTAAATATAGACAGAAATTTCCTAAATTAGAAAATATATAACAAATGGAACACAGCAGTATGTTAAACACTAATAACTAGATTTGATTCCAAATAGAAGTTATCTCAGGTACGGGCTAAACAATGGGTTTAATTTAGCCATATCTATGTAAAGGAGATTTTACAGCAATAAATTCATGGGGGTATTGTACTCCTCTCCATAAAGAGTTAAAAAATGGAATATATTGCTTTAGAGAACACGTAATGGTGTATAACTTACAGTTCCAAATTAATAACTTCGAAAGTACTTTGTCTTTCTTAATTTACTCACAATGATATTTCTGTTTGGCATAATCAAAATGAGTTGTTTAAATTAGAATGAACAATTTAAATTTGAAAAAAATATTAAATGTTTTGAAAAATAATCTCAAATGAACTGAAAATTATTAGAACCAATCAAAATCCAGCCAAGGTAGCTGAATTCATAATAAAAAGTACAAAATAAAAAGCATTCTTAAATACCAGCAAAAACCAGTTCAAAATAGTATTAATACAATGAACCCAGACATAAAGCTATCTTATACATAAAATGTTTAAGAATAATGTTTATGCCCTAACCGGTTTTGCTCAGTGGATAGCACGTTGGCCTGCAGACTGCAGGGTCCCAGGTTCGATTCTGGTCAAGGGCATGTACCTTGGTTGCGGGCACATCCCCGTGGGAGGTGTGCAGGAGGCAGCTGATGGATATTTCTCTCTCATAGGTATTTCTAACACTCTGTACCTCTCCATTCTCTCTGTAAAAAAATCAATAAAATATTGAAAAAAAAAAGTTTAAGAATAATGTTTATAATAAATATACAGAACTCTACATAAAAATGTTTATAAGGAGGTCCATAAAAATGTATAAATAAAATTCATAAGATTCCATGTTTCTGGATGGGAATATGAAATATTAAATGGATGTTAGATATTTTAAAATTTAATAACATTTTATATAATTCAAACCAAATCCTGCTGAAATTCACCTGGGAATGCAAGGAGAGCTTAACATTTGATGCAATGAATCAAAGGTTTTCTGGAGGAACAGATAGGTAAAAATCATTCAGAACATATTCAGGGATGTGGCGGGGGGGGGGGAAGATAACAAGGACTAGTTTGTTTGACCATGTGTTAAAATGCATTATAGAAACAACAATTAAAACAGTCAATACACACTAGATTCTGCTGCAGTAACAAACAACTCAACAGTATGAGTGTCTTAGAAACAGAGATGTATTCGTGTTTCTGATGCATGCCCAACAGATGTTGATTGAGGGGCTCAACTCTACTCCTTCATACTCCAGCTGATGGAATTGGTGGTGGAGAAGAACAGAGTTCTGGAAGGTCTTCCCCTGACAGCTAACTGTTCCAGCTCAGAAAAGACCCATCCCACATCTGCTCGTAGTTCATTGGCCAGAGCTAGTCAAATGACTCCATAAGAAATATGGTTGCCAGGTAGTGCAAAACTAACCACATTCTTGGGAGCCAGCGAGCCAGACATGTTGGTGAGGGCATTAAAAACGACTATAGACACTTGCATAAAAAAGCAAATGAACAGCTAACCCACAAACTTTATTAAGGAGAAAGAATACCTCAATTAGGTCAATTGTGTTGACCTAATCCTGCTTTCTCTCTGACGTGATCACATCAGAGAGAAAGCAGGATTAGGTCAACATAACAAAACCACTGCGACATTGGTCAAATATTTGAGGTAAAAAATAATATATATATATATATATATATATATATATATATATATATATATATGATTTTTTTTTTTTTTTTTTTTTTTTTTTTTTTTTTTTAGAGAGAGGAAGGGAGAGGGACAGAGACTAAAAACATCGATGAGAGAGAAACATTGACCAGCTACCTCCTGCACATTTCCCAGTGGGGATGTGCCTGCAACCAAGGTGCGTGCCCTTGATCCGAATAGAACCTGGGACCCTGCAGTCCGCAGGCCAACGCTCTATCCACTGAGCCAAACCAGTTAGGGCAACAATAACAAAACAAAAAAAATTAATTTCTTACCTTTCCTCAGAGACTTCAGACGCTAAATATAAAAATTCTTAAATGGTGGAAGAAACTAGAGATATGTAATTCTATTAATATATTTAATCAAATTTATATGATTAAAATAAAAGTTTCTCTGTATATGTATATTAATCATATTTATACATGATTAAACTATAAATTATTGACCTTAAAATCAGTAGGATACATTTCAAAAGAAAAAGAATTTGACTGAACACATTAAAATTTCCTAGTGTAAACACACATACATACATACACACATAAAGTCAAGCAATACACTAAGGGAGATATTTGTTACTAATATACTACCCTGTTTCCCCAAAAATAAGACAGTGTCTTATATTAATTTTTTCTCCCAAAGTTGCACTAGGTCTTATTTTCAGGGAATGTCTTATCTTTCCATGCGCTAGGTCTTATTTTTGGAGGATGTCTTATTTTGGGGGAAACACAGTAGTCTTAATAAAGGCTACCAAAATCTAAAGAGTTTATTTTATACAAAAGAAAGACAGAAAAAATACCCCCCCAAAAAAATGGATAAAGAATGGGGATGTGAACACACAATAGCACTATACACATGAGGTATTATAGAATTGTACCCCTGAAACCTATATGATGTTATTAACCAATGTCACTCCAATAATTTCAATAATAAAAAAATACAAATAGATAAAGGATATGAACAGACCATTTACACAAGAAAAATAAATAATTGCAATCATTTGGAAAAGTTCACACTCACTAATAAATTAAAATTTTAAAGCAAGATACTATTCTTTTGCAAAAAAAAAAAAAACCAAAACAGAATTGCCATTTTTTATGAATTTTCAGGCCTCTACTATCATTATAATCCTGAACTAACAATGCTTACAAATATGCTTAATGGCCTAGATAACACACGTGTTTTAGAATTAAAAATAAAATATCAGTGAACCAACATGAATTCGATTTCAAGGAAATTTAGGGGAAGAATATATATATATATATGGTAGGGAAATAAAAGTCTAAAGAAAATTATCAGAACGTCCATTATGGCTATCTCTAGAAATTAGGGAATTTCTATTTTTTTCCCTTTATTTTTTGTTATTATTATTATCATTTTTTATAATGGACATGTATTACTAAAAAGTCAGAACCATGCAGAGTTAGGCAAAGAGACTATTAAAAGCATATCTTTTTGTTTAGCTTAACAATATTCTAAGTGTTTTTAAATGTTTTTAAATGTATTTGTCCTGAACTGTGATAATCCTATATAATAAAAGCGTAGTATGCAAATTGTCCCTCGACCAGGAGATCATCTGAGAGTTTGACCAGGAGGCGGGGCCAGCGGGGGAAAGGGAGGGAGTACCCGGCCAGCAGCCAGCGACCACGAGGGACCCTACCAGTGTACAAAATTCATGCACTGGGCCTCCAGTTCAGGATAAGAACTCTGGTGAAATGCAAGGAAGGAAACCTGCGGCAGACATCACAAATCAATCCCAGCACGCTTCCCTGCCGGGCACAGATGCTCAGCAGGCACAGCACTCTGGGGGACCTCTACCAGTTCATCCCTTGAAATAATATCCCATCGCCAATATTACAAGAAGCCCCTCCGTGCTCGATCTACCACCAAGCTGAGTAAGGTGGGCCGTACTCCGAGCCTCAGAACCCCCCACCTCTGTAACGTGGCGATGGCGGAAGACTCCACCGGCTCTGGGAAACGCCGGCCAGTGGTTCCATGTCCTAATACCACCAGCGTGCTCCCCCAGCCCCATGAACTCCTGCCATGCCCAAAGCGGGCTTGCAACAAATCAACCCATGCCTGCGGACATGTCCTTCAGCCGCCCGCTGCCCCGTTATGTGCCGCCCTGCCCGCCCTATAGGGGTAGGTGTCTTGACAGTGGCTCTGTGGACCATTTGGACTGGGTCATTCTCTGTACGGGAGCCTGTTTGGTGCAATGGAGAATGTTTAGCAGCATCCCTGGCCTCCTCTGCCTACTACATGCCAAGAGCGCACCTCTAGTCCTGAGAAAAACACCTCCAGACACTGCCGAAGGTCCCTTACGGGGCATGGCCTCCAGTGGGCACCCTTGCAGCATACCCTTCCCCATAAGAAGGAGTCGGTTCCTTTAGATTCCGAGGTTTGCTGGAGGTCAGCCCCTCAGCATCGCCGGGGCTGGAAGGGGGATGTGACAACGCAGCCCATTGATCCCCTCGCCCTCCCTCCGGGGGCCAGGTCATGTCTCCGAGGGTCTGGAGTGTAGACCTGGCGGTGCAGCCTGCAGTGCTCCCCTCTGCCTCCCGTGCACACGGCCCAGCTGCCAGCGGGCCCAGGCCTTCCGGGGAGCGTGTAAATCACAGCCCCAGCCCGCTCTGGGCACTTAACGGAATGGAGTGATTGACTGACAGGCGGATATTTACACTCCGCTGACTCCACGGGCAAATCCATCAGCGAGTGGTGGTGAGGAGAGGGCCGGGGGAGGAGGCGGGCTTGGGGACCGCGGTGGCCACTCCCTGTTGATACCAGGGATGACTCCGGTCGGTGTTCATACAGAGCCATGCTTGGAGGCGTGAACGATGCGACTCACTTAGGGCGCCTGGACGTTCCCAGCTGTCCTAGCCCATGGGCCACCCCGCCATTGCTCCCACCTCCAGGTCAGACATGGAGACCCGGAGCGGTCAGGAGAGGAGACCAGCCGCTGCTGACCGAGCCCGGCTGGCTGACATGTGTTTCAGGGGTGGGTGAGTCCTTCAGATTGAAGAAAAAGGGGGGCAAAACACTCCCCTTTTTGTCAGAGCCGAGATGATTTCTAACGTTCAGTTCATCATTTTGGGCTGAGAGGGATGTAACTCAATGAAAGACAGAAACATTAAACGCACAGTAAAACCATCACCCGGGGAGGATTTATTAGGCTATTGATTAACGCCATCAGTAAAGTATTTACCTTAATCAATAGGGGAAGGTGATTTAAATGTGGAGGTGTCTCCGGCGTGTCTGCCGGCCAAGCCTTCCTTAAAAGCATGCCTTTTATGGCGACACCCTGCCGTGTCCCCGACTCGCCATGACCCAGTCCTCCCCCGCGGCCACCATGGCCTTTGACCCCCACCGCAGGCTGGGTTCTTTTAATGGAGATGCTGAGACAGAGTTTGGGGTGCAAGATGGTTTTTTTTTAAGAATCAGCATCTGTGACGGCCATGGGGGGACACAAGGCTGGGCAGAGGAAGAGGAGAAACTGGGGAACAGCCTGACAAAGACGCACTAACCGGGCAGGGAGCTCTGGAGTGAGCAGTGCCCATCAGTGGGCACCAGCCCTGGACCCTCTGCCTCCCTCTGTTGCCCACTGCCCCGGAAGGGAGTGACCTTGGGCCAGGTGGCTCTGAGGCTCAGGAGCTGATGGAGCTGACGGCAGGGGACTGGCATGGACCTCACTTCCCACGGTTGGGCTGCAATAAAAGGGTAATATGCAAATTGACCAAATGGCGGAACAACCGGTTGCTATGATGCACACTGACCATCAGGGGGCAGACGCTTAACGCAGGAGCTGCCCCCTGGTGGTCGGTGCGCTCCCACAGGGGGTGTGCCGGCCTGATGGCTGGTGAGTGCAGCCGCCCACCTCCAGGGCAGCGGACATTCCCCGAGCGCTCCCGGACTGCGAAAGGGCACAGATCGGGCTGAGGGGAACCCCTTCCCTCCCCTAGTGCATGAATGTCGTGCACCAGGCCTCTGTTATTGCTCTCTATAATAGCAATAATCAATGGAATCAGTCGATGGCACTAATGGCCCTAACCTTTCACCCTTCTTGTACCTGTGCCCTTCTCATATGACTTTGGAGGCCTTTCCCAAACGGCAGAGTATATTTCCACCCTCAACCCCCACGCGATATGATTGGCCGATAGAAGAGAAAGAAGTGACTGTCATCCATTCCTGCCCTTCGCCTCCAGGGGCTTTGCAAGATGCACCCCCACGATCTCCCTCCCGCTCCCAACACACACACACAAGATGACCAGAGGAGGATTCGAAACTTCCCATCCGTAGATCCCAGAGGTCTGTACCTCCCAGTCTCCATGACCACCCCTCTGCCCAGCTTCCCTCAGCCCCGAAGCCAGAGAGCCCCCCATCCCGGGCTTCCCCGGCCCCTCTTGCTTCACGGGGAGTCCTCGCCTTTGTCTCGGTCTCTTCTCTCTGTAAGCCCGCCCTATCTGCAGTGCGCCTCTAACCTAAGCCACAGCGGATCCTTTTGGGAAGCAGGAAGCGCAGACATCATAAACAAACACGCTTGGATTGGCTGGGGATCGGGCCAGGGAGAAGGCAGAGTAATAGAACGTGTTTTAAGTGGATGCAGCTTTAGAACTCGCGGGGAGTCTCCGGCGCCGCCACTCTATGAATCTAACTGCTGACAAATGATCTCCGCGCTGAGGTTCTGCGGGGACTGCGCTGTTGACTAAATCGGAGGACAGGCTTCCGTGCCAATCACAGGCCAGCGGCAGTGCTAATTGCACGGGCTTCCTCGCTGCTCGTCACGAAGCAGGGGCAGCCTCCCGCCCCCACTCCCCCTGTCCTGCTCATACGGTGCAGGCACGGGGTACCCGACTTCATGGGCTCGGCAAAGACCCTGGTCAGCCGGGGCAGGCCCCTGGTCCTGCCTTTTTTTTAAAAAAAAATATTTTTTTCATTGATTTCAGAGAGGCAGGGAGAGGGAGAAAGAGATGGAAACATCAGTGATGAGAGAGAATCATTGATTGGCCGCCTCCTGCATGCCCCCTACCCAGGATCAAGGCCACAACCCAGCCATGTGCCCTTGACGGGAATCAAACCCAGGACTCTTTAGCCCACAGGCCGATGCTCTATCCACTGAGCCCAACCAGCTATAGCAGGGCTAGGCCTGCCTCTTCCGTCAGACTTGGCTTCTGTGGCTGTCATCAGTGCCTTTGAAGGCACCCTCTGCTCATGTCCTTTCTTTTTTTCTTTTTCTTTCTTTCTTTTTTTTTTTTTTTGAGAACTTCTCACCCATTGGAGGGAAGGACGAGGAAGTTGCAGGGAAGTGGGGAGCCTGCAGCCATGTCTCTATTCCGGGACTCACCCCCTTCCACGTATCCAGCATTGAACATGCACTGCCAACCAATCCCATAGGCTCCTGGGCACGGCGATCCAGCGCAAACCAAAACAGACAACATCCTGTCCTCAGGACATTTGCCATCCGCCACAAGGAGACGGATATGAGCACGTGTAGAATCAGATGGTCGCAGAGAGCAGTCGACACCATGGGGAACACGAAACAGGGCAACGAGGAGGAAAGGGACTGGGGAGCTGGGGAGAGGCCATTTGGGGCATCAGTGACGAGGACACAGATGGTTGTGGGCGGCAGGGCTCTGCATGGATGTGACCAATACTTTGATGGCAGCATTGGCTCCATGTGACGATGGCTTGGATAAGAGGTGGGGCCAGGGGCAGGGAGGCTGACTGTGAAGTTCTCATCCTGTTGGCCTGCGGCGTTGACGGTGCTACGGACCAATCTGGGGAAGAAGGAAGGGGAACCCGTTGAACCGGATGTGATGGGCTGAACTGTCTTCCCTCCAAACTCCTGTGTTCAAGTCCTGACCCCCAGGACCTCAGCATGGACCTGGTTCGGAGGCGGGGTCTGTGCAGAGTGCTCAGGTGCCGTCATCGGGTGGGCCCTGGCCCAGTGGGAGATTAGGACACGGATGGACACGGAGCGAAGACCGTGCGGGGACACAGGGAGAAGACGGCCGTGGACACGCCGTAGAGACAGGACTCAGAGGAAACCTCCCCTGTGGACACCCAGACTTCTGGGCTCCAGAGCTGTGAGAAAATAAATGCTACTGTGTAAGTCCCAAAAGTGAGGGAAGGTGAGCCTAACCAGAATAAAACCAGGGTGTTTTTGCCTCAAGAAGGTGCAGGAAATAACCAAAAAACCTGACACGTGGCCCAGCTGGCGTGGCTCAGGGTTTGAGCATCAACCTATGAACTGGGAGGTCAGGGTTCAATTCCTAGACAGGGCACATGCCCAGGTTGCGGGCTCGATCCCCAGTAAGGGTCATGCAGGAGGCAGCTGATCCCTGATTCTCTCTCATCCTTGATGCTTCTCTCTCTCTCTCTCCCTCTCCCTTCTTTTCTGAAATCAATAAAAATATATTTTTTTTAAATTTGCCAAAACCGGTGTGGTTCAGTGGATAGAGCATCAGTCTGTGGACTGAAGGGTCCCAAGTTCGATTCCGGTCAAGGGCATGTACCTTGGTTGCGGGTACAACCCCAGTGGGGGGTGTGCAGGAGGCAGCTGGTCGATGTTTCTCTCTCATCGATGTTTCTAGGTCTCTATCTCTCTCCCTTCCTCTCTGTAAAATATCAATAAAATATATTTTATTTTATTTTTAATAAAATATATTTTAAATAAATCTGACACATGGCAGCCTGGATGGCCGGGTCCAAATCCCTCATCACTCGCCACTGGGGGAGGAGATGTAAGCCTGCAGATGTAAGCCCTCCAGAAGCCCATCTCTCTGTGCACAGATCCCGGCTCCGGGGCGTGAGCGCCCCCACCTGGATGGGGGGGAGCAGAGCCTCCCGAGCTGCAGGCGGGAGGCCTCAGCAGCTTCCAGCAGCTGGGGGAGGACAGGGACACGGGAGGTCCCACAAGCACCCTGGTCACAAGATCGGGGCGGATGCCCTTCCTGCCTGGCTGGACGGGGGCATGGGGCGGGATAGCAAACAGAGCCTGTCTTTCCTTATTGCTCTGTCACCGTAATCCAGAAACAAACATACCCTCAGCTGCCCTCTCCTTCTCGTCCCAAAGCCAGGATCACACACGTTATCTCCTCTGGGGGTTTCCTGCTTCCTTCACTGGAGTGTGTGTGTGTGTGTGTGTGTGTGTGTGTGTACCCACACATATCCAACTTCACTCCCCAAAGTGTAAGGTGTCCTCAGGATCACACATGTTATCTCCTCAGGATGGGGATTTCCTGCTTCCTTCGCTGGAGTGTGTGTGTGTGTGTGTGTGTGTGTGTGTGTGTGTGTGTGCATCACTCCCCAAAGTGTAAGATGTCCTCAGGATGATTTGGGGTGGGCACACACAGGATACCTTTATCGTTTGTCTCATCTATTCACACATGTGCTGGAAGCATTTACGAGGCGCTGGTGGTGTAACAATAACCGGCACATACTGATGGAGTGCATACTGTTCAAAGCACTCTCCATGCGCTGGCTCCTGTCACCCTCCCAACAGCTCCACGCAGGAGGGACTCTTCCTGGCCTCACTTCCAGAGGAGAGGCGGGGCACAGAGAGGTCAGAGGACTCGCGCGAGGTCACACAGCTAATAAAGCGTGGAGCCAGGCCTCCAGCCCAGGCAGCCTGGCTCCAGAGCCGAGCTCTCCGCCATGACACCAAGCCTGTGATCTCACGGGCACCATAATAGGGATCTCACTCACCCTTTTTACAGGTGAACTAAAATACAGGAAGCGGGTTTAAAGGGAATATTAAATAAACGACGGGAAAGGCAGTGTATGAAAATATATACTGTAGGCAGTCCGTGGAAAGGAAACATAAACTAAAGGATGGGAAAGGCGTTGTGGGGACATGCTACAGCTCTCCTTTGGGAATTCCTAAAACACCACACAACGCCATGGATCCGTAGTGGGCACACCCTTGGATTCCAGGGGAGCCAGTGAACCCCTAACACCATGCACTGTTTGTGTGGCGATTGAACTTTTCTGAGGAGAAGGCACATCTTCCACTCCATTTCATAAGGGTTTCTGACGGGAGCTGCTGCAGAGCCCTGCCAGAGAGCTCACCCAAAGCGGGAGGACGGTGGGAGACAAATACCCTGGCTTTCCCTTTCTCCTAACTTCAGTGGCCACCAATGCCCCCCATTGGCTCGCCCCCAACCAGAAGCCAGTTGGCAAAGGATCCTGGGAAATGTAATTTTCAGGCAATAAAGCAGCCAAGCGACTAGCACTCTCCCCGCCACCACTGGCTACATACTTCTTCAACCAGGGCCCTTTCAGTTGCCCAGCTACTCAAGGAAGGGAATGCCTAATGGTTGGCGTTGACGATGTGAAGCAGCTGGTTAGAACACGTCTGACAGGAATGATTTCTTTCTACAAACGCGTGGCTGAAGGCCCACTCCGTACAAGACACAACCCCAGGCTTTGAGGTCTGCCAATGCCTTGGTCCCGCTGCCCCAACTGGATGTGGGAAGCTGCCTTGGGTGGTAGGATGCCCCTCAATGATCCCCACCTCCTGGCATTCACGCCCAGGCACGGAGGGGAGTTCTCCCCTTTGAACACGAGCTGGACCTAATAACTTGCTTGTAACCAAGAGAGAACGCATGAGGACGTAGCCCTCGCAATCAGGCGATGAAAGACTAACTTACAATTGGCACCCAGGCTCTGGTTCTTCCCCCGCGTGCTCTGATGAAGCCGGCCGCCGGATGGAAAGCTGCTGGGAGGGGAAACCCACTCGGCCAGGACCGGAAGGCGCCTCCACCTGACTATCACTCAATAGGAACGGACTCATTCCGCAGGTGGAGGAGCCGGGAGCTCAGACAGGGCAGGTGGCGGCCCCGGCTCGCTGAGCTGTCACCACAGCGTTCTGGGGTCCAGGAGGCGGGAGCCCGTCCCTCCCTCAGCTTCCCAGCTCAGCCCGGAGAGTCTGAGTGAGCCCAGGCCCAGCCCAGCCTGCGCCCCCGCCGGCCCACGTGGGCTTGGGACCCCTGAGCAAGCATGTGCGTTGATTAAAACACAATTGGAGCTTAATTAACACGTAAACCAGTAAACCACACTCAGAAGAAGCGTGTTCGTGGCTCCGTCCTTCCTGCATCCAAGGACGGCATCTTTGCTACCCAAGATGGGGAGCACCTGCTGTGGCCCCAAAGTTGTTCTGAGGCTGAAACCAGTTTGGCTCAGTGGATAGAGCATCAGCAGACTGAAGGGTCCCAGGTTCGATTCCAGTCAAAGGCATGTGCATTGGTTGCGGGCACGTCCCCAGTAGGGGATGTGCAAGAGGCAACTGATCGTTGTTTCTCTCTCATTCAAGTTTCTAACTCTCTGTCCCTCTCCCTTCCTCTGTAAAAAAATCAATAAAATATATATATATTTTAAATAAAAATAAAAACAAAGTTGTTCTGAGGTTCCCAACCTGAGTGCCTGCTTCCCACCTCTGACCCCATGTATGCTGCTAAGAAGCCTGGCCACGGGCAGAGGCAGCCATCCCAGCACGGGGGTGGGACCCCTTGGCGGTGTGGCCACTGTTCCACCCAGTGCCCATCCAGAGTCTTCACCGGGAGCCTAATCATCGGGCCGCAGGCCGACCCAGCCGGCCAGGCTATCGGCTGCCGGAGGGGAGCAGGAAGCGGCTCTTCCTCTGGGTTGTTGTCCTGCCCCGGGGAAAAGCCGGTTCCCATTTGTTATCTCTCGGTTCCCACCGAGCCAGCGCGCCGTGGCGGTGGGGAGGGCGCGCTGACGAAAAGCAGGTGCACGCTATCTCCCGCCCCTCGCGCCCGGGGTCAGGCCAGCAGCCCTGCAGGCCGGGCTTGCAAGCCAGTGAGAAAAAAAAAAAAAAAAAATCAGAGGCAAAATCCAAGGGCTTCTCGGCAAAGAGCAACGACCAGCCAAGGCCTGGCCTGGCCATGTCCTCTTCCCTCTCTAACCCCCTCTTCTCCTCGCCCAGAATGTGGGGGGAGGGGGAGTACCAGGGGTGGGGCAGTACCAATAGCAGTTTCACAGCAAAAACTTGAACATTTCACGGGGCTGATTGTCGACAGCAAAGGAGCGTGTGTATCCACCGCATCGGCCTGTGCCCCTCCCCGCTCCTTCCAGAGAGAGAACTTGCCGGGCAGATAAGGGCGATGGAGTGGCCGCCAGGAGTCCTCCAGATAGGAGGGGCTTGTGACACCCAGCTTTTACCCGTGGAGGAGCCAAGGAGGGGTGCTCCCTGCCAAGAACGCAATGGCCACGTGGGGTGTTGGCCTTCCCGCCACCCCCTGCCCCACCCCACCACCACCACACACACCCATCATGGTACATTGCCCGGGCTAAGGGAATTTGTTTTTCAAGTATCTTTTGCCGTCTCTTCTAATAAGTCACTCAGCAAGTCCTGCTGCTTGCTGCGGTCGGTGTGTTGATCTCTGGTGAGAGAACGGGCCGGCCTCGATGGCTGGATTTTCCACAGTCACAGCCCCCGCCTCTGGGGGAGCCGCAGAGGCAGCAACCCAAGATGGCAGCCTCCACACAAGGGGCCTGGACTTCCGGAGGGGCCACGGGGGGAGGGGGGCCCAGCTGCTGGCTCAGAACCAGTCCTCACAGGGAGCCAATGGCTTCTTTTTAAAAAATATATATATATTTTTAATAGATTTTTTACAGAGAGGAAGAGTGAGGGACAGAGAGCTAGAAACATCAATGAGAGAGAATCATAGATCAGCTGCCTCTTGCACACCTCCTACTGGGGATGTGCCCACAACCAAGGTACATGCCCTTGCTAGGAATCGAACCCGGGACCTTTCAGTCTGCAGGCCGACGCTCTATCCACTGAACCACACCGGTTTCAGCAGCCAATGGCTTTTTCATGGTGTCTAAGCTGGAGCCCCCAGACGCACACTTTGTGGGGACAGAAGTCGGTGTTAGAAGAAGACTTAGCCCCTGCCTGAAGGACCAGGAGGGGTTCTGGGGAGCACCACCAGCCCATGTCCAGGCAAGACCTCTAGGCAACATCCCCAGCACAGAGCATCCACACTCCCCCTGGGAGGGGTTCCCCCAATGGACGTACCAGGACCTGTCCATCAGGCCTATTCCTGCGATGTTTGTCCTACGTCTTCCTCTTTTGTATTTAGGTCACCTACTTCTGATCTGAGGTGACCAGGCGTCCCTCTTTTGGTGGGACAGTCCCGATTTTTAACAATTTGTCCCGAGTCCCGCTTTTTAAAAAGTTCTGATTTTTGGAAAGAATGCACGACAAGCTAGGGAACCGCGGGAGAACAGGAAGGGAATATACGGTTTTCGGCGGCCAGGTCAATGACGTCCTGCTTTCCCAGTGTTAAAATCTGGTCACCTTATCCTAATCCCACCTGGTCCCGGTGTCTGAATGTCCCCCTTCTTCTGCACCGTGTGTCCCGGCGAAGGTCGGCAGGCAGGTATCAACTCGCACCCCCTCTCAGCATGCCCCCACCCCCATCGCCACTTAGCCCAGCTCCGTACATATATATATATATTTATATAATTTAACTCGTTTAATCTCCTTCTCCTCATAAGGTTCTAATTTCACGTGTGTTTTTTTCCAGGGTAGTTGGGGTTTGGCAGAACACCCTCCGCCTGTGAAGAGTGGGACTTAATTATCAAAAGCTGCACCAGAATGAGCCATCCATCACCGGGTGACACGTCCCTGCCTGAGTTCATTTGAAAAACATTTTTTTTTCTTTTTGTGCGTGCGGCTTTTGGAAGAGGGGAGGGGTGGGGGGGAGCTGTCAGAAAGAAAAGGCAAGGACGAAGGAGGAGAAGAAGAACTAGGGGGTACAAGAACCCATCCTGGCATCCATCATCCCGAAACACGACCGCATCCCACGTCAGGCTACCATCATCCGGGCCATTCCGGGTGGGGAATGTCCATGCGGCTCCTCGCCGGCCTCCCTTTTCGTTTTGTTTGAAACCAGATCTAACATGTCTCCTCGCTCGTGAACGTTTAGTCATGTCAAGTGCCTCCTACAGTCAACATCATCTCTCTGACAAGGTTTGCATTATAATTAAGGCCCTGTCATCGTTGGGGTAGTTGCCCACAACTGTCAGGTCCCACTGTTTTCCTTAAGAGGCAGGGTTTTTTAACAGCCAGATAAATGCTCTCCGTGGCCCAGCCCAGAGGCACAGCGCCGCCCAGTGGCTGAGGGAGGTCACGGACCCACCGTGGGGCCACACAGGGCTTGCTTGACTCAAGGAAGGTGGGGTTGGGAGGGTTTCCGCACATGTAGCTGGCGATATCGTGCCATCAGACTGCTGACCACACCGGAGTTTGTCCTGTGTTGATTTAAATGAGATACAGCCGGCCTGGCTGGGGTAGCTCAGAGGTTGAACATTGACGTATGAACCAAGAGGTAAGAATCTGATTCCTCGTTAGGGCACACACTGGGTTACGGGCTCGATCCCCAGTGTGGGGCATGCAGGAGGCAGCCGATCCATGATTCCCTCTCATCATTGATGTTTCTCTCTCTCCCTTCCTCTCTGAAATCCTATAGAATAAAAGGCCAATATGCAAATTGTCCCCTTGACCAGGAGTTCAACTGAGAGTTCAACCAGGAGTTCAACCAGAGGGGGGGCCAACTGGTCAACCACCTATAGCCCCTTCTCAAGGCCAGCCATACCCCCAATCACCCACTCCACACACTGATGGGGGCGGGGCCAGCCAGCCAATCTCCTGTGGCCCCTTTGTCCAGCCAGCCCAGCCTGATTGGCCCCAATCGGGGAAGGCTGGCTGGACCCCACCTGTGCATGAATTCATGCACCGAGCCTCTAATCAATAATAAAATATATATTTAAATGAGATATAGCGGGGGGGGGGGGGGGGAAGTGCCTAGGAGAGGGCCAGGGGCCAGCGGCCATTCCCAGTTCCACGGCAGGAACTCCTCTCACCTTTGTGTAGACCTCACGGCGACAGTCAGTCACCCCATGCTTCCAAAAGCCCTTAGGTGCTGGATTCACATATTTCATCTTGGAGGAGAAGGATGGTTTTTGTCAGCCGATTTGCATTCTAGCCACTCATTTAAATAACCAGCCCATGAAATACACATTTGGGCAGTAAATAAAACCTGCAGATCCTCACTCCCTCCCTGGGCCACCCGTCACCGCTGTGTCTGTCACGTATGGATGTCACCGCCACACGACGAGGCCGAGGTGGGAGCCCGCGGAAGGCAGAATTCCATCCGTCATCGAAGCTTCAGCTAATATTTTCCGGAAACGTCTATTGTCACCTCCCTCCTCTAAGTTATTCCAGGTTCCTTCAGAACACACGCAGTTGAATCCCTTTGTCTAAGTGAGGTGGATTTTTTTTTTCTCCCTTTCTTTTTCAGTTTGCTATACTTATTGGGTATAACAAAAGGCATTTCCCTGTGGGCTGCCCTCCGCTGTGCCCTCCGCTGCCAATGGCTGCTTCCACTCCTAGCTGGTTGGGTCCCCCACATACCAGATGCAGAGATGGGAGGGTGGGGTTCAGGGAAATGCTAACTCCATACACTAAACCTTCTGTTAAAAAAAAAAAAAAGAGGAGAAGAAGGAGGAGGAATGGGAAGAGGAGGAGGAGAAGGAAAAGAGAAGAAGAAGAAGAAGAAGAAGAAGAAGAAGAAGAAGAAGAAGAAGAAGAAGAAGAAGAAGGAGAAGGAGAAGGAGAAGGAGAAGGAGAAGGAGAAGGAGAAGGAGAAGGAGAAGGAGAAGGAGAAGGAGAAGGAGAAGGAGAAGGAGAAGGAGAAGGAGAAGGAGAAGGAGAAGGAGAAGGAGAAGGAGAAGGAGAAGGAGAAGGAGAAGGAGAAGGAGAAGAAGAAGGAGGAGGAGGAGGAGGAGGAGGAGGAGGAGGAGGAGGAGGAGGAGGAGGAGGAGGAGAAGGAGAAGGAGAAGGAGGAGAAGGAGAAAGAGGAGAAGGAGGGGAAGGAGGAGAAGGAGATGGAGAATGAGAAGAAGGAGGAGGAGGAGGCAAAAAGAAGGAGGAGGGGGAGGAGAAGAAGGAGGAGGAGGAGAAGAATCCTTGACATTTAAAACAACAGAAGAAACGACCTTCAAGAAGTCCCGATTTTTGACACGGGACAAATTGTTAAAAATCAGGTCTGTCCCTCCAAAAGCAGGATGTCTGGTCACCTTATGCTAGAGTCCCTGCAGGGCCCTCAGACACACTCACGTGCCCCCACCCAGGCCCCAGGCCCCAGGCCCAATCACTTCTTCCCGACGAGCCCCACGTAGCTGCTTCTAAAGACTCTGCTCCGGTAGCTCCAGCCCCTCACTCAGAACAGGCACGGGGGATAGACGGACATTCCTCTCCCCCACCCCCTCCCCCAACTACCACCCACCCCCAACTACCACCCACCCCCAACTCCCACCCACCCCCAACTCCCACCCACCCCCAACTTCCACTCACCCCTGGCAGCGAAGGGCTCAGGGCCACCCAGGAGGAGCCCAGCGTGGCCACTGTGGGTACCAGCGGCACCGCCCATGTGAGTACCCAACGCTGGGCTGCGTGCTTCCCTCCCAGGACCTCCCGTGTTCCTCAAGACCTAGGGTTAGCCCTGCCCCTTAAAATCTGGGGCTCAGAGAGAGAAAAAGAACTTTCCCGAGGACACTCAGACCCCAGGTCCCCTCGCTGGGACGCAACCCCAGAGCTGGCCGACTTTGTGCATCACATGGGGCTGTTCTTCTCATCTCCACAAGCAGACCCCAGTCGCTTCCACGTACTGAGCACGTACACCTGCCGGTTCCCGTGCCGGGCATTTTGCCTGCATCATCTTGGTTCATATCCATCCTCCCATAAGGGAGCTACTTAGACCTCTCACCTCCCATTGAGCAGGCAAGAAAACTAAAGACCAGAGAGGTTACTTCACCTGCCGGAGGTCACACAGCAGCCAGATTCCAAGTGGCATCTCCAAATTTATACTTCCGCCTCCAGCGAGGCCCCCACCTCGGCAAGTAATCCCGAAAATTCATCATGAAGCTCTCAAAACAGTTTATGCAAACAGACCTCCAGCGGGGCTATTTGTATTGGCAGCCCATTTCGCTGAGCCGCCCGCAACAAGGAACAGATGGCCGGGGCGCCGGAATCACCGGCAAAGAAAACAGGAGGCTCCAGAGCCGCCCGCCGTCCCCCACCCCCCCACACACACACACCCCTGCCCCCCGCCCGCCTGCCCCGCTCTGTCCGTGTTTATGTCTTTGATTCCGTTGTTATTATATGCACTTGTGAAACCGACCCGGCCTTTCGCGAGACGAGTCTGTTCAGAGACCATTTGCCAACCGTCTTCGGTTCCCGGGAGCCCGGCTTTCGACACTGAACTTGGAGCCAGTGCGTGGCGGCGCCTTCTGGAAAGAGGGCCCAGTGGGAAACAGACGCAGCCCGCAGATGTTGGAGAGGGGCTGGCAGGGCCTGCAGAACAAACATTTGGAGAGCCGCGCTCACCTGTCTTGTCCCCCCACCCCTGTTTCAACTGGGCATGTGCCACTCTCCGTGGGGACGCGTCCGGGATCCTGGATTCAGATCCGTCCCTCGCCAGCTGTGTGGACACGAGACGAGTTGTCTACACTCCCCGAGGCCTCGGGGAACCGAACGCGGCTACCAACACCTCGTTGGCAGAGCTCTGAGGAGGTGAAATGACATGGGAACGGCGCCGATAGCCAGGTGTTGGGTCCATTATAACATGCTGCCTAACTCCAGTGGTGTTCACCAGTCATAGCCATGTGGCGGACTCCATCACCGGCCAATTAATCAGCCCGTAAGCATTGCTGAGCATGTGTGGTGGTCATGATGCTGAGCCATGGGGCTGGGGAAGACTCGGACAGAATGGAGTCCGGGTCTTCATCCCAGAGAGAGCGTTTCTAGGCCTGTGGCAGATGGCGTTTTCCAGAGTTTGCTGTGAATAATACATCTCACCCCAAACGCTCGTACTGTGGGCCTTCGACACTCTTCCCACTGGGAGGTGGGGGTCTATGTGTCTCCCCTTGACTATGCGGAGGCTCAGGACTTAGGGTGGAAGTGGCATGTGACAGCCAGGCTCACTCATGACTGGCAATAGAGCCCCTGCCTGGTTCCTTTGGGGCATCTGCCTTTGGAGCCCTGAGCTGTCACGTAAGAAGACTGATGCTGCCCTGACCGGTGTGGCTCAGTGGATAGAGCGTCGGCCTGCGGACTGAAAGGTCCCGGGTTCGATGCTGGCCAAGGGCATACTTGCTCCTGGTGGACTGGTGGGCTTGTGGGCGTAGCAGAGGTATGGCCAGTTTGCCTGTTTCTCTTTTATTCGTGTAGCTATTTTTTAAATTCATTTCAGAGAGGAAGGGAGGAGAGAGACAGACAGAAACATCAATGATGAGAATCATTGATTGGCTGCCTCCTGCACGCCCCCTATTGGGGATCAAGCCCACAACCTGGGCTTGTGCCCTTGACCGGAATTGAACCCAGGACCCTTTAGTGGACAGGCCTGTGCTCTATCCACTGAGCCAAACCAGCTGGGGCCCACATTGGTGTTCTTAGTGAAATGTAACAGTTTAGCACATTTGCAATGGAAGGAAGAGAGAAAAGGCAGCACGGGGATGGCTCTCTGCAATGGATTCATGCAGGTGGAAGCAGCTTTGAAACGTGGAGTGGTTTGTACACACAGGACTGCGGTTCGTCATTATGATCCCTCTGTGAAGGCTCCACTATGATGGCACTAATACAATCAAGTCCAAATAAAACCGCTGCCGCCAAACCTGGGAATTCAATATCCAGCTCGGTCCAGGGGTGGGGATGCACCCCCCGATGCCAGCGGCGGAATGAGAGAGCCCTTTAATTAAGACGAACCAGAGCCCGGGCAGCTGCGGGGAGGAACCTGGAGGCAAAATATTTAGGCAGCTGCGCGGCGTTCGGACGGACGGCAGCCGGGCTGCTGGAGCCGCCGCTCGCTGCCTCCTCCGCTCAGCTCCCCAGGGAGGGTCCCGTGGTCAGACGGGCCCGTCTCTCAGCACCGAGGGCTGCCCAGCTGGGGAATGGGAGGGGATCACCAGAGCACAGCTTTTTTTTTTTTTTTTAACCTTTCTTTAAACATATTTTTATTGATTTCTTCAGAGGAAAGGAGAGTGGAGAGAGAGAGAGAGATAGAAACGTCAATGATGAGAGAGAATCATGGACCGGCTGCCTCCTGCACGCCATCTACTGGGGATGGAGCCCACAACCAGGGCCTGTGCCCTGACTGGGAATTGGAACCTTGACCTCCTGGTTCCTAGGTTGACACTCAACCATGGAGCCCTGCTGGCCAGGCAGGATTTTAATCTTAGAAGGATGTGTATGGGGCTCTGAATGTGCCTTCAGGCAACAGTGATACTGGATAGTCTTCTAGGTCAGCTACCCCGACGTCTGAACGTCTGCAGGTGGGAGCGCCACTTTGGGTGCAAGGGAGGTCATGCTGGTGGAAACCAGGAGGGGGACCCAGGGCCCCACGGGCTCAGCAGCCAACCCCGCCCCCCAGTACATTCCCTTTGAATGTTGGGGTCCAAGGCACGTAACTTAAAAACCATGGATCTAACCCAAAACCCTTATTTGACAGGTGAGGAAACTGAGGCTCTCAGAGGAGGCATGGCATTTGTCTAAGGCCACCCAGCGAGTGGGCACCGAGGTTGGACCTGGGTCCCTGCCTTCTGGCTCTCTGGTCGCCAACCTAACTGCATGACACAGCTCCCCCAGGGTTTAGAAAGGCAAGTTCATGCCCGTCCTCTGAGCCATGGGTGGAGCGGCTAATCTTTCCAAGTGAGGTCAAAATTACGTGCCCACTTCAGAGCCACTGACCATGTCATCTCACCTTTTTTAAGGTCTTTATCTGGTTGGAACTGTGTGGTAACTCAGTTGGAAATTAATATTTGGTTTTCATTGAGCTCATTTAGAATAACCTAGCAAAGAATAAGGAGGAGGAGGGAGGAAGAGAAGGGAGAGAAGATGGAGGGGGAGAAGGAGGAGGAGGAGTAAGAGAAGAAGATGGATGGGGAAGGGGAGGGGTGAGGAGGAGGGAGGAGGAGTAAGAGGAAGAGGAGGAGGAAGGAGAGGAGAAGGAGGAAAAGAAGGAGAAAGAGGAGGAGGGGGGAGGGAGGAAAGAGAGGAGGAGGAGGAGGAGGAGGAGGAGGAGGAGGAGGAGGAGGTGTGGAGGCAAGGACGGAGAGGAGGAATCAGAGGAGGAGGAGGAGAGGAGGGGGAGAAGGAGTAAGAGGAGGAGAGGGGGAGAAAGAGACTTTTTAGTGATCAACTGGCAATCTCTACCGACTCAGCTCTCCCTGTTTTCCTCGTTCCTCCTTTTCCCTCATTGGATGCCCCGTTCCTGATCCCAGTGTCTCAGAACCTAACCCAGTGACTAAGCCAGAGTTCACCACAACTAACAGAATGATTTGCCCCGCGTCACACGGCCGAGTGGGGCTCACTCATGACTTTAGGACCACCCTGCTCCACAGCTTAATTGAAGAAGCATGTTTTTAGAAGTGATAGCTCCATCCCTTAGCACATTACAGCAAGACACACACCAGCTTCTACAGCACATGCATGGAGGAGGCGAGGCGTCTTTAAAGTTGTTCCATCATTTTCTACATTACCTTCAAACCAGGTTCCCACAGCCATTCGATCTTTGGATGGCAGGAAGGGTCACTCAGAAAGACTCCCCTGTAAAAGGAAAAAACAAGAGATGAATACTGGAGACAGAAGGGAAGCACAATGCCACACTGAATAGGCGCTCAGTAAAAGCATTTGTGGTCATTTGAATTGCGTTCAAGTCGCATCCAGTGTACCAGAAATCTATATATATAAAACCCTAATATGCAAATAGACCAAAAGGCTGAGTAACCGAACAACCAGTTGCTATGTTGTGCGCTGACCACCAGGGGGTGCACGCAGAACATAGCAGGTGTCAGCCAGGGCAGGATGGAGGAGCAGGTGAACGGGGGCACCAGACCAAGGTGGGATGCCTGTCACTGTCATCGGGATAAGCCTCTGGTGGTTACTGAAAATTCTTTGCTCCTGCCTGGTGCTGGAACATACTGCCGGCACTCAGCACTGGTCCCAATCATCCTAGGCCATCAGTGGGTGCGAGAGGCAGCTGCCAGCCCCAATTGACTCTCAGGGCTTTTCCACCACCCCTGCTCCTGAGGGGCAATCAGGGCTGGCAGCTGCCTCTTGCACCTACTGCTGTCGATGGCCCCAATCGCTCTGCACAGTCAGCAGGTGCGAGCAGGGCCAGCGCTGTCAGTGCGTGGGAGCGGTGGAAGGGGGAGCAGGGCCACGGGCAGATGGCACTGGGGGCCGTGGCTGGAGGAGCCGGGTGGGGCAGCAGAGAATGAGCTGAGATTCACTCCTGTGCTCACCGCAGTTTCGTGGCCCACAGTTCCTTTCAAGGTGCACAAATTTGTGCACTGGGCCCCTCGGTTTCGGCTATATTATAAAAAGCATACTATTTATGAGTTTGTACTCTGCTATGTCTTGTGCCCCTTTTATCTCTCTTATTTCTAAAACCATATTCTCCTATGATTAAAAAAAAAAATTTCAGAAAAGGCAGGAAAACAAGAGGAAGCCAGTGAAGATGTCGCCCCACTCCCTGCCACTTCTAACACAGTGACGGGCATTCAGCCAGATGTCCTATCCACAATACTTCATAAGGACGGGGTGCAGAGCGTGTAAGGGATTTTACCTAATTGGGCCAATGTGACCAGGTCCCACCCAGCTTCTCAGGCACCCGCTCCTGTTTTGCAAGCCACGCTTGGTGAAACCTTCCCCCTCTGCACCAGCCAGGCACGTGACCTGCCCATATTCCCAATATGCTAATTTTTGTTTGGGTTTCCGAACAAAACCCGTCTTTTAAGGAAATTTTCAACAGATCTGAAACCAGAAACCCTGTCCTCCCCAGAGGCGTTGAAAAATGCCAACTGGAGGCCCTGGGTATGGAGGCCATTACTGATTTCCTTCCAAAAACCGGGGGGGTGTTGCCCTGGCGGGAACACTCGGGCCCCCCCCCCCTTCGCCCCCAAGCCAGGCGCTGTTTGCTTTCCGCGCACTCATTAACCACGGCGTGGGATCCAGTAACTGCTCTAATTTCCTACTTTACATGTTTTCCTTTCCTCCCCCCCCCGCCACCACCACCACCCCCTGTAACCCCCTCAACACCCCTCCCCTCCCACCTCCCCCCGCTTTTCAAAAATGTCCTTTTATGTTGGACATTTACATACTCGCATGAGGCCACTTAACGCCGCTAGGCCGGCCGCTGTCAGCCACAATAAAAAGAGACAGAAACCACGGCGAATTACAGTAGCATTAGTGTTGAAAATGGAAATTTAATTTCCAGCCGTGAGCCTCGGCCATCAAAGCCCCCTTTGTTGCCGCTCCAATCAGAAATGAATCGGGCCGGAGAGGGAGCTGAGGCCGTCACTTCAGAGAGGCATTTGTCAGGAGTCCGAGCAGATGCGGCGTTTGGGACACGGGTGATGAAGGAACGTGACAGTGGCCTCCGTGGGTCTGACAAAGCACTTGTGTCTTGGTGACACGCTCGGATTCTCACAGACAGCCCGGGAAGGCGATCTTGCAGAGGGAGGGGAACTGAGGCTCCAAGAGGCAAAGTCACCCAGTGTCCCCAGGGGTCAGACCAGGACTGGAATGAGGCCATCCCTGCTCCACTAAATAAATCTCAAATCTCTACCCGGTTTGGCTCAGTGGATAGAGCATCAGCCTGCAGACTAAAAGGTCCCAGGTTCGATTCCAGTCAAGAGCATGTACCTTGGTTTGTGGGCACATCCCCAGGAGGGGGTGTGCAGGAGGCAGCTGGTCGATGCTTCTCTCTCACTGATATTTCTAGCTCTCTATCCCTCTCCCTTCCTCTCTGTAAAAAATCTATAAGATATATATATATTTTTTTTTTTTTAAAAGATTCTGTTTCTGAAACGCTGATGTTGCTCATACTTCATTCTTCCACCCATAGGATACACAGGGGTGCAAGCTAACAAGCCATTGTTCCTGAAGTGCATGGTGCTGCTGGATTACCACACGGAATGGTCCCCGTGTCCTCCTGTTCTCTATTTCCTAAGGTGAACCTGAAGGAGCCTCAAAAGTTCTTCCCTGCGCTAAAGTTTCACAAGCTCCGAGACTTGCTACTTGGTCACTAAAGTATACCTTTAGTTTTTTTTTTAACTGTATAAGTAGAGAAGCAGCCTACATGAAATTCTTAAAAGTGACAAACTGAGAGAATACCGAGTAACAGATGTGAAAGGTCAAGGACCTTAATATATAAAGAGCAGCTACAAATAAATGAGAAAAACGTGGAACATTATACCAAAACATTGCCAAAAGGCGTGAGGAGGCACCCCTCAAAAGGAGCCTTGCAAATGTTTCTCAGCTATGGAATATTGTTTGCCTCCCATCTACATCAAAGAAACATAATTTTTAAAAATGACACATTTTTAGCTACTAAAAGGCAGCATATCAGATGAGTTAAGAGGGCAAAGTCAGGCAAACCTGGACTCAAATGCAGGTGTGACTTTAGGCGAAGAATTTAACCACGCTCCTTTTCCTTCTTTGTAAGGCATACCTAATCGTTATGCCTCACTTCTTGGATTTGTCAGCATTTACTAGTGCCTGACAGACCAAATAAATGACAGCTAAAAATAAATAAATAAATAAATAAATAAATAAATAAATAAATAAATAGGAGGGATTTTAAAATAATAATGATAGTACTCCGTATTTGAGAAGACACTGGAAAAATTGTCAGTTTCAAAACTGCTAATCCACAGAGCCACTTCCCGGAGTTCAAAAGCCCGGAAAATGCACATAAACTTTATTCCCACCAATTGCATTTGCACATAGGCATCCTAAAACATAATCAGAAATATGAGCTGCTGATTCACATAAACTTTATTCCTACCAATCTCATTTGCACATATGCATCCTAACACATAATCAGAAATACGAGCTGCCGGTTACGGGCGAGGATACGGATGGCAAGAAGTGTTTATAACGCAGAAAATTTGGAAACAAACTAAATATTCAGGCAATACAAGATTGGCTACATAAATCATCGCATATCCGCAACACCGATGTTCCACTCAGCCATTAGCAATCACATTGAAGAAACGGTCCATCCCATGGGAACATTTTCACCACGGACTCAGCGACCGAGGCAGATTGCACAGCAGTGAGCCCAGTAGGATCTCAATTTCGTTAAAAAACAAAAAAATAGAAGAAGAGTGGAGAACTAAATATTCCTGGTGACAGTCTTTAGAGAGAAGATAATTTGGGAGCCGCGGGGAGAGGGGGAGGGGGCGAAGGGTGTTGTGCTTTCTTGCAATCTTCAAATTAACGCCACTGATAGGGATACACATACATCCATCGGAATGAAATAAATAAAATAGGACTGATCTAGGGATGGGCTATGCAAGTAAGAATCGCAGCTTGGTTTACTGTCAGGGTATACCCCCTAGGAATGTCACGGCTGAAAACAACAATCAAGCGATTGCTTAATGTGTCAGCTACTTCACAAGGCGGCTCACGGCTCAAGAAGCAGGAAGTATCCTGAACAGGGTGGCTCCGAGGTTGAGCGTCGGTCAACCTAGGAACCAGGAGGTCTCGGTTGGATTCCTGGTCAGGGCACATGCCCGGGTTGCTGGCTCCATCCCCGATCTGCAGGAGGCAGGCGATCCATGATTCTGGCTCATCACTGATGTTTCTATCTCTGGCTCCCTCTCCCATCCTCTCTTAAAAAATTAATAATCCTATATAATAAAAGCCTTTTATGCAAATGGTCCCTTCGACCAGGAGTTCAACCAGGGGGTGGGGCCGGCTGGCCAATCACCAGAGGCCTCTCCCCCTGGCCGGCCCCACCCAGCAGTGGCAGGTGGCCAGGGCAAGGGAGGTGTCAGGGACCCTTCCCATACACAAATTTCGTGCACCAAGCCTCTAGTAAAAATAAAAAATAAAAATAAAAAATAAAAGGAAGGAAGGAAGGAAGGAAGGAAGGAAGGAAGGAAGGAAGGAAGGAAGGAAGGAAGGAAGAAAGAAAGAAAGAAAGAAAGAAAGAAAGAAAGAAAGAAAGAAAGAAAGAAAGAAAGAAAGAAAGAAAGAAAGAAAGAAAGAAAGATTACCTTTCTTTCTACCTTTGGAAGAGCCGGCGAGAGTTGATGTCATGGACCCTCCTGGACTCGAGCACAGCGCTGTCAGCTCCACTTAGCTGGCTCTTCCTTCTGCCCGGCTTACGAGTGAGTGTGTGTGTCTGTCTGTCTGTCTGTCTCCCGGCTGGAGTTGTCAGCGCCTGGCAGACACAGGCCTCATCTTGTTCACTCCGTTACCTCCCAGGCCTCCCGGCACCCGCATGGAGGGGACCCTCATCCACGCAGCACGTGGGACTTTCAGGAAAACCTCAAGGAGCTGGGAACCTCCCGGGGCTGAGCTTTATAAACAACTAGCCACTCCGAGGAGGACAGGGTGAGTGGGAGGAGAAAGCGCACAGATTCGACGGTTTCTGTTCTGGTTTAGATTTTTGTCTTTAAAGCATGCGTAGGGCTGGGCCTGGGGTCTGCGGGCATTGAGCGCCATCTGAACACCACGTCCGTCTGTCCGTTCTTCCCTCCCCAGGGCTGGCGTGGGCAGGGGAAGGCCCATGGAAATGAGTCCCTCATCATCCCCGAACCATGATGGGGTGGAGGCAGGGACATCGTCTCAGACATGGAATGAAAGTTATCCTGGGGCCTAGTCATTCATTCACTCATTCATTCACTCATTCACTCATTCATTCATTCACTCATTCATTCATTCACTCATTCATTCACTCATTCATTCATTCATTCACTCATTCATTCACTCATTCACTCATTCATTCATTCACTCATTCATTCATTCACTCATTCATTCACTCATTCATTCATTCATTCACTCATTCATTCACTCACTCATTCATTCACTCATTCAAAACTTGATCATCACTCACTCTGGACGCTGTTCCAGGCCCTGAGGATACAAGCTGAGCCCCACACCCGAGTGAGAAAGACGGACAGACACTAAAGACGGAATCCTAACCAACTTAAGGGCTCCTCCGTGCTGCCGAGGAAAACAAAGACCCGGGAGGGTGTGGTGAACCTTAGAAGGAAGCTAGGGCAGGCCCGGGGAAGGAGAGGTCCCTGCCGATGATGGGGGGAAGAATGCTGGGCAGAGGGAAAGGCCTGACGGGGAGCCTGCCCGGGGTTTAGGGAAGATCTGAGCGTTGGCCAAGCTACCTAAGAATTTAGGGTGTTACTCTGGGGAAGATGGGTTTGGAGCACCATCGGAGCTGATGGACCTCTTAAAGGCACCAGCCCTGCTTCTCTATGGTAACAGGCTGAGGGGCCAGCATGAGGAGGGGAAGGGCAGGTGGGAGTTGGCTGCAAGATGCAGGTATATGTGATGGTGAGCTGGAGGCATGGACAGGTGGGAGCGATCATTTTCTAGATACCTGTTCATGGTACAGGCAGAGGATGTGCGGGGGTCAGGGGTGGGGGTGGGAGAGGAGGAGAGTCAGAGAGATGGCAGGGTTGGCTCCGAGGTATGGGCCGGAGCCCAAGAGGCCTGGTGTCTAAGGTGGAGATGCAGGGCAGACAGGTGAGTTTATCTGTGAATCTAAGCATCTCCCCAGGTGACACAAAATGAGGTCGCCATGGACCTTGAGGGGCTGCCATGATGAGTACAAAGACGCAGGTGGAGGCAGGTTTTAAACCTGGCAGGATTATGGAGAGGTTATCTTTATCCCTCATCGTTCTTGTTCAGAATCCCACCACATTCCTCCTGGGTTTTGTATCTATTGCTTGAGAGCCACGGTTTCTCTCGAGGGCACCGGTCGGAATTTCAGGGGAGGAGGGTGAGAGTCCCCACCTGGCCAGAGCTGCAGGCCTAAGTCCCCAGGCGGGTCCCGTGTGCGCCCGGACCCAGCACCCTGGGGACTTCCGGGGGGACATGCAATCCTGGAGGTGAGAGGCAGGAGCTCTGGTTGTGGGTGAAGACCTGAGTCTGAAGACTTTTTTTTTTCTTCCGGTTTGTTGTTAGTAACAAAATATACTAAGATTCACCTATTAGAGTAAAATTTGGAAGAAGGGGAAGTAATCGATCTTTTTACTGTCTGTGTTAAAAGGTGACATTAATGTGGTTTCATAGGGGAAAATATTATTTTGTAATTTTATCATTTAATATTTTATTATTATAAACACAGTAGACTATATTTATATAGATTGGAACTGAGTAGAAAGTCATAATTTCTGGGTATTCAGTAATAACTAACTTTTTCAAATGATAGCATTAACAATTGTGTGTGTCTGTGTGTATGTGTGTGTGTGTGCGTGTCTGTTTGTGTGAATCTCGAAAGTAGAAGAAATAACTCCAACTCTATAATCCATTAAAGTAAACATTTACCAACAGCGACTCCTACCCCTTTCATTTTTGCTGTGAAGTTTTGAATTACCGGCCTCCACCACTAGGGGGAAGCACCACCCATTGCGTTCTCTCTCTTCCTCTCATTTCCACCTGGAATATGGGCTCATGGGGTGCCATAGTCTGGGAGGAGTGGGGGAAAGACGGGGCCATGGGTCTCACAGGCCAGCAGACACGGTGGCCCTTTCCATCCCCCTCCATTTGGAAGATGAGGAAACCAACCCCCAGAGAGCTAAGTGCTGGCAGGAGGCAGCGCCGCTGGAACTGGGCCCAGCTGGTGCCGAGCCTCCGTGCTAACCACAGGGCCCAATGTGCTAACCACAGCCTCACAGTACATGCTTCTCTGTGTCCAAGGGCAGTATCTCACCTGCTGTCGAAGGAGCCCTACGGGATCTGCTGGTCCGATATGGGGTCCCTGGTAGGTCTTTAAAAATGACAACGTGCCGGACAGACACAAGGACTGGGATCGCCCATCACACTGCAGCCCGGCTGTTTCTCGTTGCCTTATCAGCCCTGCAGACGCCCTGAGAGCAGGGAGCTCTGCCTCTCCTCGCAGGGCCCAGCACCCAGGGGGTGCCCCGGACATACTCTCGCCGTGCCCAGCTGTGAGGTGCCCCTGTGAAGCCAGAGGAGCAGAATGGATGGGGTCGCCCTGTATCATTATTATTTTTTTAAATATGTATTTTATTGATTTTTTACAGAGAGGAAGGGAGAGGGACGGAGAGGAGAGTTAGAAATATCGATGAGAGAGCAACATCGATCAGCTGCCTCCTGCACACCTCCCACCGGGGATGTGTCTGCGACCGAGGTACATGCCCTTGACCGGAATCAAACCAGGGACCCTTGAGTCCGCAGGCCGACGCTCTATCCACTGAGCCACACCGGTTAGGGCCGCCCTGTATTATTAATGGTGCTGAGAGGACAATCAGCATCAAACGCCAGAGGAACCGTGCCACCGCCCGTCCTCTCAAACGGGGAAAGTGTGAGAAGAAGCCGTGTCGGGTTTCCCTGGCGAGGCCCAGGCGTCACCCTGATTCATGGCTCTGGTTCAGGCTCCACGGCAGAGCCCGCAGCCAATCCCAGGCCCAGCTCCTCCCCTGCAGCCTCCGTGGTGACAGCCGACCTGATGGGTATCTCCCCAGCGCCAGACACCGTGCTCAGCCCTCTCCCTCATGCACTTCCTCCATCTCGCCCACAGTTCTGCCGGCCAAGGATTCTCCATGGGTTACAGCTGAGGCTCGAAGAGGGTAAGGCCTAGTAACTTGCCCGGGGTCGAACAGTTGTAAGGCCTAGAGCTGTGGTTCAGAGCCTAAATGGTTCAGCAGGACACGTTCCGACTTGTGAACATCCAAGATGAGTAAACAGCCCTAACCGGTTTGGCTCAGTGGATAAAATGTTGGCCTGCGGACTGAAGGGTCCCAGGTTCGATTCCGGTCAAGGGCATGTACCTTGGTTGCGGGCACATCCCCAGTAGGAGGTGTGCAGGAGGCAGCTGATCGATGTTTCTCTCTCATGGATGTTTCTAACTCTCTATCGCTCTCCCTTCCTCTCTGTAAAAAATCAATAAAATATATATATATATATATATATTTACTATAGACTCATCTTTAAATATATATATATATATATATATATATTTTTTTTTTTTTAAAGATGAGTCTATAGTACAGTTCCTGACCAGTTCACTGAAGTCTGGACACCCAAAGAGAAGCCCAAGATCCAAAGAAATGTACCCCCCCCAAAAAAAAAAAAAAAAGCAAAAAAGGGAGAATGAATACATGTTTCTCTCTGTCATCTATCTATCTCTCTCGACATCAGAACATGGATATATTTTTTTTCTTTTTTGACATGTGGGTAACTTGATAAATTTTAGTCTGGTCTCTTTAGTTTGTACGCCATGACATTAACATGGAAAGGCAAGGGATTGCTCTTCCATCAACCCACAACAAATTAAAAAGCACGGGAACTCATTTGAGTTATTGAGGCTGAAAAAAAAAAAAAAAAGAAAGAAAGAAAAGAAAGAAAGAAAAGCATCTTGGGATGCATTTACTGTTGAGTTAGGCCTCGGCGCTCTTGGGAAACAATGCCCAGGTAATTATTTTAAATGAGCATTAATTATGTCATTATTAGAAATGGGGAGAAAAATGCAATTTCCTTCTGTCACTTCTTGATATCTTAACTAGAGGAATATTTGCCGTGCTATTATAACAAGCCACTGTTCGCGGGATGGCGCACAGGCAATAATACAGCGACATGTACATTTTCATATGAATATATCATGCCTGGCTAATGAGATTGCTCATTTCATAACTTCGGTTCCATTTTTTATTATTTCATAAAACTGGAAGTCCTTATCCATTTTATGAAAAACACCAAACCTTTGTGAAATTCATTAAATAAGCATAAAAAATTCATTAAACAAGTGAATTGCATTCAGGGCTGCTTTGATGCAAATGCCCTTTAAGCAATGTAAAACTCCATATTGATTTAACCTTTCATGTTCTGATATTTCCATGTGGATATAGAAAAAAAAAATTCTTTATTCGGGGAATGAAATTAAGTGCTGATCCCTTGATCTCCAGCTGGGCAGGAGAGATTGGTCCATTTAAGTAGCTGCTGCTGATCAGCAAACAACCGAATTTAAAAGTATTAAGGCATGTCGATATTTTAAGTATTGTCACCTGCACATCAGGCACAGAGGGGGAAAGAAAATTATTATTCCGGCTCAATTAAGTTGGTGTTTGCCGTCAAGCTGACCTTGAGAGGGCTCGCCCGGCGGGCTGTGGCTTCATGCCCTGGGAAGTTGATAAGGGCAACAGTGGCAAGATGTAAAACACCAGCCATCGCCTGGATAGTCTGCATCGGGAGGCCAGAGCGGCCACCAAAGAATTAGCCCGGAGGAGACCTGGCCCCTCGGGCTGTGTCCCCTCGTTAGTTAGCGGGGGACAGCCAGGGAGGCCAACGCCAGTTCAGAGGGAGACAAAGGGGTTTGGCCTTCACCCCAGAAATGCTTCTGGGGGCCCTCGTTAGCCAGAGAGCGCAAAGCAGGTTTCAAAGGACTTTGGAGCTGCACGGGCTCTTGGGAATTCCTCTCGCCACTCACTCATTCATTCACTCATTCATTCAGCCACTAGAGAGTGGCTGTCTACTCTTTGCCCAGAAGGATGCTCGGTACTGAGTGGGGGAGGAGGGGATGATGTGTGGATAGAGAGCTGTGGCTCCAGGCCTCCTAGCGCTCACAGGCCACGACAAGAGTTTTTACCAGAAGGAAACTGGTCTCTTAAGAAAATAAATAAATAAATAAATAAATAAATAAATAAATAAATAAATAAATATCAGGTCCATTGGGGTGGATGTCGGAATCAGACCTCAGCTCTGCCATCTATTATAATAAAAGCGAAATATGCTAATTAGACCGGTCGTCCTTCCGGACGAAGCCGGGGCTGCGAGGGAAGCTGGGTCCCAGGTGCCAGAGGGAAGCCGGGAGGGAGGGAGGCGGGGGGGGGGGGGGGGGGGGGCTGCTCTGGCACAAATCTCGTGCATCGGCCTCTAGGCATTTCCTAGTGGTGTTACAACTGTCTCTCTGAGCGCCCGCTTCCTCCTGGCACTGCCTCCTGAGGCTACGGGGCTGACTCAACGAGAGGCTGCGTGAAGCCACAGCCGCAGGCTGAGAGCGCCCCCCACGTGCTCCCTGTCACCGTGATTCCCATCCCACTGATCCAGAAGCCAGGACTTGGAGAATAGGGATCACAGAAAGACAGGGATGTTAGGGGGATGTTATTGACGGACAGATGCTCTCAGACCCAGAGAACGTTGAGATTCTGTCTTTCCCAGCGACTCGGACATGGACAGAGACGCTGGCTCCTTTCTGCCCTTGGGAAGCTGTGTGGCTTCAGGAAGTCGCGTGCCCTCTCTGAGTCTTGGCTGCTTCTCCTCGATGGGGTCAAAGGGGAGCTAAATAAGCGGTGGTTTTACAATTAGGCTCTGCTGGGCCCCTGGGCGCTCCACGGGAGCTGGAGGAGGGGGCGGGGCGGGGGCTCCGTGGGTGGGATTCTGAGCCCCCCACCCCCACCCCCACCTTCCCCAGAGCGCTCTGCTTTTATCTCTGGTATAATCAGACACTGGATAATATTCTGAGGGAAGAAAGAGGTCTGAGCCCAAAAGGAAAAGGAAAATCGCCCTATCAACTTATCTCCAGCCCTCACTCCTAGCTGCCCGGGCAGTTAACTGCCTGTGTTTTCTGGTCCTTGGGCGTCTTGCCAAAGATGTAGGCACCAAAGAAGAAGCCACAACCAGACGCCCGTCTGTGTGCTGCCGTCTGGGGGTACCAGATGGCTCCGCTACCCCCATGCCCGGGAAGGCACTCCTTCCCTGAGTGTGAAACCATCAGAAGGAAAGACCTTCCTCTGGGGCGGATCCTGGCCATGGCTGCCTCACGGGGGTGTCTTCCTTTCTTAAAAAAAAAAAAAAAAAAAAAAAAAAAAAAAAAAAAAAAGATTTCAGAGAGGGAGAGAGGGAGAGACAGATCGAAACATCCATGATGAGAGAGAGAATCATTGACCAGCTGCCTCCTGCACACCCCCTACTGGGGACAGAGCCCACAAACTGGGCCTGTGCCCTGACCAGGAATGGAACCAGGACCTCCTGGTTCATAGGTCGATGCTCAACCCCTGAGCCACACCGGCCTAGCCATCTTCCTTCCTGCCTGATGGGAACCCAGCATCCGGCGGTAAATGAGGACACGCTTCCCTCTCGGCTAATGGTTACCTGTTGTCACTCCTTGGTGCCCGTGAGATGGAGACAGAGCCGTGAGAGGCCCGGGGAAACCTATTCATGTGAGTGAATAACCAGGGCCAGCAAACAACCTCCCGGCGGGCAGATAACGGACGCCTCGGGACGGACCGCCGGCTGTGAAGACCCGTGGCGGGACTGGCAGGCGCGGAGCTGAAAGCCGTTATTAGATGTCAGTGCCGCTCTTCCTGGACACCCCCACCCCCACACGAAGGCCTTGGGGTGCCTCCGAGATAGTCACGTCCACGCTGTCTTAAGAGACCTCCCTCCCACCGAAGGCCACGACTTTAAAGGTTGCTCTGTAATGTTAGGGGAGGGAGAGCAGACTGCACTGAGCGAGGGCCGGGTATGGGGTGTTTTCTGTTTTGTTTTTATGACGACTGATGTGGCAGACTCCCGTTATGTGTTATGGACAGCTCTAATCCAAAATGTGCCTTTGGTACACTTTGCTGCAGACGCCTGAAAATAAGACATGTGAGAACACAGGATCCCGTGCCTTCGGCTTTTTCCCAATGATGCCCTGAGACTCTTTGTGGCAACCTGGGGGAGAGAGAGAGAGAGAGAGAGAGAGAGAGAGAGAGAGAGATTGAGATATTGAGAGAGAGCTATTGAGAGAGAGAGAGAGAGAGATTGAGAGAGAGAGATTGAGAGAGAGAGATAGAGAGAAAGAGAGATTGAGAGAGAGAGAGAGAGAGACTCGGAGAGCAGGGTCTCGCGCCTGCGGATCTGGGCAGGAAGCGAAGCCGCTGGCGGCTCACACACGTGTATCTCTCTGAGTTCCCGAGTTCACGCAGACTTAAACGCGACAGGCCTCCTGGGTTAGTCTTGAATCAGGAGGACGGATCTGGCCCACAGTGTGCTGTTTGCAAGTGGAGCCTTGTGGGCGAGGCCCTGACTTCACAGGAGAAAAATAATAACAATGAACAATGTCGCACCACTTACGGAGGCTGTGGCTATGGCTGGAGCCTGCCCAGGGCACCAGCGTGTGTGTGTGTGTGTGTGTGTGTGTGTGTGTGTGTGTGTGTTTTATTTTTTCCTTCTTCATTTTAAAACCCTGAAACGCCAAGAGGTAAGCAAACGTCTCTATCTCATCTTCCCAACAGCAATGGGCTTGAACACCGTGGGAAAGACAGACAGTAGAGCGGATTCACGGGTGCATGACGATGCCACGATGCGCCCTATTTTCTTTATAAATAAATGATCTGGACACAATCTCTCCTCCATGAGAGATGCCGCTGCCAAGGGCAGGGAGCTCTTGTAGCAGGCTGTCCCCCCTGCAGCCTCAGCCCCGTCCTGGGGGTAACACCGCGATCATCATCACAGACCACGCATCCCAGATCCCAGCGGCTGCCTTCCTCTGCCGCCCCCTGCTGGGGTCTCCCATCAGAGAGACCTCATCGGGGTCCATCCGGGCTCTCCCTGGGAGGGCAGGTGGTCCCTGCTCCTGGCCGGTGTCTGCGGTCCGCAATGCAGGGCAGGTGCAGAGTGAGAGAGAATGGGGGAAAGCTCAGCTCTTAGCTTTTTTATTTTAAAGGAGACAAAGTACCTAATAGTGTGCTCCAGGCAAACACGCTGGCAGAGGCAGGTCAGCTTACCTCCCGCCATCCTGGAGCCCAGAGCGTTTTAATAAGGAAGAGATTCTGGCTGTGGCTCGGGTCTGAACCCGGGGCCTCCTTCACTGCAAGGTGCCCTACCCGAGACGCAGCCGGGGCAAAGCTGAGGTTCAACCAAGCGCCGGGCCTCTGTTCCGGTCCTCCCTCCCTCCCAAGACCGGGCCTCCGGCCCTCCCCGCCGGGGCTGGCCTGCCTGCGGCAGCACCCAGAGCTTCCTCGCTCTGCCCTCCTGTCTCCGCCCAGCGCCGGGCCAGGGTCAGATAGGCCTCTGTCCCAAGCACTCAGCCGTTCTCAGCTGCGAATCGTGTGCTGTTGGCGGCACCTTTTCCTTCCACCTTCTCACAGTGTGAGCAAGAGGACGTGAGTTCCACTGTGATCAAGGTTTCCTGCGCTCCTACTGTGCGCCAGACACGGTTTTGGCCATCAGACCCTGGCCTCAAGCAGCTCCGAGAGAGAACAGTGGTGAAATTGGAGGTCCCAAGGGAGCAGATAAAACAGCTGCTACACGTAGCATCTATTTTCATTCATTCACTCGTGTGTGTGTGTGTGCTTTTTTTAAAGCGCCCGCTACGTGCCAGGCGATTTTCATGGGAAGCGCCTGCTGCGATGTAATATCATACATGTAATGTTCACAGGCTACGAGATCCAGTGATTTTTTATTTTTTTATTTTTTATTTTTTTTGTAAAGCAGGCCCTTCTTGTAGAAAGCCCAGTGTTATTTGGGAAGAAATCTTGTTTAAGTCCCCCTGAAAAAGGTCAAGAAATAAATGCGCTTAAACGTAAGAGAGTCAGTCCTCTTTGCGAAAGGACCGTTCGCCTGCTGGACACCGCGCTGACTGGGAAGGTGGGAGCTGCTCAGCGAATCCCATTTGTCAGGGGAGTCACAGAGGGAGAGGGGGAGGAAGTCACGGAGGGAGAGGGGAGAGGGAGGAGACAGAACAAAAAGGAAAGCCAGAACCCGTCCCTTCCATGGCCCATGAACATACCCTGTAAGCATGTCATCCTAGCCGTTGTCAGCGCCCAGTTTAACACAGGAATGGCACACATGCCATGTTGGGGGTGAGGGGGCGGGGGGGCAGCTCTGGCCAGGAGGCGTGCTGAGTGGAACACCCACGCGAGGCTGCACAGCTCCATCAGCGGCAGCTTTCGTGGGCACAACATGGGAAGGCGCGCCATCAGAACAGGTTTGAGGATTCCCTTCCATTTTATTTATTTTTTTTATTTTTTTAAAAGGAACATATTTTATTGATCTTTTACAGAGAGGAAGGGAGAGGGATAGAGAATTAGAAACATCGATGAGAGAGAAACATCCATCAGCTGCCTCCTGCACACCTCCTACTGGGGATGTGCTCGCAACCAAGGTACATGCCCTTGACCGGAATCGAACCAAACCGGTTTCGGCTCCCTTCTGTTTTAAACGGAATAAAAACTCGGGTTTGGCACTGCAGTTCTCCAGCCTGTCTCCGGGTGACCCCATCTGATCCCCGGCACGTCGCCTGGGTGAGTCCCCCCTTCATAGAAGGACCGACAGGGTGGCTGAAACCACACCGCTCCCATGAGGCTCAGAAGGCCCCCCTTGAATGTAGATCGCCCCCTTGAACCCTGAGGCTGCTTCTCCTGAGGGTACAAATTGTCCTCATTGACATCACAGGCCCGCGTTTACATTTCCCGGCACCGTGAAAATTCACTTCCATTATGTAAATCGTGGGATATTTACTTAAAACGCGGGGAAGCGCCATCTAGCCAGAAGCATGCGTGTGCAGGCATGCATATGACAGCAGCGTGCAATCAGAGAGCTTGCTTTCAGCTCTCCCCGCCACAGGGCCCACCCTAATTCTCAGTGTGGTCAGGTGGGCATGGGCCACAGGTATAACAGTGGTAACAGCATCCTGAGGTGGTAATGTGACTGCTGACGGGCTCAGTAGCAAATGACGACAATATTTCTATAGAGTAGTCTTTGCTGGGGAATACAGGTGTTCTGCTATATTCAATTTTCCGATTAATAAAAAGTGACTACAGCCCTAACCGGTCTGGCTCAGTGGATAGCGCATGGACCTGCAGACTGAAGGGTCCCAGGTTCGATTCCGGTCAAGGGCATGTACCTTGATTGCGGGCACATCCCCAGTAGGAGGTGATTATTTATTTATATAATCAATAAACTATATATGTATTTTATTGATTTTATAAATTATATAGGTGAGGAAACCGAGGCTCGGAGAGGCAAGAGCAGAGAAACCCAAAGCAACGGGTTGACTACCTCCAAAACGAAACTGCAGCAAGATCACAAAAATAATTGCATCTGCTCATTTGTTACTTTACCGGGTGCCTTAAAACACGTTCTGGAGCGGGCATTCACGGGCGGCAGTGCTCGGAGGTTTGTAGGACACCGTTTACAGGGGAGGACGCTGGGGCTCAGCAAGGTTAGGTCCGTCGCCTAAGAAGTCACGGGGCCAAGTCCACCCAGAGTCAGCGATAAAACATCCTCCAGGCAAAGCGTTCCAGGACTGGGGGAATAAAAGGTAGCACATACTTCCCCCCCCAAAAAAAAAAAAATCGTTCTGGCAGCCTAATCCCTGGAGGAGAGAAGGCAAGAGAAATTTCAACCCTTACAGAGTTCATGCTCTTAAACACTTATAAAAGCTTTAAGATCCAGACAAAATCCAGACCTCGGTGCAAAGGTGACTGGAGTTGGGATTTTTATTGCCAGATGTAAATCCATCTTCCCCCAAGACCTGCTCCAGGTCCCTGCTGCCTCGCCTGAAATATTTCACGTGTGCCGAATGGATTTGCTGGCTCCCGCTGCCTCCGTAAATTATGAAGTCCAAATTTCTTAGGGCCCGGGGTAGCTCTCACTGCCCCTGAGAACGGCTTGGCTCCATTCCTGGGGATTGCCCTGATTTATTCTCTGACCCCCCGTTTTGGATGGAGGGGGTGCTACCTGTCTCACAACCCTTACTCTCACCCTCAGCGCCCAAGTTTGGGCCATCACGCCCACCTTTCTGTCTCCACAGCTGATTGGTCCAGCCACAGAGATACTGGGCCAAAAGCGGACCAATCAGATTCTCTCTCTCTCTCTCTCTCTCTCTCTCTCTCTCTCTCTCTCTCTCTCTCTCTCTCTCTCATACGATGCTTATCAAAGGAGACATAGCTACTGGAAGCCAGGATTCCCTGATGGTGGCCAGGGCCCATCTGCTGCAGCAACCAGCAAATCCTAACTCTTATCTGTGCTAACCCACTCGCCCTCCAGACAGAGACACGGCATCCTCAGCCTGCCCATCGCCCGTTGACCTACTTCTCTGTATTTCTCCCCCAAACTCAGCAATACCGCCTGGTTTCTTTCGGAAAGAATGGCACCCCCAGGTGGGTGGGGCAGGGAGGAAGTGGAGAACATGTGTGCAAGGGTTAGCATTCTAGAAGATGTTGCCTCGCATCAGCATGGCCTTGCTAGAACCCAGGGCTGCCCTTCAGAGACTCAGTGGGACTCAACATCCTTCTCGGTCTGCCCCATCATCTTCTCTGGTCCCGTCCCATCCATTACGTCTCATCTATCCTCATACTGTGACCCCTCAAACCTCTCCACCTCTGCCCCCATGGCTTTTTTTGCCTATGCTACATATCCCTCACCTGGCACGCCTCACCTCCTTCTCTGATTAAAAACCCAACGTGTGCCAAAACCAGTGTGGCTCAATGGATAGAGCATCAGCCTGTGGACTGAAGGGTCCCGGGTTCCATTCCGGTCAGGAGTGTGTAACTTGGTTGTAGGCACATCCCCAGTAGGGGTTGTGCAAGAGGCAGTTGATCGATGTTTCTCTCTCATTGATGCTTCTAACTCTCTATCCCTCTCCCTTCCTCTCTGTAAAAAAAAAAAAAAATCAATAAAATGTATATTATAAAGTAATGTACATCAGACGAGACCTGCCTGGAAGGCTTATTATCCCCCTTTTACTGATGGAAACATAGGAACTAAGAAACTTGTTCAAGATAACATGGCCAGTAAGTGGTGGAACCACTATACACCGAGTGGCCAGATTATTATGATCTCTGAATACATAATAATCTGGCCACTCAATATATATATATATATATATATATATATATATATATATATATATATATATATATATTTTAGGCCTGATGCATAAAATTCATGCAAGGGTAAGGCCTCACAGCCACTCAGGCTGCTGCCTTGTCCCTCATAGCCCCAGCTTCATCCAGAAGGTCATTCTGTTGTTCAGTCTAATTAGCATATTAGCTCTTTATTTTGAAGGATTAGAGGCCCAGTGCATGAATTCAAGCATGGGTGGGGTCCAGCCAGCCTGGTCAGGGGGAGGGGACACAGGCAGTTGACTGGCCTGCCTGCTGGTCAATTTCCTGGTCAAGGGGACAATTTGCATATTAGCCTTTTATTCTATAGGATTTCCACTGAGTGGCCAGATTATTATGCGTTCAGAGATCATCATCTTCTGGCCACTTAGTTTACACCATGCTATCTAGGCTGTCTCCCTTCAGACTCCCAGCCACCAAGCTATACTGTTTTAATTGTATATGTGTGTGTGTGTGTGTGTGTGTGTGTGAAGAGAGAGAGCACTTGTACATATAGCTTATACTTTTATAGCTTGTATTAACATAGAAAACTTCCGGAAGGCAGCCAAGACACTGTTAGGAGCCCATGGCGCTGGAGAACGGGGCTGGAATAATCAGATGGCTTATTGGTCTCTGTGCACCCCCACCACACTGTCTCCAGGACATATTCATCCGTGAGTAATAGGAAACCCAATTGACCGTGACGGGAACAAAACCAGTTTATTTGTCTGACGTAACGAGAAGTCCAGAAGCGGTGGTTTGTGGGCTCCCTGACAACAGGCCACTTTTTGTGCAATGATCCTCCCGGTGCCCCCGCCCCTGCCTTGGTTTCCCTCCACGGGGAGGATCCTGGTCGGCATCTCTGCAGGCTGCCTAAGTGCCCTGTCCGTCTTCTGCTCCGAGGGCGCTCTGTGAGGGCAGGCACTTGCTCACAGGGACATCCCAGCGCTTTGCCAGTGGACCTCATACAGAGCACGTGCTCAGTGAACATTTGCTGAATGAGGGGCTACATGATGCTTCTGCTTCCGTCATCATGCCCACGTTCAAGGCTCAAGGAAAGGGGGGGGTGTGCCATCCTTGCCTCTTTCTTTCTTCCTTTCTTTCTTTCTTCCTTTCTTTTAATATATTTTTATTAAAAATATATAATAAATTTCAGAGAGGAAGGGAGAAGGAGAGGGAGAGAGAGAGAGAACATCAATGGTGAGAGAGAATCATTAAATGCCTCCTGCACACCTCCCACTCTGGGGATCAAGCCCCTAAGCCAGGCACATGCCCTTGACCAGAATCAAACCCAGGACCCTTCAGTCTACCGGCCGACGCTCCATCCACTGAGCCAAACCAGCGGGGGCCTCTTGGACCATGAAAATAAATGCTTTTCCAGAACCTTCCCTGCCGCTTTCCTCTACGTCTTGTTGGCTGAAGTTCGTTCACATGGCATGTTCCTCACGGTCCATGACGCCCCCTCACCGGTGGCTAGGCCTTTTCCCATGGGCATGTCCTAATTGGACTTCCCATTTTCCATGAATGCAGACACCCAGGCCCCATGCAGGCTTGCTCGCCATCCCGGAGGGCGAGGCTGAGCGTGGGTGCATCTTGACGATGCCCCCACAGTCTCCATGCAACACTCATGCTAGAAAGAACTTTCCAGGGCCCACACTCCCAGGGAGAAGAAGAGCATGGAGCTTCAGAGAAGGGACTGTGACCCGATTCCCACAAAGAGCTTGGGCCCCCTGTCAGCCATCGACCGCAGGTTGTCCATCTGGAAGATGCGGAAGCCAGGGCTTCCAGAAGCTTCTAGCCAAAGCCTCCCAGCCACTTGAGATTCTGCTCCCCACAGTTCTTGGCCTTCTTCCTCTTCAGCATCGAGCGTGTGCAGCCAGTTCCCTGCATTTTAGCTTTTGCAGAGAAACCCCAAAATGCCCGTTTTCCCCTTTCCCCACTCCCTGCATAATCTCGAGCCATAAATTAGCCCGAAGGCAGAAAGACGCCCTTAATCCTCCCCTGGCCCCTGTGGCGTTTCTCACGGGAAGGGGACACTCGCGGTTAGTGTCTGCTGGTGGGCCGGCCCCTGTACGTTCGGGTGAATTTATATTTCATAATTGGAGTTGCAGGCTTCCCCTCTGCTCTGCCCCTGCCCCCGAGCGGGAGAGCGACAGGAAATGGTTTATGCCCTCCGTCCTGCCCTGACGGTCTAATCCCGCTGGTGTATTTCATGCTGTCTCTGTCCAGCTCCTTTCCTTCAAGCTGAGGGATCGACGCCGAGCCCGGTGCCTCCACCTCCGAGGACCCAGAGCAGCGTGGTCCCAGAACCATCCGAGGTGCCACCGCTGAGGGGTGCCCACTTCGGGGCAGAGGAGGAAAGCAGGCCCAGAGGCAAGGTAATGCTCGGGGATTGGTCCCTGTCGGTTAAATGCCTCATCCTCAGTCCTGACTGGTGTGGCTCAGTGGATAGAGCAGTGACCTGTGGACTGAAGGGCCCCAGGTTCGATTCTGGTCAAGGGCATGAGCCTTGGTTGTGGGCACATCCCCAGTAGGGGGTGTGCAGGAAGCAGTTGATCCATGTTTCTCTCTCATTGATGTTTCCAACTCTCTATCCTTCTCCCTTCCTCTCTGTAAAAATATCAGTAAAATATATTTTTAAAATGAAATAAATGCCTCATCCTCAGTATCGTGCTGGCTGATGGCCGGGAGTGAACAATGCAGACTCTCTTTGTCTTCGGAGCTTGAGGTTGGAGCAAACCTGAGCAGCCAGGAAGCAGAGCGTGGGGGGCTGTAAGGCTTCTAGGGGGGAATGCAGGTGCAGAACCACAAGGACAGAGGGAAGGGTCGCCTCCGAGGAGATGGGAAGAGTTCCCGGGCTGCCTCCCCACACCCACCCACCCAGAGGGAGCTCCAGGGTCAGACCGTGCTTCCTCGCAGGAGGTGGGAGCCCATAAGGGCACCATGACCCTCAAAGACTCAGTGGCTCCAGGTTGTCTCAAATGCCCATTGGCTATGTGGCCTGGCCCCGCCCCCTCTTCCCTCTGACCCTCCATGGCTCATCAGTGAAAAGAGGGTAAGAAACCCTCCCCTGTCTTACTCCCAGAGAGACAGGCAGGAGAGAGGAGAGCGCGTGGTGAGCATGTCACACAGGGAGCAGGTCACGTGGGTAGGTCTGGAGAAATCGAGGCCCTAAAGTTCCACCCCGCCCCCCGTGCTCCCTCCTTCTGTCCCATCAACCAAGATTCAGGAGAGCGAGCCGTGTTTTCCCTAGTCACGCGGACTTTACATACGGCCCTGGCCACCCGCCGAAGGCAAATGGCAAAAACATTAGCTGAGTGTTTGGCTGCCCAGCGTTTCCATGTCTATGCAGACACTCAACATCGCGTCGGGGTAGACGGTGGGGGAAGCCAACCACAGGCTCCAACAGGCACAGAGCTGCCCGGATCCCTGCCACTCCGGGGGGTGGGGGGGGGTACTGTTAATTCTTGAAAATGGCATCTAAGATAGGTGCTTTTTCCGGACTTTGAAGCCAGCAGCCTGAGATCAAACCCCAGGATGTCCAGCTGGTTCCATTATGCCGGGCAAGGGGCGCTCCCTCAGGCGCCAGCGTCTGTAACACAGAACAAGCGCTGTCCGGTTTCAGGCAGGTGTCACAGCCACCCTGCGAATGCCAGGGGAGCGGATCCTCATTGTCTTGCTGGCTACCAGCCCCCAGCCCCTAACTCGTGCTCTTTAATAGTAAGCCCTCAATAAAGGCTTCTGGAGGGAAGGAAGGAAGGAAGGAAGGAAGGAAGGAAGGAAGGAAGGAAGGGAGGGAGGGAGGGAGGGAGGGAGGGAGGGAGGGAGGGAGGGAGGGAGGGAGGGAGGGAGGGAAGGAAAGGAAGGAAGGAAGGAAGGAAGGAAGGAAGGAAGGAAGGAAGGAAGGAAGGAAGGAAGGAAGGAAGGAAGGGGGGGGAAGGGAGGGAGGGAGGAATTAAGCCACTTTCTCTGGTGCTGATGAGCTGGTCCAGGAGGAGGTGAGGACAGATAGCTCATTAGAACGGGGCCTCCATGAGGACAGACACCTGTCTGATTCAGGGATGAACCCTCCCCTCACAGGCCAGCACTTAGCAGGCACTCCATCCATGTCTGCTGCGTGAATGACCCACGCTGTTCTTCCAGCACGGGCTGCATGGTACTTGGCAAGACAGGCCCACGCCCTCCGATTCTCAGCTAGCCCCCACCCCCACCCCACGCACCTGGCCCTGTAAAGGCCATTCCAGCCTGTGTGGCACCCTAGGACCCAGATCATCAGGGGCCCATGGCGGCTTCCAACCGCCACCATGGGGCAAGGGCAAATCCCTAGGATGCGGGTCAGGCAATTGTTCTTACTCCCAAGTAGCAGACCCATGGCTGTGGCTCCCGAGAGTCTTCCACCAGACAGAATGGCCACAGGGGGGAAAAAATAAAATAAAAAATACGGTGCGATCCCACAAGCCCCTGTCACTCTGAAAAATGCCGTGAGGGGGGGTTTTCTCCTCAAGCAGCAACATGCGAAAGCCATCAGGGCCGGAACACGCGAAGATAGATGAAGCAAACGAGGCCCGGGTTTTATGAATAGACCGTCTCACCACCCCGTCCTCCGTCAGGCCCTCGTGGGATCTCCTTTTTTTTACAGCGGGTGATGAATCATCGCCGCGCTGCCTTTAAATGGATGATCAATACTATATTTCCCCATAAAATGTTTGGTTTGAAATCCGATTTTAAGTGCATTAGGGTTTTCATGCACCGGGCGGGTGAACGCCGTCATAAATTGTCATCAAACCCGAAGGAAATACGGCGGAGATTAATTGCCGCCTTTATTTATGGGCCTATAAAATACCCCGTGAGAGGCCTGGCACATTTTTGGGATACCGGCTTGAACCTTCAGGAGAGTTAAAAGCCTTACGAGGGGCCGCGCGGAGATTTATTAGCAGAATGTGTTTAATTGCAGGCCCAGGAGGACGGGCAGGGAGTGAGGGTGGCTGTGCCCTTAATGGGCACGTCTCGTGTGTTCCTCTCTCTCTTTTTTCCCTTTAAAAATGATATATTCCCCATATATTTATCAACCCGGGAAGATCTGCCGTGAGTTACAGCGGCCAGCGTGGGACATCAGACATGGCCCCAGCTTCCCTAAAGTCGTGGGGCTCGGTGGCACTGGAAAGAAGGCTGCTGGTCAGTCCAAAGAGTCGGTTTTGTTTTGTTTTATTTTTTTTTAATATATGTTTGTATTGATTTCAGAGAGGCAGGGAGAAGGAGAGAGAGAGAGAAACATCAATGATGAGGGAGAATCATTGGTCAGCTGCCTCCTGCACGCCCCACACTGGGGATTGAGCCCATAACCTGAGCATGTACCCTGGCTGGGAATCGAACCCTGACCTCCTGGTTCATAGGTCAACGCTCAACCACTGAGCCCAGCCATACCAGCTGGGCCGAATAGCCAACAAAAGAAACCTTCAGTGAAAGAGACCGCCCGCTAATCAGACAAAAATGTAGACGGCTTGAAGCTGCTCCTATTTTCATCAAAACCTCAACGTCTACAAATGCGAAACCCTTCAGGGGGGAGAATGACCAAACAGGTCCCTGGGAACAGACCGTGAGCCACAGTGTGTGTGAAAGTGTATTCTCTGGCCGCCTCAGGGCCAGCATTACCCAGCTCCCTGCCCGTGTGCCCAGGCCGCACCCTCAGGACCACCCCGAGGCCCCTCCCAAAGGGAGAACGCCTTGGCACCGCATCCCCCGAGTCTTTATTCCTTCCGGGTGTTTCTTTCCCAAAGACTTTAGCTTCAAAAAACGATTCCCAGATTCTCCAATCCCTGCCTCTGTGGTTTGGTTACCGTGTTAATTCTCTGAAAACACCTGCGATGCCTTGAGTTTCTTGTGAGCAAGATGTCACCAGCCACAGGATCCTATACAATAACCAAGAATTTCGATACGCAACAACCACTTTGAAAGCCAGCACCAAATGCCCTCAACTTCCCCCTTCTGCCTCCCCCACTGCCCTCCCTCTTGTCAAACACACAAAGATTAAAAATCATTCCTCTTCCCGAAAACAGTCACTCACTAAATTCAGTTCATTGATTTTTTTTTTTAAAAACCAATGCGCATGTAGAGGCATAACCTTGACCAGATCGTTTTTATTTACTTACTGTTTCGTGGCTGGCTTTGTTTTGTTACGTTTGTTACGTTCGTAAGACCCACAGCTGGGTCTGCTCGCCGCTTTCCGTTGTAATTAACGATCCACACCACATTTCTGAAACTCCCCAAGTATGGCGTAGGCCCTTTCACAGTTCAGGTTCATAGAAACACCTGTAGCCACGGCCTTAAACATAGGTGTTTCTGGCAGCCTGTCTTTGGGTTAAATGTCCATACTTCCTATATCGACCAGCTGCTTCCTGCACACCCCCTACTGGGGATGTGCCCAAAACCAGGGTACATACCCTTGACCGGAATCAAACCTGGGACCCTTCAGTCCGCAGGCCGATGCTCTGAGCCAAACCAATCAAGGCTGATTCCTGAAGATATTTAGATATTGTCTCTGCTAAGTGCTGCTGTCACGTACTTTCCCTCCATGTGAATTCCCACAGTCCAATTGGGCTTAGCAATATCGCCAGGCAGGGCCCGGCTTCCAGGTTTGAAGTACGGCCTGTGGGAAGACCAAAGGTCAGAGGTCGGGGTTCCGGTCTCCCCTCTGGCACCTACTGGGCTACGGATCTTGGATTTGCTTCTCATTCCTCCAATGTCCTCATCAGGAGCCTTACATAAGAAGGAAAGAAAAGGAAAACAGAAAAAGCAGAGGTGTTCCAGAAAGCTCCAAACCATGTTACGAATGCAAAGGAATTTGGTTATTAAGAAGCTCTCCTTTGTGAACTCTGTGCTCAGGTTAGTACTTGGTTTGCTGACACTCCAGGAGCCCTGCATTCTCCTATCTCTATTTCTATCTACCGTGTTTCCCCGAAAATAAGACATCCTCCGAAAATAAGACCTACTTACAGGTTTCCTTCTGAGTGAAATATAAGGCATCCCCCTGAAAATAAGGCCCCCCTAAGCTAAACATGAGAGATTTGGTCCACTGATTCTGAAAGAAATGGAGTCACAAGAAATTCACCAGGAAATTCAGGAATTGGATTGTTATGATGATGTTCCAGAAGATGATGACATGATTGTCATTGAATAAATAAGTAAATTATTGATATTGTAGGATTCACAGTTTGTCTGGTTTGTGTTGACAACTACCGTACTACCATACCGTATACAGGTAATAAATTTCCTTTATTTTCATTTAACAATAAATGTGTACCGTATTCTTCTTCATGGAAAAATAAGACATTCCCTGAAAATAAGACCTAGCGCATCTTTGGGAGCAAAAATTAATATAAGACAATATCTTATTTTCGGGGAAACAGGGTATCTATCTCTCTCTATCTCTCTCTATCTCTCTCTCTCTTTCACTTTATTCAGAAGTTCATTCTTTCTATTTGCCACCTTTCTACCAAGCAACACCAACACCCTCACCTGGAAATTACTGCTTCTGCATTTCCCCCTCCTGCTTCCAGAATCGCTACTGACAACATGTAGCCAGGCAAGGCCGAGGCCCCCTGCCTCTCCCGGTCAGATGCCACGCACACTGCTTCTGTCAGAACAATGAGCATCCGTCCCGGCCCTGCGTGGGGAGACCTGCGGTGAATGGTCGGTATAAATTATAGATGCGTCTGTCCAGATGGACTCGCTCATCCATGCAGAGGTTGGGGGAATTTCTGGGGGAATTTCATTCCTCCTGGTTCCTAACAGTCCCTAACACATCTGCACCTAAGCAATATAACCTAGTACACATTTCACCTGTGTTATTGTGCCCCTGCACTAGCCTATTTCCTCTAGGAGGCATTTGAAGTTGATTGGGGGGTATTTCTGGCTTATCCCCGCCCCCTTTCCCAGTAAAAATCTGTTATCTTGATGCATCAGTAGGAAATATAGACATTCAACCCCAAATTAACAAGTTAACACAGTACGATTTCTATGTGTGTGTGTGTGTGTGTATGTGTGTGTGTGTGTGTGAGATGTGTGTGTGTGAGTGTGTGTGTGTGTGAGAAAGAGAGAGAGAGAGACTTCCATTCAAGTTTATTGTCAAAGACACATCCTTTCCTTTGCTGGCTGGGACCTTCAATGCCTTCGAGCGAAGCAGCGTGGAAAATAAACAAAGTAGACTATTAATACTCTTAGCTCCAAATGGGCCCTGGATTGTTTACTCTGTTGCATATTTGCTTTAATGAGCAGCTGGGGGAAATGCCGAGGCATGCCGCTCCGGACCATAAAAGACCCTGTATCATCGCTTGAAACATATTCGCTTAATTGACTCTCTTCCCTGCAGCTGGGAGGGTCTGGATGGGAGAGCTCTCGTTACCGGCTCCCATAAAAGTCTCTGGGTACACATATACCAGTGGGCATCTTTCCCGCAACGAAATGAATCACGGCGGAGCAGAGCCATAAAGAGCCTGCGTGGTGGGTGGAGAAGCTCAGAGCCCTCGTGCGTATGGAAGCCATAGTGGGCACCCATGGATGGTCTGGGGAGCAGGGACTCTGATGTAGACACACACTGCCTTTCCCTGCGCCTTCCGCCAGAGGGAGGTTGATCCCAGGTTAACCTCTGGCTTTGTCTGTTCTGGGTCCCACATGGGGTCCCAAGAGGATGCAAGAATAGGGACACTTGCCGAAACCAGTTTGGCTCAGTGAATAGAGTGTCGGCCTGCGGACTGAAGGGTCCCAGGTTTGATACCAGTCAAGGGCATATACCTTGGTTGCAGACACACCCTCAGTAGGGAGTGTGCAGGAGGCAGCTGATCAATGATTCTTTCTCATCGATGTTTCTAACTCTCTATCCCTCTCTCTTCCTTTCTGTAAAAAAATCAATAAAATAAATAAAATTAAAAAAGAATAGGGACACTGCCTAAGAACCCGTTGCACATCCTGGTACCATGAAGCAACCAGGAGGACAATGGGAAGGTTCCTGAGCAGAAGGCCCTTCTGCATGGAGTTCGTTAATATTTTTTACTGCATAAGAAGGGAATGAGCTGGGGTATCTTCCTAGACCTACATCCCAATCTCCTTCCCCGCTGCTCCTCCTCCTCTTCCTCTCTTTTTCTTTTGAAAAATCATGTTGCTTTCCTCTAATCCCAGCCAGCAGAGAGGAGAGGGAGGCCTGCAGGCCCGGCGCGCGCACCGATACCGCAGAGGTCTGATAAATCAGCTGAAAATCAATACGTGCTCTGTGGTAGCGTCTCCTTTACAACCAGAGCGCCAGGGGACAGAGCTAATGCTTTCTCTCCACCACCATCCCCGTCTTTTCTGTAAAAAAAAAAAAAAAATCTGCTTGGGAACGAATGGGCAACCTAAGTTGCTGAGTAAGGATTTCAACCACCTCATTTTATTACGTTACAATTGACATACCTTCCCTCTGGAAATGTTTGCAATTAATTAATTAGCCGTAATCTCCCCCGAGGGACTAATTTAATGAATGCTCTCCAATTCTCACTTTAAAAAAGAAGGAGGGGAAAAAAAAAAAGCTCAGATGTATCCGAGCTGCAAATGTGTGGATGGCGCCAAAGTGCATTTGGAGAAATCAGGGGATCCAGCTATTACGGGGAAGTGTTATCACTAAATCAATCAGGCGATAACCATCCTTCTCTTTCAAACGAGGGCAGCTTCCCGGGTTGAAGGCAAGGTTTCTCCTGGCTCAGGGCCCTAGTGCTCAGAAAGGAGCTTGTCCCGGGTCTCTCAGGAGGGAGCCTGCGGTTGGGAGTGCAGCTTCTGTAAGCGCCTCCCCAGGTCTGCAGAACCTGAGATGGGGAAAAGGGGGAGCCGAAGATGTGGCTCTAAAGGGGTGGCTTTGCTTGGGGGGGGGGGGGGGGCAGAGGCAAACGGGGCCCAGACTTGGCCCTGCCCCTGTGCCCCCTCCTGGCCCTGCGAGGACCCAAGGCAGAGGAGAGGGGCTGTCCCTAACCTGGGGGCCAGAGGTTCTTGTGGTTCAGCTCGAACATAAAACTGAGCCCTTGGACCAACCCTCCCCGCACCCCAGTCCTCCTGGGGGGCCCTGAGGGCTGGAAGGTGCAGCGACCCGGGGAGTGGAAGGCCAGGCTTCCCGAGGTCTCTGGCCTGCAGCTCCCAAACCCAGAGCTCGCCTGGCATTCGGGCAGCAGCCGCCAGCGCCCTCCAGAAGGGCTGTCCCTGTTCTCGGGGTGCAGGCCCCCCGGGGAGGCTGCTCCGGGCCTAGGGGCTGAGCCTTTTCGGGGTGCGGAATCGACCCTTTTCGGGGCGCTCACCAACCAGGGCCGCTTTCCCGGGGCGGGCGTGGATGACGTGGCCCCTTCCCGGGCCCCCAAAGAGCTCATGCGCCCATCAGTCCCCCTGGAGGGCCCCGGGGATTAAGGGGGCCGGTCAGACCCGCTGCCCAGTCGGGCGGGCGGGGGTCCAGGTGAAGAGCGAAGGGCCCGCTCCAGCGCGGCTCGCCAGCGCCACCCCCGGCGGAGCGCCGCCGCTGCAGCCCGGCCCGGCCCGGCGCCTCCCGAGGCTCCCGCTCCCCGGGCTGAGCTCCGGTCTGCAGCGCCCGGGGTCAGGCTGGGCGCGTTTCCAGGTGGATCCTCAGGGCGCCTGAGCCTGGACCTCGAGGGGGCGCTATCCGGCCTATTCCAGGGCCCCAGGGGCAGAGAAGCCCGCCGGGGCCCAGGCCCTGGCAAAGGCCCCTGCGCGGAGGGCACGAATGCAGCTAGCTTTGGGGGGACTGGAGGGCAGAGCCAGGTCCCCGCGGACAAAGGCGGGCGCGGGCCAGCGGGGTTCACCGGCGCCGCCCAGCGCCGCCCCAAGGCTCTCTCTCGGGGAGCCTGGGACGCGAACAAACTTTGCTGCGGGCGGAGGGCGCGGTGGGGAGCCGGCTGGAACCTCACCCCGGGGCCTCCGCTCCCCTCCACCTGCGGCCGGGCCGCCGCCGCCCAGCCCGCGCCCGCCCGGCTCCCTCCCCGCCCCGCGCGCCTCCGCTCACTCCGGCTCCGCTCTCCTCTCCCCTCCGCCTTCTTCTCCCGCCAGCCTTTCTCCCCCGCTTTCCTCCGCTTTCTTCCCCCTGCGCCTCCTTTTGGATCCTCTCCTCCCTCGCTGCCCAGGAGGCCTCCCTCCTCCTCCTCCTCCTCCGGGCCGCGGGGAGGAGGTGAGCGCTGCGCCCGGGGAATTTGGAGAGGGAGGCGTGCGCGCGCGCATGGAAAGCGCAAAGGGGTAGGATCCTGCGCGCCCAGCGGAGAGGGTCAGGGTCTCTGACATTCCTCGCCGGCTGCACCAGCCTCTGACATCCTCTGGTCCGCTCCCCCAGCGCCAGCCTGGACAAGGGGGTGACCCGAAACTCGGACCCTCTGACTGTGCGCTTAGGAGGAGGGTGGGGTCTCGGAATAAGGAGTAGGTGAGGGTGAGCGCGCAAGGGCTGGCCGCGCTGGGCGCGTTGGGTGGCCCGGGGCCCCGGGGCCGGGGGCCCGCCTGGCGGCCCAGGATTACCGTGACGTCACGCGGAGCCTCTGGCCGCCTCGGACCCCTCCGGAGCCGCACAGCCTCCCCACCGCGCGCCTTGGGGAACTCGCCGCCTCCTCTCCCTCCCCCGGCTCATCCATGGGCCCTCCTGCCTCCCGGACCGCAGCAGCCGGTGCAGCGGCTTCTGGAGCGCAGGGCTCGGCGGGTCCGTCTGCCCTGGGCTCTGCCTCCGGGAGCGCCGAGCGGGCGGAGGACCCGGCGCTGGGCACCACCCGCAGCCGCGTAAGGAACTGAGGCAGCGTCCGGCTGGAGCGCAGGACCGCGGGGGCCGAGGCGGGAGCACGCTAAGGAAGAGGGAGGAGAGCCGAGGGCAGCCACCATGGCCTTCCCGCACTTTGGACACCCGTATGGCAGCGCTTCCCAGGTAAGAGGCGCCTCTTTTGGGGGGGACGGCGGGGGCGACTGGATGGAGGGGGTACCCAGTGCACCCGCCTGTCCCTGAGCGCCCTCCTCTCCGATGGGTCTCCCAGGAAACCAGAGGCAGCAGGGACCAGGTAACAAGGTACCACAGCCCACTACCTGAGCGCGCAGGATCCTACCCCTTTGCTGAGGAGGGGGTGACCCCAAACCGGGACCCTCGGACCCTGCGCTCAGGAGGAGGGTGGGGTCTCGGGGAGCTTCCAGACAGGCCCCCTTCCTGCACAGAGAGCCGGCTGAGGTGGCCGGCAGGGGCTCAGGGAAGGAGACTTCCAGCCCAGGACGCTGTCCATCCCACAGTTGTCCTGCTGCTGTTCGTGGTTGACCTCTGTTCTTCCCTCCCCCCTTTCTTGGGTCCGTCCAAGCTCGCCGCTTCTGGTTCCTTCCGTCTTACAGGCCTGTGTGGGCACTGTGCGGGGACCAGGGCTTCCTGGAGAAATTCTGGGGGCGCCCACCCCTGTTCTCCAGTTTCTCTCCAGAGTGCGGGGTAAAACTTCCTGGGGTCTAGTCCCGGCCCGGCCCCTGACCCCCTCTGTGACCTTGGACAAGCCTGCCCGCCCTTCCTGTCAAATAGGGGTCTGTCTGCTGAGACGGGATGAAGGCCTCCAGGGCCAGCTTCCAGCTCTGCCTTTGCAGGACCCTGTGATGGGGAAGGGGCGGAGGAGCCAGCAGAGTGGGTTTCAGGATGTCCTCAGTGGCCGGGCCCCGTGGGAACTGCAGCCTTAGCGACGGCTCAGGAGTGTCTCTGAGGGCCGTTTGGATGAATCTCGTCTTCAGATCCCCCCTGCGCAGGGCTCAGCGGATGCTCAGGCCGCGGTGGCATTTGGGATCTCGTGTTGGGGTCTCTGACCTCCCATGCCTTCTCTCTCGCCCCCGCCCCCCTAGTTCCTGGTGTCTGCAAACTCCAGCACCACTTGCTGCGAATCCTCCCCGCACTCAGTCCCCGATGTGGCCTCGGGCTCCAGCCCGGCAGCCGCCGCTCTCTGCTTAGCTCCTTACGACAGCCGGCTGCTGGGCAGCGCACGGCGGCCGGAGCTGGGCACGGCCCTGGGCATCTATGGAGCCCCCTACGCGGCCGCTGCGGCTGCCCAGAGCTACCCCGGGTACCTGCCCTACAGCCCGGAGCCGCCCGTGCTGTACGGGACGCTGGTGAGTGGAGGGGGTGGGACCTGGGTCTGGGCTCCAGAACCCACCGCCCAGGGGCAGAAGCTGTGGGGGGAGGGGGGACCCACTGGGACATCTCCAGGCAAACCTAGGAAGGATGCCCAGCTCCTTGGAGGACAGGCAGCGGTTGGGGTCTTGGAAAGGGGTTACGTCACAGTTCGCAGAAGTCCATACTGTTTAGAAAACATTTGCATTTCTATTCACACATTTGCATCTCCATTCACAAGTTGGTTGGCAAGTCCCAACTCCCCTCAAGGTACAGCTGAGGAAACTGGGGTCCACACCTTTCCCAGAGTCACCGAGAGATACGAAGAGTCAGGGACCAGCTCTGCTGGAAACTGAGGCAGGAAAGTCCCCCAGCTGGTGGAGGGTAGGGGAGGGACACACCAGTGGTAACAGTCGTCATAGCTGCTAACGCATAACTACTGCTTATGCGGTCCCAGGCATTGTGCCTGCCAGCGCCCTTCCCCAATAGCCTGGAGGCACTATTATCACCCCCGTTGACCGAGGGGAAACGGAGGCACGGCGCTGTTAGCCACTGTTCCCGAGATCACACGGCCAGTGCGAGGTCGTGGGCGCTGGAATTTAGCTTGGACAGACTCCTCTGGAGTTGACATTCTTAGCGCCCACCCCCCACCCTGGTCTCCTCCCCACATGCAGGGAGAACTGAGTCCTTCCTTCCTCCTTTCCCTCCCCTCCCCTCCCCCCACCAGAACGCCCAGTATGAGTTTAAGGAGACCGCCCGGAGCTTCTCGCCCAGCCTCTCGCAGCCGGGAGCCTATTACCCCTACGAGCCCACGCTGGGGCACTACCCCTATGACCGGTAAGGTGTGGGGGGTAAGGAAGGTGTGGGGGTAAGGTGTGGAGGGTAAGGTGTGGGGGGTAAGGTGTGGGGGGTAAGGAAGGTGTGGGGGTAAGGTGGCTGGCAGGGCAAGTCCTTCCCCGCCCGCTGCCCGGGGAGGGCTGATCTGGGCAGCAGCGAGTGAGAAGGGGGAAGAGCCGGGAGGGACGGGGGCAGAGCCCATCCCCACGCCGCACCACCCCCTCCTGCCCGCCGCCCCAGGTGTCCGCCCCCCCCACACTGTGAGCCGGGTTCCCCCTGCAGGTACCACGCGGCCACGGAGTTGGGCGGCACCGGGCGCAGGAAGAACGCCACCCGGGAGACCACGAGCACGCTCAAGGCCTGGCTGCAGGAGCACCGCAAGAACCCCTACCCCACCAAGGGCGAGAAGATCATGCTGGCCATCGTCACCAAGATGACGCTCACCCAGGTGTCCACCTGGTTCGCCAACGCACGCCGGCGCCTCAAGAAGGAGAACCAGATGACCTGGGCGCCCAAGAACAGAGGCGGGGAGGAGCGGAGGGCCGAGGACGGGGCCCGGGAGTCGCCGGGCTGCTGCCTACGGGGTGAGGCCCAAGGTATCCGCCGCGGGCATCACCCCAGCTGCCCGCTGCTGCCCGCAGGGTGGGCTTTAGGGAGGGCGCTGCTCGCTGACCCTGGCACCTGCCTCCCCCTGCAGGCTTCAGGGCCTGTGCCCGCGGGTACCCTCTGCCCCGCCTCCCCTACAGAACCAGCTTTGCCTGGACTAAAGTGCCACCTGGGCAGGTCCTTCCTGGCCGCCTAAGCCAACGCAGCCCCCTCGTTCTTCTCTAAGGCCATCCCCCTTTAACCCTTTCACAATGGAGCACTGTGACCCCTTTAAGAACTCAGGGCCCCCAGAAGCCCTTTCCCTGGGTGAATGCCTGGGTATCTGGCACCTCTTTAGCTCTCGCTGCTTTACATTCCACCTGGGCATGCGGTAACGAGATAGAAATTACCCCCTTGCCTTTTTATATGGGTTTCCCCCGGCCTGGGGGCTGGGGGCGAATGTAGAGGAGGAGAGGTCTGGTGGGGTGGGGTCCAGGCTGGGGCCAGCGTTCTCTCCCTGGGGCCCCGGTGAGGGCTGGTGTGGTCCTCCTGGTGGAGGACTCCCAGCATGCCCCAGGGCCGGGCACATCTCGCTAAAAGCTTCTGGGGCCAGGCACTCCCGCAGATTTCCCTGGGGGCCGGCCTGGCGCTTTTCTCACTCCCCCCTCCCGTCCTGCAGACCTCGCTTCGAGCCGGGAAGCTCAAGGACTCCTCAGGCTGAGTGACCTGGAGGACCAGGAGGAAGAGGAGGGGGAGGAGGAGGAGGAGGATGAAGAGGAGGCAGAGGTCATGGCTATGGACAGGCTCGTGGAGTGCCACAAGGACGCGCAGCCGCTGCCGACCCCATGTGCCCTGGCTCCCCTGGGCCTGGGCCGGCCGGAGCGCAGGGAGTGCGGCCTGAAGGCACCCCGCTTCTCTCTCCCCGAGCCCCCGGGATCCTCGGGAGAAGCTGACTTCCTGCAGGCAGAGCCAGGAGCCCCCGCCCTGACCACGCACTCCCCCTGCGGCCAGAAGCCGCGCATCTGGTCCCTGGCGCACACAGCCACCGCCCAAGGGGCGCCCTCCGTCCCGCCCAAAACCCGCAGCAGCCCCGAGTGCCGCCTGACTCCCCGACAGCCCCCTGCAGGCCTCAGAGACTCCGCACCGGACCGGCCTTGTTACCTCGGAGCCAGAGCCTTCGGGAAGCCCGCGCTGGCTGCGATGCAGGCGCTGCCCCTGAGCTGCGCCCCGTGCCCGCAGCGGAGGGAGGCAGCCGGGCAGTGCCAGTACCCGCCGTCCGGAGCAGAAGGTAGCGAGCCCCCCATGGCGCTGGGACTGTGTCCAAAAGACCCCTGCCCATGTGCTGCCCGGCCCTTGGCATACCCTTCGGGACCCTTGGGCACGGCCAGGTTCCACCTGGCACGGGATGGGCGCATGGCCCTCTTTGAAACGGAAGCTTAGAGATAACAGTCCTAGCGTTCCCTCATGTAAAAGCCAAATAACAGTAAAAAGCTCCGAGGGAGGCAGTGGCGAAAGAGATGGGCAGCCTGCCCCTCTGCACTGGCACCTGGGGACCTGCCAGGTGCACCAGGTGGGCACCCTCACGACCCTCTGGCACAGGAGCCCTGGTCCCCTGCCTGCCCTGCAGAGGAGGGCGGTGCGCCCCTGCCATGCTTGTGTCCGGGTTTGCTGGGGCTGGGCAGGCCCCTGGGCTCCGGGGAAAGTGGGAAGGGCAGGGCCAGACCCACAGTTTGCTAGGCCAGGGCTTAGGAGAGAGCTTCCCATCCTCTCTGCAGCCCGCGGGCACCTGGGGAGGGCAGCCGGGGTCGGTGAGTCCTTGGAGCGCACTCACCCCAAGATCACACCCCTAGGCAGGGGGTGACTGCCAATCCGCGTCTCCTCCCCCACTGCCCCCTCCCAGCTGGGTCTCGGGCCAGGCCTGGCAGGAGGAAGTGTCACCCCACACAAGGCCATTCCCGAGAAATTGGCAGCCTCCAGCCATGACCTTCAGAGTTCTGCTCCTTGTGGTCTTTTCTCCCAGGATTAGCGGAAATTGGGTTCCATTGTTATTTGAATTTACACACAAAGGAGCCCACGTGTTACCTCTGGCGGGCAAATTGCTTCTGGACCTCGGATTCCCCGCGGAGGAGACCCCCCTGGCCTCCAATTTCCCAGGAACTGCCGTCCCTAGCCCGAAGGGTTTTAATCAGCCTCTCCTCTCTCAGCAGGTTAGCGCCCGGGTGCGATTTGCGGAAATCAGCCCGACTTCGCCGACTCACCTTCACTTCGAGAAGCGGGGAGACCTCCCCAGGAACTGAGGGCTCCCCTCCTCCCCCGTTTAAGAGGACAGACCCACAGAAACCAACCTTCCCGCAGGCGCTCCTTGCACGCGCAGCTGGTAGTGGGGGGCAGAGGGGCGTCCCCTCAGATCCCAGAGGAAGTTGTAGGTTACCTGGGGGGAGGCGGGCGGCGAGTCTGCCTCCCTCCTCTGGATCCGGGGTCTGAGCTGCGCCCTCCCCTGGTCACCCCACCCCCTCACGTTGTAACTTCCACGCTGACCTGGCCCCTAAGGATCATCTGTGTCGACACCCCCTTCCCCCATTCCTTGTGTCCTTAAAAATAATCAAGCCGGACCTAAGACCTAAGCTGTGTGGCCTCTCTGTGACAGGGGCTATTGGAGGAGGGGGAGGACGGGACGTGGTGTGGGCTGCAGACCTCAGCCCCCAGTTTCTGGGAGAGAAATTGACAGGGTTTGGGCCCAGGCCCAGGCGCCTGCAGCCTCGGAACCCCGTGCCCCAACCCAGCTCCCTGCGCCTATTCCGTGCCCCACAGGCTGTCTTTGCCAGCGCCCCCCCCCCTCCCCGGCTGTGTCCGGGCTGAATCCTGGGTGCAGGAGGTGGGGACTGAACTGGGAGGTCGGGAATGGTGGGAGTTGTCAGACACTTGTCTGGAAGCTTCATATGGTTCCCTTGTACTTGGGTTTTAACATCCTTGGTTGGATGGGACCATGGGGATCTTCACGGCCCTCCTTTGGCACTGGCGCTAGGACCCTGCGCTCCTAGGATGGGCCGGAATGGCGGAGTCTGACAGCTTGCCAGGCCGCCGAGGGGAGACCGGGGCATTCTTTCCCTTCACCGGGGTCAGCAAACACTTCGGGCCCTGGCCCACCCATGGGAGCGGGCAGGCAGGGAAGGGGGCTTTGTCCCTCCATGTGGGGAGCAGGGCAGGGGGCGGAGAGATGAGTGCCCGCATCCTGGGCGAGGTGGCTTTGGTTTCAGCCAGCTAGGGAGCTCCCAGGGAAAGAGGGAGGGGCATCAGGGCCTGGGCCTAGTGGGGAGCTCCAAGCTCTGGGGAGCAGAGATGGCTCCTGGGGTGTGTGCCTATTGGCTTGATGCTTGAGCAGCTGGGCCTCCCCTGCTGGGCTCCGCTGGACCCGCCCTGGTGGAGTGGTGGCCTTTCAGACCTGAGCGTGGGTGCCAGCTGGGCAGTCCCTGGAGTCTGGGATGGAGAGGGTCCCTGTCCTGGGGAGTGGGGAGGGAGAGAGATTGGAAGACCTGTGGAGGCTGCAGAGGAAGGGGTGGTTAAACTGGGGGACAGGCAGCAGGCTACTCCCTGACACCCCTCTCTCCCTCCCCCGGCTTCCTTTCATGCTGGGAGTCAGAAGGGTCTAGAAGAAATGCTGAAACACCACCGGTCAGTGTTGAGCTGTTGCTGGGAAGAAGCAAGCTGGAGAGCCCAGGGAGGCTAAGAAAAGGGGATCCAGGCTCCCCGAGGGGCAGCTGTGCCCTGACCTCGCTGCCACACACCTTGAGCTTTAAGAGCAGGCTTGAGCTAGGTGTGCATCCAGCCTCCTACATGGATGTCAGTGTCTGCAGAGGGCGGAGGCGGAGGAAAAGGCCCTCTGCTCCAGGCGTGAGCATCTTCGGCAGCTCCTTGGGGGCCTGGCTTGGGCAGGCTCCACCCCCACGATACACAGGGTTTTACAGTTGGGCGTATGAAAAAGTAATGCATTAATTCATACCTAATAATACAAGCACCGGCTCTGTGTTTCGAGCACGTCTTCAACTGTCAGTTGATGCAATCTGCTTTATCACTGCCGTTTCTTGTTTGAAAGGAGACATAGTTGGTGACGAGCATGACACGTCAAAATGGAGATTGTGTGACCAAGGGGGCCTGGGACTCAGGGAGAATGCTGGCCAACCTCAGTCTTGGCCAGATTATCTCCCCCCACCCCCGAATCTCAGTTCCTAACCCTATCAGTCATCTTCTCATAAACTGTCTATGACTTCCAGCCACCAACCAGCCAAATAAAGTCCAACTCTGGCACTCACCGATCTTAGCACTGCCATTGATCCCAATGCAACATGACAGGACCTGGAATGAGTGCAGACTCCACAGGGGGAGAGCCCTGACCTGAGCAAGACTGTCCTCACTTCCGACACCAGCCACAATTCAAAAAAAAAAAAAAAAAAAAAAAATGGCTTCAGAGAAGAAGGGAGAGGGAGAAATAGAAACATCAATGATGAGAGAGAATCAGGGATTGCACCGGCCACAATTTGAGGGGTCCTCAGGTCACCTGAACTTCTGACCAAAGGGCTATAATTTGGGGGGGTTCCCATGACCCCGGTGCCTTGATAGCCCCTCTGATTGGTCATTCTTCCCTTGGACTGGTTACTATAGTAACTCCTGGGCTCAAAGGTTGAACCTCAACTGGGACGTTGTCCCCCCTCCTTCCTTACTATTTTCCTATTCCCTTTGGGCTTTCTTCTTCTCCTTCTGAATGAAGGGTTTCCTTCTCTGTATTTTGTAAATATGGACCTTCTGCTGTTCCCAGCTCCCTGGCTCTGTGGAATGTACCTGTTGCAGTTTTTCAGCTCTCCTGTTCTATGGAAATGTACCTTCTGCTACTCTGCAGCCCTGTGCTTCCTCTGCATCCCCTTCATTTCCACAATTCCTAAAATTTCCCACACCTGTCCTATTTTACCCCCAAATTCCTGTTTCATCAAGAGGTGGCCATTTGCAAGCCAGGAAGAAGGATCCGCGTTATTAACCGGTAAATATTTATTTTTAAATCCGCACTACTAACCGCTAAACATTTATTTTAAAAATACGCACTACTAACCCATAAACATTTATGAAAAAAATCACATTATTAGCCAGTACGACGATTAGCAGGTCCACCAGTTAATAATGTGGATTTTTCAATGAAATCTTTACCAGGTGCGCCAGTTAACAGTGCAGATTCTTCCAGTGAACTATATACTGGTATATTAATATATAAAAAGATTCACTTCACTCCCTCCCTAACAAGGATCTTACATGAAGGCACAGGCCAGAGACTGATTTCTTTCTACTCTGAGTTGAAAAACATCATGACCCACGGTCCTGGGAGCTGTGGAAGCCCACTCTTTCCATCCTGAGGGGAAGACTGTCACCCCTTTCCCCTCTGAAGCCTCTTCTCCCCATTTCCTCGTCTATTTCCAGCCACTGCTCAAAGCTAAGTGCAAAGTCTTCCTTAGAGATCATGACCCACAAAAATACAAAGCCCTTTCTCAGGTGAGGAAACGGAGGCCAAATGGGAGGGCTCAGGGTCACAGCGTCTGTGCTGAGAGGGACCCCAACTTTCCACTGAGGGTCCTTTTGGGCTCCTCTCCTCCTTCCCCCCAACACACACACACACACACACACACACACACACACACACACACACACACGCACACATCTCTGGGAAGTTCCATCCCTGTGTTCCTTCTGCTTCCGGACACAGATGCGCCTGCCCCTGCTCCCCGGGGACCCTCCAGCCACCCTCACTGACCCGTGGCTTAGGGTCCGGAAAATTAAACTGCGAAAAGATAAACATTATTTCCAGTCGGCTTTGCAGGATTAAGGCTTGTAATAAAGAGCATTAGCTGGAGGTTTCTTTCAAGGCGCTCTCGACCACACCTCCTCCTTAGGGACTATGGAGACCCCTCCCCGCTCAGGCTTGTTGCGGGGGGGGGGGGGGGGGAGGAGCGGGGGGAGAGAGAAGGGGCCCTTGGTGTGGGGCTCCAGCTAGCCATTCTGAGGCCAGAGAGGCCCCTCAGCCTTACACGGTATCAGCACTCGCAGGTGGGGGAAGTGGAGTCTCCAGAGAAGGCACCCACCCAAGCCAGAGGCTACATGGCTGATCAGGGAGTTAAGGATGGAGGCTTGCTGAAACCAGTTTGGCTCAGTGGTAGAGTGTCAGTCTGCAGACTGAAAGGTCCCAGGTTCGATTCCGGTCAAGGACATGTACCTTGGTTGTGGGCACATCTCCGGTAGTGGGTGTGTGCAAGAGGCAGCTGGTCGATGTTTCTCTCTCATCTACGTTTCTAGCTCTCTCTCCCTTCCTCTCTGTAAAATATCAATAAAATATATTTAAAAAAAAAAAAAAAAAAGGATGGAGGCTTGGGAGGGGGGAGGAACCTGACCCCCAAAGAGCCTCCAGCCAATCAGCCTTTTCCTTGGGGAAGAAAGCCCACCTGAGCCCTCCGACCTCACCACCAGGACCTCAGGAGGGGGTCTCTCCATCTCATGTCCTGGAAGCCTAGCCTCTCCCCGCCTCCCCCAACCTGTACCAGGAGCCTGCAGCCAAGGCTGTCCCCAAGACCCGGGCCTGGTTGCCTGGAGACAGTGGGGTGTGAGAAGAGCCAAAGAGTCGCCTGGGATCCCAGAAAGTGGCTCTCCATCCTCTTCCCACCTTACTATGTGGGGGACCAGCCCCGTCCCCTCTCTCGGTCTCCCCTGCTGTAGAGTACAGGGAGGGGCTAGCTCTCCATGGGGGCGGGTGGGTAGGGGGGCCTGAGAATGGCCTGTCTGAGCCTATGATTATCCCAGCCCCGGCCCCAGCAGCAATCTGTTCCCACCCTCTCTGCTCTCAGGGAGCGCCTCCTGCAAATCTCCCCGCATAATCTCCCAGATTCATATTTTGAATACTGTTTTGATTAAACACCAGAGCCCAGGGAGGGAGGGCACAGCCCTGCTCTCCATGCTGAGCCTGCTGGTGCCCACCGACAGCTGGCCTGTGAGCCCCGAGAAGTGCCTGCCGGCAGATGCAGGGTGGTGCCGTTCTCAGGGCTGAGTCTGTAAGCCCTGGGCTCCACACTCCCCGATGGCTCAAGCCTCCCTTCCATCAGCCGGGGTGGGGGGAGGGGGGGGACACCAGGGGTCCAGGTGGAGACAAGCTGAACCAATGTCTATAGATTCCTCTCCCAACGGGAGTCAGCACCTTCGCATTGGACTCTCCAGGTGACCTCAATGGTCACATTCAGCTCTAAGATCCTATGACCCTGGTAGTGATACCCTGTTTCCCCGAAAATAAGACAGTGTCTTATATAAATTTTTGCTCCCAAAGATGCGCTAGGTCTTATTTTCAGGAGATGTCTTATTTTTCCATGAAGAAGAATACGGTACACATTTATTGTTAAATAAAAATAAAGGAAATTTATTACCTGTATATAGTACGGTAGTTGTCAACATAAACCAGACAAACTGTGAATCCTACAGTATCAAGAATTCACTCATTTATTCATTGACAATCATGTCATCATCTTCTGGAACATCATCATAACAATCCAATTCCTGAATTTCCTGGTGAATTTCTTGTGACTCCATTTCTTTCAGAATCAGTGGACCAAATCTCTCATGTTTAGCCTAGGGGGGCCTTATTTTCGGGGGGATGCCTTAGATTTCACTCAGAAGGAAACCTGTAAGTAGGTCTTATTTTCGGAGGATGTCTTATTTTCGGGGAAACACGGTAATAGCGTGTGGAGCCCTTAGCATGTGCCAGACTCCATGCCATGTCCTTTTCCTGCTCTGATCATGTAACAGTCCTGGAGAGCATTATATTGTGCTCCCTGGTGTGCCCACCTCCTAAATGACGAAACAGAAGCTCAGAGGGGTCAGTAACGAGACGTCCATTATCCAGTGAGCATGCAAAGACATTGCACTCTGGGTATCGCGGATTCTTAGCCACAAAGCTCTACTGTGAAGACATTCTATTATTTTAAGACTAGAGGCCCAGCTCGCAAAATTGCGTGAGAACCCAGACCTGCCACTGGGAGAGACCCATCAATGCACCTCCCGGTGACTGGTCATTTGGTCGTTACGGCGTGACGGCCACTGGCCTTTTAACTATGGGTTCCTTTATTCCATTACAAACGAGAGCCTGTGTTTCTGAGGCCCTGCGTGTCTATGAGTCTATGATTTTGTATCTCTGGGACTCCAGCTTGCCCTCCTTGATCCGTGTTTGGCAAACTGTCGCCCATAGACCTCCACCATCAAAATCAGCCCATGAGGGAAGAAGCCTTGGGGATGTAGGTCAGAAGATCTATCTTGGTAACCAACAAGCCCCCTAGGTCAGTGGTCGGCAAACTCATCAGTCCACAGAGCCAAACATCAACAGGACAACAACGGGAAATTTCTTTGGAGAGCCACATTTTTAAAACTTACACTTCTTCTAACACCACGTCTTCAACATAGACTCGCCCAGGCCGTAGTATTTTGTGGAAGAGCCACTCTCCAGGGGCCAAAGAGTCTCGTGTGGCTTGCGAGCCTCAGTTTGCCGACCACTGGACTAGTAAAGCCATGTTTATGATTTGTGAGATTAAAAGGTGATTATGATTAAGGTGATTAGGATTTGTGAGATCATCAGAGACAGGTGTCCTCCCTCAGGGCCTGAGCCTGCCTCCAAATGGGCTTCCTTCAGAGCCTTGGAGACCCAATCCCAGAGCCACGGTGCCGACAGTGACACGATGATGAGTCTAGAGAAGTCCTTTGAGGCTAAGAACCAAGGCACTACAACCAGGCTGTTCCTCGTTGCAGCCCCGGCATTTTCTAGAAGCTGGGTGGAGGTGAGAGGTAGAGCTTGGCCCACTGAGAGTCTAGAAGCCTATGATTTTCTCTTCAAATCTATGAATCTTTCTGGTTTCCCCATGGTCAAATGAAGTGTGATATGTACATTTTCCCTCCATGGTTTGGGGTTAGGGCTTCCCCCATGGATTCTGGAGAATCACAAACATTCCCTTCCTAAGAGGCACTGACCCAGACCCCAGGAAGCACAAGGCCAGTTAGGACGCAGGTGGCCAGAAGGAGGGTGCCGACTGGTCTGGGCCGGTCCCTTGCCACAGAGGGTGCTGGTGGGGTAGGCCTCTGGCTGTCCATCAACTCCCCCATTGGTGTCCTGGCCTGACCATGCGTCTGTCACCCCGACGTGAGAGAAGAGGGCAGTGACAGGGACTCAAGGGCCGTGAAGTGCCTGACGCTTCATACAATCTCAGAATAACTCTCCACTCCGCACAGGAGGAAGCGAGGTCTTAAGTAAGTGAAGTCCTTTGTTCCAGGCCCCAATGCCAGGAAGTGGCAAGGTTGGGGACTTCATCCAGGTCTGGGTGACCCCAAAGCCCAGGCTACACCCCCTCCCCAATAATGGCAGAAGGCGGAGGGCATCTGCTCTCAGATCACACTGTGCAGAAAACCAGTGAGAACCAGACTCCCCAGTTCTGAATCCCAGCTCTGCCATTAGCCAGCGGCATAACCGGCCCTGGACTCAGTTTTCTCACCTCTAAAATGGAAATAACAGTACCTGCCTCACAGGACTGCTGTGAGGATTCAACAGGGACTATGTAAAGTGTTAGAATCGTGCCTGGGCCGAAACCAGTTTGGCTCAGTGGATAGAGCGTCAGCTTGGGGACTGAAAGGTCCCACGTTCGATTCCGGTCAAGGGCATGTACCTTGGTTGCGGGCACATCCCCAATAGGAAGTGTGCAGGAGGCAGCTGGTCGATGATTCTCTCTCATCGGTGTTTCTAACTCTCTATCCCTCTCTCTTCCTCTCTGTAAAAAAATCAATAAAAATATTTAAAAAAATAAAAATAAAAGAATTGTGCCTGGTATTGTACCAAATGCCAATGGCAACTTCTCCTGCTGTATCTCAACTACCCCTGCCACCAGCATGCCCCTTCCTCCCTCATCCCTCTTCCCCCCACCCCCGCCCCCGCCGACCACCCACCACCCTGCCCCCTGAGGCCTGGAATCACTGTTGTGCACCCTGATCTGCAGCCCAGCCTGCCTGGCCAGCTCATCATGCCCAGTCCATGTCTCAGCTCCTGCGTGTCCCTCTTACCTAGAGCAAAGACACGGGGTCACCCACTCGGTGTCCATTTAGGGAGAAACCTCCCCAAGTGGGTTTTATGAATTGCTCCCACTTCCCCTTATCAAGATTAATGGCGCCACGGCCACGGTCAGCCCTCCCGTGGTCGCCGCTAATGGCTTCCACCCCGCACTCGCTTCCTCCGCTTTGCCTCGTTCCGAGAGTCATTCTGGACGGCGAGGCTGCGCTAATGGCCACTCGGTGCTAATGACGCCTCTTAAGTGCATAAGGAGCACCTCTAAGTGCCACGCGGGCGGCCCACTGCCCGGGGACAACAGCTATTGACATTGACCCCAGGCAAGGTCACAGCGCCACCGCCGCTGGCCATCGGGCTGGGGCTGGGCCTCCCAGAGGGGACAGTGGGGACACTGGGAAAGCCCTCCTTGTTCCCCGGGGGCCCCTCAGACGTGCATACTTACTGAGCCTGCTGTGTCCATTTCGGAGCGTCGTCATTGCCAATGCTAGTTCTCAAGGCTCCTTTCAGACTCAGGCCAAATCCAAACAAACACTATGCTCACTTGCTGTTTTCTTTAAATATCTCACTTTCACTTTTTAAAATATGTATATGTTTTTAAATATATTTTATTGAATTTTCACAGAGAGGAAGGGAGAACAATAAAGAGTCAGAAACGTCGATGAGAGAGAAACATCGATCCGCTGCCTCCTGCACACCCCCCACTGGGGATATGCCCGCAACCAGGGTACATGCCCTTAACCAGAATCGAACCTGGGACCTTTCGGTCCCCAGGCCGATGCTCTATCCACTGAGCCCAACCAGTGAAAGGAAGGGAGAGGGAGAGGGAGAGAGATAGAAACATCAATGATGAGAGAGAATCATTGATCAGCTGCCTCCTGCAGGTCCCCTACTTGCAACCTGGGCATGTGTCCTGACCACCGGGAATAGAACCGTGACCTCCTGGTTCGTAGGTCAGCACTCAACCACTGAGCCACGCTGGCCGGGCCCCTTTCACATTTTTTAAGTAAAATTTTTGGGCAGAAAAACATTGCACGGCTCCCCACTCTTAGTCCAGCCTTCTCTTCCTGGTGGCTACCCTGACATGCTCTGCTGGTCCGGAGGCAGCCTGACAGCACGATGGAGGATATCAACATGGGAGGAAGAGCAGCTGGCTTCCTATTCTGGCCCCACCCCTTAGCGGCCTCCATCTCCCCCAGCCTCCTCTTCTGCAGGGGAAATGGGATGAACTGGACCTGAGCTTGTGGGCAATGGCTCATCAGCTGAGGAGCAACCCCCGTGCTGGATGCTCAGTGTTCGCTCGGGCTGTTTCAACCCGCTCCGGGCCGGTTGGATGCCCTGGGGAAGTGCCCCACAGCACCAGCTTGCCATCCAGTCCCCGCTGCCATCCCGTACAGACTCCAGTTCCCGGTTCTCATGGGCCACCTCCCTGTGGCGTCTCCATTCCATCAGCCAAGGGCCGTTCCCCAAAGATGGACGTGGCCACGTGGGGATATTCTCAGACGGAAGCATGGTCTCCCTCCCACGCTTTCCTGCTCCCCAGGAGTATGTGGCTCTCAGCAGCAGCTCCACCTCCACAGGAGGTTCCCGCCCCTGGGGTGGTGCACGGCTAGTCCCCATGGGCCGCCTGCCCGGTGCCCAGTCCTTGTCCACTCCTCTCACTACTTCCCAGGAGGACGCTGACCCTCCAGCCTTCCACTCCTGAAGCACACTGGCTCTGGCCTCACTCTCTGCCCGATGTTTGTAATGGAAGGGGCTGGTGTTTAGGCCCCATCTGCGAGGTGGGGGCAGAGCAGTGGGTGAGACCACCCTCAGGAAAGGGCTGCCCCAGGGCTGCTTGGAGCCAGGAGAGACATTGCCAAGGTCGATCCATAAGCCCTCAGAAAGCAAAAAATAAAAGGGAGAGGGCAGGAGATCCATGAGAGAGAAGCAACGTGGAGCCTAGATCTGGGAGAGGAAGGGAGCTGAGGATGTGGAGATAAATGGGCCAGGGAGGTCAGCTCAGAAGTCAGAGGGCGAGGAGCCAGGACATTCAGGAAAGCAAGTCCCCTGATGCTGGACATCCAGGAAATGTTCCCTAACGAGCAGCACACTGCATATGGGACCCAGGAGGCAGAAAGGTGTGGGGCAGTGTTATTATTTATTTATTTTTTTTTAACAAAACTGAATTCTCAAACATACACAGATAATTCTACTCCAAGAAGGAGGCGGCATCCCTTTGGTGGTGACACGGGAAGCCGGTCGCGGGGACAGGAGCCGAAGCCCTCTGTACGCGGCGCCTCAGGCTCTCTCTCCATCGGATTCTCAGCTGCCGCTCAGCCCCACCCGTCACTGTGCCGTCTGACCCATGACACCCATGGGTTTCGCTTGACCCCTCTGTCAGGTGCCGTTAAATGGCCTGAAGTTAAAATGTTAATTACCATGAATCATTTTTTATGAAACGGCTCTGCCCAGCCGTAAATCCCGCTCGGAGAGGCCTCTCCCCCGGAGCTGGCGTGTGGAATCCTGACCGTCAGAAGGCGCCGGAATGGGAGGACGTTTCTGGAAGCTTACGTTCCGCAGAGGAACAGGAACAAATGCCTCCCGGTGGGAGAGAGGCGTGGACGACGAGGAAGGAGATGGCGGAATGAAGTCCTTCAGCTGGAGGAGACCGTGAACTTGGCTGGGGCAGGGAGGGGTCCGTTTGGTCTGGCTTATTCCCTACACCAAGCTCAGTAACCGATTCAAGGCAGATGCCACACAACGACAAACCACAACAACCAACCCACCCGACCTGGACGAGTGACTGACTGAGGAAGAAGAGAGGAAGGAAGAGAAGGAAATGGGGAAAGGGCCCCGGGAGGAGGAAGTGCCACAGAAGGTGGGCAGGTACACCAAAGGCAATTGAAGAGGGAAGAGCCCACACTTCTGCCTTAAGTTCAAGGTCCCAGGAACCTTCATATGGACGCGTGTGGTTATTTATTTTTGGGCTAGATACCCTAATGGGCAATTACCTGCCTTTTTCCTGCTCAAGAACAACCTATTTTAAAATCAATAAAAGAAAAGAGCCAAAACCGGTTTGCTCAGTGGATAGAGTGTCAGCCTGTGGTCTCAAGGGTCCCGGGTTCGATTCCTGTCAAGGACATGCGCAAGAGGCAGCTGATATATGACTCTGTCTCATCAATGTTTCTCTCTCTCTCTCTCTCCCTTTCTCGCTGTAAAAAAATCAATAAAATATATTTAAGAAAAAAGAAAAAAGAAAAGAAAGAAAATCAATAAAAGTGTTGAAATGATTAGAACACAGACACACACACACACACATCATATGTTTCAAGGTAAATGCAGGTCAGCTTCCTTTCAAATGGTACAAAGATGAGGACAAGAGGCCCGATGTACCACTGTAGTGACTGGAGCTAATGATACTGGATCAGGCACTTAAAAGTTTGTAAGGAGGGGAGATCTCGTGTCCAGTGCTCTTACCACAAAACAAAACTGAAATCTAAAAAAACAAAAACAAAATAAAACAAAACTTTGGGAGGTGTTGGACAAGTTGATGACCTGGAATAGGGTGTCCCGGGTATTTGGATGTGTCCCAGTGCAACACACTGTACCCATTCAATCAATGCAGTGTTTGTGTATCAATTATATCTCAGGAGAGGTGTTCAAACGTTCTCTTCATGGGTAGAACTGTGCACAGAATAGTAGACTGCAAGGTCAAGTTCATGTGCCAAGAGGAGTCCAGGGGTGACGTCTGGAAGATGAATTTCTTTGGCCAGGAAGCTGCAGGTGTTAGAAGGTGGGGTGAGTGCCAGACAGCCCCAGGACAGCAGGCCCACTGCCCGAGGTCCGGGGAGGCCAGGAGGAAAGCACCACGTCAGGGATAGCAGCCAGAAGAACCCTCCCCCTCCACCCCCCCAGCTTGGAGGTCAAGGAAAAAAACAACAAGCAACAACAGAGAAGAAACCGCAAGCCCTATTTGATGAGCGTTTCCGCTGCGTGGAAATAGATGACGCGGCTTATTTTTAAAAGCCTGGCTTCATTAAGGTGATTGTCGCCAGTCCATCGAAGGCCATGGAGGAAATGAAATGGAGGCAGGGTGTTTTGAGGCCGGTCCCCAAAGGTTTCCAGCTGAGTACCTGCGACAGAGAATTAACTTTATCTTCATCAAAACGCCGCATATTGAAAACGATAATGCGACCGTGGGGAGCGTTTCAGCGCCTCCCCCCAGTCTCTAAAGCATCGCCGCTAATTGGGATCCCAGGGCGGTAATGGCTGGAAGCAAGGCTCTCAGCTGAGACGGAGGGAAAGCACCACTTTGGCAACGGCACTGCCTTCACCTGTCAGAGGAAGGCGTCGCTCGCTGCCCAGAGACTCAGTCCTGGGCGAGTAGGGGCCAGATGACAGAAACAGAGCCCAACCTGCCATCCGGCCAACCGGCGTAGATGAAAAAGCCCCTTGTTTTTCAGCCCATATGCTCCCTGTGCCCCATGGACTGCTTCGCAGTTTGCAGTGCGTTTCCATATGTTTTGTTTTTTTTAATATATATTTTATTGAATTTTTACAGAGAGGAAGAGAGAGGAACAGAGAGCTAGAAACATCAATGGGAGAGAAACATCCACCAGCCGCCTCCTGAACACCCCCCACCGGGGATGTGCCCGCAACCAAGGTACATGCCCTTGACCGGAATCAAACCTGGGACCCTTCAGTCCGCAGGCCGACGCTCCATCCACTGAGCCATTTCGGATTCACATGCATTTTGTCATTGATCCTCACAGGGCGGGTAGCTACCTGAATGGGGATTATGATCTTCCTTCGCAGTTAGAACTGAAAGATAAAGAGGTCACACAGCTAATATCTTGGGCTGGACTCCTCCCCTTCTTCCCCCCAGCCCCCGACCCCTGCCTGTCCCCCCCGGTCCCCACAAGCTAACTCTGATGCAAGATTTGAATACAAGTGGTTGACGTGGAAGATGATGGAACGGAGTACCAGCGCGGGGGAGGAGAAGGGAGACAGGAGATGAGGAAGTCAGTGCCAGATGCATGGATGGGCAGGCTACCTCTATGGGCAGCAGGGTCATGACCTCACCGAGAGCCGCTGGAAACCAATGCTCAGCATGCCTTCTAGTTGTCCCGCTCAAGGACGAGGAAGTTAAAGCATGAGCCCTCCAACGCCAACATGTGCTCCCGGTCCAATCTTCACGCAGGGACTCAACTCCTGCGCCCCAAGGGCAGGCCAACCTGCAGCCAAGAGAGACCCCTCGGCTGCCCACAGAAGAATAGGACCAGTACATGCAGAAAGATAGGTGCCAAGGGCATAGGGGCTGGGCATTGTGCTGGCAGACCGGTGTGTGTCTGCCCATCGGCAGCATACCCAACCTCTTCCTTCTTGCCCGCCTCCCAGCAAAGAGGGTTTCTTAGCCTCCTGCAGCTCAGAGTGGCTTGCTGTGGTCAAGGAGATGGAACACAGCACTCCTGGGGGCTTCTGGGAAATAGCTGTATAAAGAGACCTCCCGCCGAAACCGGTTTGGCTCAGTGGATAGAGCATCAGCCTGTGGACTGTCAGGTCCCAAGTTCTATACCGGTCAAGAGCATGTACCTTGGTTGTAGGCACATCCCCAGTAGCGAGTGTGCAGGAGGCAGCTGATCAATGATTCCCTCTCATCGATGTTTCTAACTCTCTATCCCTCTCTCTTCCTCTCTGTAATAAATAAAATAAAATAAAATAAAATAAAATATAAAATAAAAAGGAGACCTCCTCCCACTTCCTGGCCTCCCTGTGCCCCTGCCTTTGGACAGGGCATGCCAGGTCATGAGGCCCAGGACAGAGGCAGCAACTATAACCAGGACCTCGGCCCTGGTTTCATTTCTATTCTGAGCCAGCACCGAAACTGCACACTCAGACCTCAAGGGTTGCAAACCACGACTGTCCTGTGGTTTAAACCACCCTTGGTTGGCTTTTTGGTTACTTGCAGCTGAATGCATTCCCAGCCAACACAAAATTGGATTTTGTCTCTGAACGCAAAGTCCCCATCTTTGTCCATTTCCCTGTCTGTCCTGGTTCTGCAGGTGGTGTCAAACCTAAAGACAGCCTCTGCCTGTCGTTCGGGAATGACCAAAAGAAGGCTGGTGGTTTTTAAAGCTGTAAACATACGTCAGATTTGAACAAAATTATGCACTGGAAATCATTAAAATAGAAGACAAATGGTTATTGTCATGAACGGACTCATTTATGTTGTTGTTTTCTCAAAAACGCTTTTCCGATGTTCTACCTCAGAGTTTATTCTGAATGAATTATGTTATTCTTGCCCTCAACACGCACCCCCCTCTCCGTACTCCCGGAGAACTGTTCACGGGTGGGTTTAACACAGCCCAGTGATCCACGAAGGAAGAAAGGGACATGGAGTACCTTCTGGCAGAAACCAAGGCCAAGGCGAACAGAAAACAGAAGTCTAAACAAACCATAGCCAACCAACAGGGACGAGTTGGCTAGTTCAGAAAAACAGGGGCAAGTGTTGGAAGGAGAAGGGGGTATGACAAGCTGGATAGGAAGTCCTGGATCTTAGCCAAGTACAGACACCGGGCCCCTGGGGAAGTCTCGTGCCCAGTCTAAGCCCGTATTCTCTCTCCAGTAAAATGGAAGGCTCCAAAGAACTCCCTCTGATGCACTGAGAATCTATTGATGTCCTGTTTTTTTTTTGTTTGTTTGTTTTCCAGCTTAAATTTATATATCTGGCCCTAGCCAGCTTGCCTCTGTGAATAGAGCATCAGCCTCGGACTAAGGGTCCCAGGTTCGATTCCAGCCAAGGGCACATGCCTGGGTTGCAGGCTCAGTAGGGGGTGTGCAGGAGGCAGCTGATCAATGATTCTCTCCCATTATTGATGTTTCTATCTCTCTCTCCTTCTCCCTTTCTCTCTGAAATTAATAAAGATATATATTAAATTATATATCTGTGGTTTTATTTTTTTGTTTTTTTTTTAATGGAGCCCATCTGTAATTAGAATTTACAACCAAACGCCTCACCTATCACCTTTAAATCTCTATTCCAAATATTAGTTGGGAAAAGGTTCTGGAGACCAAAAAAAATTCATCAACCACGTCAGAAATGGCATCCATTTATTTTAAAGTCTCCGGGTGCGACCAAAGCAGGCGGCATGTTAATATGACATTTACAAATCACCCCCAACCACTCTCTAATTAACTTATTGTGTGCCTTCCCTCAACTAACACACGCGGAATTAGAGGAGAAACACTTATTTGTTCTGTTGCTAAGGAACCAGTGTGATTTGCATAGTGGCGGGGGGGGGGGGGGGGGAGAAAATCATTAGTATATTTAAGCTGCAACTCTATCTATTTATAACAGCCAGATTTAAGACAGGAGATCAACGTCTCAAGCCTTATTTATTTTCTCTCCCCGTTCTTAAGTAAGCAGCACAGAGCAGCAGCGCGGTTTTACCTAATACATAATATTAGCAAGAAGTTCTGTGGCGCTTGACTTTTAGCCATGGTTCCATAGTCACTCCCTCGTAGGGACTACCCTAGGGGAATCAGGCGGGTAGGGGGATCCTTGTGGCATGAGATTTAGCTCCATTTTGGCTATCCAGCTCAGCACACACCTGATTCCAGATGAGTCCCGGTTGGCTGGCTCTCAATGAAGATGATTTTACTTTTCCCTCACAGAAGTCATTCCTTCACTTGCGTTTATCTGGGAATGGTGGAGAGAGGCACCAGATTTAGGGTCAGAAAACTTTGGGTTGGAGCCTTAGGACATTGCCCCTGCAGGCTCAGTCCCCAGTAGAGGGTGTGCAGGAGGCAGCTGATCAATGATTCTCTCTCATTATTGATGCTACTATCTCTCTCCTTCTCCCTTCCTCTCTGAAATCAATAAAGAAATATATATATTCTTGAAGGGACCTCGAGCCAATGGCATTACTTCGCTGAGCCTTGGGTGCTTCTTCTGTAAAGGGGGCCAGGGATTTCTAGAATTATGAGGGGAAAATAAGAGAGAAAATGGGTCAGAAAGGAGGGAATGCCTGGGATATATTTACAAAATTGAATACTATGCTGCTGTAAAAAAAAAAAAAGAGAGAGAGAGAGAGAGCATGTTTTTAAAATATGTTTTTATTGATTTCAGAGAGGAAGGGAGAGAAACATCAATGATGAGAGAGAAGCATTGATCGGCAGCCTCCTGCACGCCGCCTACTGGGGATCAAGCCCACAAGCAGGGCATGCGCCCTTGACTGGAATGGAACCCAGGACCCTTCAGTGGCCAGCTCTGTTGTTACGTAAGTAAAGGAGCAGGAAAACACTCTTCCGTAGGGTGGATCTGAGGGCTGGGGTTTCGTGGTGGCCACAGACTGACGGTTCACAGCTCACTGATGTGTGAGGTGGCCCTCACGGAGCAGTGGCAGGGCAGACACGTGCCCCGCTGCCTGCGCCAGGCGTGGGACCAGCCACCACCCACTGCTGAGGGTTTGAGGTGGGGGTGGTGGCGGCAGACACACTTGACCCTCAACCTCTTTCTCTGCTGGCGCTGGGCTCTGTACTTGGGAGAGACACGTGTCTCTGTCCTCACGGACATGCTGTATCATTTTCTCGATGGAAGGAGTGACTCCATCCATCATGACTTTATTTTATCAATGAAAAAAAAAAAGAAGGAAACACTGTCAAGACCTGAAATGAAATGCCTCCATACCCTGAGTATACACAAAAGCAGCGTATTTGAAATGGCCTGATGCGCGGGATTTCACTGATAGTTTTGCTTTTAAGATACTCCCAAGCAGTAAAAGCAATCCCTGCGATGCTTAGCTTCACGGTAAGCCTGTGTCCGTGTGTGTGCCATCTTGCTTCAATTCCAATGAATCCAAAACAGTTCTGTAGTGACTTCTTTAAACAATTGCACTGCTCTCTTAACAAGTAAGATTTGTCCCTGATGGAGTTCAAGGACTCCCTGTTGACTTACACAAACAAACAACACGAGAAAAGCCCATCAATTCTAAGCTTGCCTTTGCAGAGAGGGAGGCGTGGTAAATGGGACAGAGGGACTCTGGGTCTGCCCCCACACACTCTGTGACCTGAGCAGGGAGGACATTGCTCTTTCCTTGAACTCCAGTGTCTTCGGGGTGGAAACCAGAAGAGCTGCAGGCGGCACTCAAGAACAGCGGCCCCGCCAAGACCTGTGTGGCTCAGTGGATAGAGCGTCGACCTGTGGACTGAAGGGTCCCAGGTTCGATTCCGGTCAAGGGCATGTACCTTGGTTGCGGGCACATCCTCGATAGGGGTGTGCAAGAGGCAGCTGATAGATGATTCTTTCTCATCGATGTTTCTGACTCTCTATCCTCTCTATCCCTCTCTCTTCCTCCCTGTGAAAAATCAATAAAATATATTTTTTTAAAAAAGATTTGCTCAAAGAAAAAGGTCACAAGTTTAAAAAAAAAACTAAAAAAAAAAAAAAAAAACAGCGGCCCCCTCCCTGCTGTAGTTTGACAGTCTCGTGATTACACTGCAGTAGGTTGTGAGCACTTTGAAGACGCATCACGGAGTCCCGTTTTCACTGCTTCCCGTCCTGTGATTATCAAAGGGATCGTCTCCATGGCACCCGGACATTGTCAGCACGTTTCTGACCCAGGACCTCCCTTCCAACTAAAGAGAGAGAAGGCCTGGGGCTAGGGCTGCAGGCAGGCGGCACTTCTGGGGACGGTTCCTTTGTCATGGTGGGACGTGGTGAGGGGGAGTTCGTGGGATGTTCTTTCCATCTGTGGAAGGGATATCAATTTACTTTTTATTTTATTTTATTTTATTTTTAAATATATTTTATTGATTTTTTTTACAGAGAGGAAGAGAGAGGGATAGAGAGTTAGAAACATCGATGAGAGAGAAGCATCGATCAGCTGCCTCCTGCATGCCCCCTACTGGGGATGTGCCCGCAACCCAGGTACATGCCCTTGACCGGAATCGAACCTGGGACCTTTCAGTCCCCAGGCTGACGCTCTATCCACAGAGCCAAACTGGTTTTGGCTATCAACTTCCCTTTTAAAATAAATTTATTTCATTTAAAAAGTAAGCGTTTTGAACAGGAAAAAACACACAGGTAAATGATAGCGCAAGTGAAACTTGGATAGGACGAGAGAAGCTCACAGGACTGGTGTTTGGAAATCACGGAGCTGGAGAGTCAAGCCTTCGCCAATGAGAGCACCCGATCTATTTACAGATGGAAATCCGACACTCTGTCTGCTCCACGGAACATTCCCTCATCCACACCGGACACCCGTGCACACTGGCCCCATTTTCCCAAGCCCGAATTCAGCCCGGACAACTGAGTTTGAAGGCGTTGCTGGAATAGAAGCTTAAGGAACGCTTCTAAGCAATCCGCATCCATTTCTCACGTCAACACCCGGGACCCTCACAGCCAGCCCTTTCCGTCGTCTGCGAGAACAAAAGGAAACATGACAGATTTTGTGTTCTCCGACGTGATGGAAGCCAGCAGGGACCGGCCGCACACAGGCAGACACATGGGGTGACCCCCACAAGCCTCTTGGGCTGGCAAATCAGGCTGAGCGTTTCTCTGTGTCTGCAATCGTCAGCTTCAACCCGTGGAAGGATGTCTGGGAACCAGAATCAGAGGCCAACGGGCCCTCTCTCCTGCCTCCGTGCCAACAGCCATGGTTCAAGGCCAATCAGCGTCACCGGCGGTCCCTCCGCTCCGAGGCCCCCACGTCCAGGCGGGGATCACCGGCGGTTCGTTCCTCGCTGCTCCCCCGTCTCCAACAATCGGGTCCCTACGCTCCACCTCCCTGTGGCTTTCTGGCATCCCGAAGACAAGCCATCTCACTCTCTTCCCGTCCTCTGAGGCCCGAAGGGCACTGGGGAAATACACGAAATTTGTTTCTAATTTTGCGCCTGCCGAAACATTCCTGGGGTAACCATACGGGGCTGTAAAAATAGGACGCCCTATCCTTCTAAATCCCCAAAATAAACAAAGCCAGGAGCAAATCAAACACAGCCCTGGGGATGGAGCCTATCTATTTGTACACCCGCCCCTCTCCTCCCCCCCCCCCCCCCCCCCCGCCACCCCGTCCTCCCCCTTCCCTTCGCCGTTTCTGAAGGATGGCCTAAGATGGCATATTTATCCTCTTTATGTTTACAACAAATAATCATGGCATCAGCCCACGGAAAGGAACACCCGGGCCTCTCTTCCCTCCTCGGCTTCGCGTTTCGTACAACGAACGTCCCCGAAGACCATCTGAGGGAACGTGGAATCCCATTTCCTCCTGGGTGTTGGGAGTTTTATCTCAGACCCGTCCTGACGGACGCTCCTCGCGCCCTCTTCTCCGCAGTTGGGATCCAGGCAGACACCCAGCGGAGTCATCTTTCCATCCCGCTGTTCAGATGACTCAGGGCCACTCGGGGTCCCGAATTCCTGAGTCTTGGCCAAGGTGATGTCATTAAGTCTATAATGAAGACAGTGTCACTGCGAGAATTAATTCATTATGGTGGGATTAAGTTAAATCCTTTAGGATAGGCCATTAAGCTCCCCGACTAACTTGCTTGCATCAATCCGAAGGAAGCACCTTCAAATACAAAAAAAAAAAAAAAAAAAAGAAAAGAAAAACAAGTTCCAACCTCAGGCCTCATAGACGGTTAGGTAACTTTCAAAGTGAAATCCATTTAACTATTAAAAATATTTATAAATCTCATGGCATTTACGCATCTTAAGATGTCTTAACTGCTGCCTCGGCCAAATACTTGGGGGTTTATAGAACGTCTTTGCCTCAGGGAGTATGTCTTACTGCATAAATCATTATTGCGCATTTTATAAATGTTTCTGCCCTGTTGCTCGGGTCCCAACAATAGCCAAACTGGCGCAAGCATTGCCCAAACGCTTCAATAATCCTCAAAATATTATCTCGGTCCAGCTATGATAAGTGGCGTTGCCAGAGTTTGAAGGAACTCGGTCAAGATTTTTAAGGCCATCTCTCATCCCCACATTGATGGCGTGCAATCAACACATGCTTTTTTTTTTTGGTTAGGTTGTGCAGAGAGAAATAAACAGATAAAATCTAGTCTCTGTCCTCAAGGACTTCACCATCAAGTCCGGAGCCGTAATGTATTCCTGTTAAAAAAAAAAAAAAAAAAAAAAACCTCTCCCCTCCCAGCTGGGCAGGGAAGGCAGACACACATGAACTCTCAGCCAGGCACTTACCATGGACGATTTCTGCTTCTGACACCAGATTCTGCTGAGTCTGGGGAAACGTCCCACTTCCTGCCTCTATCCTGACTCGCTGCATACTTATCGAGAATAATGACTGCTTATGAGGGGGGCTGTGCTTGTTGGAGAAAAGACCAAAGATCAAACGAAGGACTTGCATGTATGCATATAAGCATAACCAATGGACGCAAAACTCTGGGGAGGGAGGGCATATATGGGAGGGAGGGGGGGATTGGTAAGATATGTACACCTTAATAGAAAAAAATGAAAGAAAAATAAAAAGAGCCCTAGCCAGTTTGGCGGTGGATAAAGCGTCGGCCTATGGACTGAAGAGTCTTAGGTTCAGCTCTGGTCAAGAGCATGTACCTTGGTTGCGGGGGCACATCTCATCGATGTTTCTAACTATCACTCTCCCTTCCTTTCTGTAAAAAAAAAAAAAAAAAAAAAAAAAAAAAAATGAATAACATATATTTTAAAAATAAAACATTAAAATTAAAAAAAAAAAGAGAGAGAGAGAGAAAGACCTCCATGGTATTCAATAAGAAAACTTGGGTGTTACTATCGGGGCGGGTGGGGGAAAGGTTAGTGCTTCAGAATGAGGTCCTTTCCTATCGGCAAGAGAACATGCATTTTAAGCAGAACCCTGGGTGGATGGTGAGGGGAGATCACAATCCCTGTTCAGAGCATCTTGCTTTGGACACAAGGCTGTTCGGGGCCAAATGGGAATTTCCTGGGCTCAGTCACACGACTTGACAACAGGCTGCGTACGGTTCCTCCGGAAGCTGCCTGCCAGAAAAGTTGTCACCATTGCACTCTGTCATTTCGGATGGCAAAGCCGAGGCTCTTTTGTCTGCAAACGCCACGCAGCCAGCGAGCAAATGTCCCCTCTGCCCGTCGCGGGCCGGGCAAGCCCTCTCGGCGGCCCCCCGGCCGGGAGAAATCTTATTTTTACAGACCGGCGTGTAGGACACAACGACCATCACCCCAAACCCGTGAAACAACAGCAACAACACAAAATCCAAGGCCTCGCCGACGACGTGCTCGCTTTATACAATATTGATAGGCAACCCCTGGGCAACAAAGGAATCCTGACGGCGCCTCCGCTCTCTTTGTAACGGGGTTTGGCCGGGACCGGGAGAAGCGTGTGTTTGTTTTCTTATTTATTTAAAAGGTACAGCCAGCCTGCTTCTCAAAAGGCTTAGGGTGGCTTGTGAAGACAAAAAAGATAAGCTGGAACAAAGCAGAAAAACCATATGCGTTAAGGCGGGTACAAATAGAAAAATAATGTTTTTTTTTTAAGGAGGGAGAGAAATGGAGGAAGAAAGAGGGAGGGAGAGAGGAGGGAAAGAAGGAAGAGAGGAAGGAAGGAAGGAAGGAAGGAAGGAAGGAAGGAAGGAAGGAAGGAAGGAAGGAAGGAAGGAAGGAAGGAAGGAAATAATCTAACACATTATTAGCCCAGTGGTTGGCAAACTCATTAGTCCAGAGCCAAATACCAACAGGACAACGATTGACATTTCTTTGGAGAGCCACATTTTTTAAACTTCAACTTCTTCTAACGCCACTTCTTCAGCATAGACTCTCCCAGGCCGTGGTATTTTGTGGAAGAGCCACACTGCAAGGGCCAAAGAGCCGCCTGTGGCTCTCGAGCCGCAGTTTGCCGATCATGGGGCCCTAGGCAAATACAACTCCTATAACTGTGCATTAAACGAACTTAGATGCAGCTTTGTTTCCCGGTCAAGAAGCAAGCCAGATGGAAACCCAGCCGGCCCACCAGTCAGACGTCCCAGCTGTGCTGTTTCCAGCCTCATTCATTCCAACTGGTGGGTGCTCACGCTGTCCTGGTGGCTAAACGTTTTTAGCATCACCCCAGGAGCCAAGCACAGGACAGGCGCTCGCTAAACAGTTAACTGTTTTTCGTATGTTTGTCCTGGGTTCTTTGTAGCCGTATTCCCCGCAGCATTCAGTGAATACGGTATATTTAAAGTACGCAGAAAAGCAGTCTCATTTCCCCTTCACACTACTGCACACTAAGTGACCTCTGCCAGCAAAATAAAAAATTAAATAAAAATGAATTTTAAAAAAGGCCAGGATTTTGGGCTCTGCATTCCTCAAAAGGAGAAATAAGTACAAGAGACCACAGCTCAGTGGATAGCTACAAGAAATCTGATTCTTGCAGAAACCGGTTTGGCTCAGTGGGTAGAGCGTCAGCCTGGGGACTGAAAGGTCCCGGGTTCGGTTCCGGTCAAGGGCATGTTTTTTGGTGGCGGGCACATCCCCAGTGGGGGGTGTGCAAGAGGCAGCTGATCGATGATTCTCTCTCATCGATGTTTCTAACTCTCTATCCCTCTCTCTTCCTCTCTGTAAAAAATCAATATATATATATATATATATATATATATATATATATATATATATATATTTTTTTTTTTTTTTTTTTTTTTTTTTTTTTTTAAGAAATCTGATTCTTGGTCTTAGCAGAGACTTTTCGACGACATCATCAGTAACTTGAATACCACCACGGGGTGCCCAGTTCTGGTCTAGTGTGCAGAAGTGTGCAAACACAAGTCAGACTTTTCTCTCAAGTTTGCAAAAAATGGGGGCAGGGCATTCCTCCCTTTTCCTCTAATTTTCCTTCTATCGAAGCTTTTCCCCCCTTGGCGGAGTTCATGGAGCTAATTGTGTGAGCGAAGGACAAGGGGTCTGCTCTCGCTTCAGATGGCTTGGCCCTCAATCAACATCGCCATAAATGTGACACCTGCATATTAAATCCAAATATTTTATCGTTGCAAATAAATATGATTTGTAAAAAGAATCAAATTAACAGTCCATTACATCCTAATGGGCTCTAATCAATATGTTTAATTTGACTAAAAGGAGAGGGGCAGGGGAGGGAAGAGACGCACTTACACCCAAACGTTGCCGTTGGAAGTGACAAAGGTGACGGACTGTACACTTTGTGAGCTCTATGCTGACGTGGGGGCTTAGGGATCCCGACCTGAGCTACGTTGAAAATGGGCGTCTGCTTGTGGTATACACACACATATTTCTAATAATTTTTCTTAAAAAAAAAAAGAGCTTTAAATTTTTTTTAAAAAAGTCCATAGAATAATAAAAACAAACAAGCTCCCACAACCTGGAAAGAAAAGATAAATATATTTTTTTAAATGGCATATGTACTTCAGGTTATTTTACTAAAAATAAAGCAATGTATAAGCATCACCAATGGACGCAAAACACTGGGGGGTGAGGGCATGTATGGGAGTGGGGTGGGGAGGGCAATGGTAAGATATGTATACATATAATACTTTAATAAAAAAATGGGGAAAAATAAAAAATTAAAATAAAACAATGCACATAAAACTGAGCTCTCTCTTGTCCCCTCTCTCTCTCTCCCCTACTGTGACTGTCTCGTCCTGATTTCCATACTTTTACTGCGTGCATAGGGACCCGTAAGCCATGCATGGTCTCACCTGGTGTGTTTGCAAAATTCAACAATTTGCTTGTTCTCCTGGGTCACTCATTTATCACTTTACTATTCTACTCTATGATTAAAGTATTTTCAAAATTTATTTTTTGATCATTCATTCCCCTATTGATGGGCAATTAGAATGGTTATTCTGACTTCAATGAGGAAAACGGTGTCCAGATTCCTTGATCCAGGAAGAGGGCTGGGGCTCTGAGACAGGCCAGGCCTCACCTGGGGGAAGATCCCTGTCTTTCTCTCCCACCCCCAGGCCCACAGAGGGAGCCATGGACAGGAAGCAGACGAGGCTTCCCTCTGCAGGGGCTCCCGCCTCTTCAGACCATCGGCTGCAGCGCACCCCCAATCCTGGTGTCGGTCTGCTCCCTAGCGTCGTGGCCGGGTCCAGCATCTGACAGCCGCCTGCCAGCGGGAGGCCGGGCTGCTGCAGCTCCGGTCCCAGCCGCCCGAGAGGAACAAAGCCCTCAAGACTGGCTCTCTGGCTACCTTCTGGGTGGCGAGGAAACCTCCATTATCCGCCCAGGGATGTGGTTTCTGGAACACCAGGAGGAATGCCCCCGTGGTGTTCGCAGCTTGTTCTGGTTGACAAGCGGGGGTCCATCAGCACATCGGCAGCCCCCGTCTTTATCTGATGGCTCCCCGAGTCTCTTCTGGAACGGCAGCCCTTGATGTGGGGCGGATGCTTATGCAAAACATAACCGACCCCTAAATTCAATTAGGGCACTGGTGGGGGGCAGGGGGAGGATGGAAATTTTGTGTTGGGGTGAGTGCAGCGGGCTGGGACTTCTCGGAAAAGCCAGTTGGCTGTAAGGGAAGATTGAAATGGACAGGCACAAGGCCCCCCTCTTGAGGAAAAGGCGGCAAACGAAATGCCCTTGTTTGGTCCGATTTCTAGCTCATTGGAAAAAAAAAAATATCTTCTTTGTGTTGCCCCCGCACCCCAACACAGCACATTCAGCATGTATTGAGCTGGCTATAGGCCTCGTGGAATTCTCTGTCCAGACGGATATAAAATAACGGGAAATAAGAATGTGGAATTCCATCAGATACACCAAAAATAGGCAGGACTACTCCAGGAAAAAATTAAAATAGGTGAAAAGCCGTGTTTGAGTTGGACATACCTCTGAACAGAGGGATGAGGTCGGTGGAGAGGTTTGCAGCGTGTATGTAAACTGATTTGTTTTGTGAGCGTGGGGGCGGGGGGTAAAGCACAGGTAGAGGTCACAGGGAGGAGGAAAGTTGGAGACAGGGAGGCAAAGGAGCCTAAGCAGGAACGATCTCCTGATTTTGACCTTGGGCTGCTGAGCCCTCCCCGCTGATAACAGCCGGCCACGCAACCGCAGCCCTGCACTTCCTATCGACGTGGCCTTCACCTCTCCAGAAAGCCCCCCACGGGGGCCGGCACTTACGGCAAGATAATTCATAGTCCCCAGAGTTATGGATTCTGAGCGAAAGGCAACAGGACATGATAGAAGTCAAGGTCGCCCATAACACAGTAGCTTCTGTAACAAAGAGGATTATGGCTGCCATTACCGTCCCGTGGTACAGATTCTGCGAGGTCTCACCGCTTTCATGTGTAAATCTTCCTCTTACCGTGAAGTTTAAAAACCCTGCTTTTTAGCGGAGGAATCAAAGCTCCCTCCACAGCCCCACAGACACGTTCTCATCGGAGCAGGCAAGTGGCTGGTCCTGAGAGGCCAGGGGACGGGGGGATGGTCACCCCGTTTAACAGTAAGACCTTCAACAAATTGTCCCAGGCTCATCTTGCCTCCTGTGTGGTGTCCTTTCCGAAGGACTACCCCACGTATTAAAATACACGCATACCCTAGCCCAGTGGTCGGCAAACTCGTTAGTCCACAGAGCCAAACATCAACAGGACAACGACTGAAATTTCTTTGGAGAGCCACATTTTTTAAACTTAAACTTCTTCTAACGCCACTTCTTCACAATAGACTCGCCCAGGCCGTGGTGTTTTGTGGAAGAGCCACACTCCAGGGGCCAAAGAGCTGCATGTGGCTCATGAGCCGTAGTTTGCCGACCACTGTCCTAGCCAGTTTGGCTCACTGAATAGAGCATCTACCTGAGGACTGAAAGGTCCCAGGTTCGATTCTGGTCAAGGGCGTGCACCTTGGTTGTGGGCACATCCCCAGTAGGGGGTGTGCAGGAGGCAGCTGATCGATGCTTCTCTCTCATCGATGTTTCTAACTCTCTATCCCTCTCCCTTCCTCTCGGTAAAAAAATCAATAAAATATATATATTTTAAAATAAAATATATGCATAGTCCACGGTCCATGTAGATGTTTTGTATCTTTGTCAAACACATTTGTGAGAGGATTTTGGATCATTGGGATGCTGACGATTTGACACTGTATTAACTGAAATATTGCCCCCTTGTTGTTTTTTATTCTTATTTTTTTAATGTTCTCATTGATTTCAGAGAGGAAGCAAGAGGGAGAGGGAGAGAGATATTATACATGGATGATGAGAGAGAATCATGGATCCACTGCCTCCTGCACGCCCCCTACTGGGGATCAAGCCCACCACCCGGGCCTGTGCCCTGACCCCAATCGAACCCTGACCTCCTGGTTCACATGTTGATGCTCAACCATGGGGCCACACCAGTCGGCCCCCCATATTTTTGCTGGTGGCCTTTTAGTGCCTGAAGAGGAATGTTCTGACTTTGTTTCTAGCATAAGTATATATCTGCGCTTGGAACTGTCTCACACACACACACACCACCACCCCCTCACCCCCAGCCCGGGTCTCAGGCAGCCCCAAAGGGCCTTGGAAAGCTGGAGTCTTCGGCCCTTCGCCTGCTGTGTCCAACGAAGGCAGCAGCACTCTTTGCCAAGATCTAAACCGGAGCTGCATGCAAGAGCACATTTCCCACCCAGACCCTTCTAAATTTGCTCTCGGCTGGAAAAACTGCGGTTCCTGTCATTTCAATCAAAACCAAACCCAAACCAAACAACCCGGTTTAAAACGCTTCTATTTAAAAAAAAAAAAGGGGGGGGGGGTCAGAATCTAAAAACTGTAATGAATAAGGAGACCCCCTGCCCCCGCCGACCGGAAGCAGTGGGTGCCTTTGGGTGAGCCCAGAGCGTGGGGACAGCCAGCCTCACTCCGGGCGCTCTCGGGAACAGCGTCTAACGGACCTGGTTCTCCTTCTGATGACCCGGCGGGCCGCCGCCTCTCCGCGCTGGACAAGAGAGCGAGCAGACACATCATCTGTGGGGAATGATGGCGTCATTGTCTGCAGAGCGCCAACATTGTCTGTAATTAAGCGCCAGAAATAGGCCAGCTCAGGATGGACAAAGGGAGAGGAAGGGAGGGTCAGGGAAACGGTGCCGCGGTGAGAGGCCTGAGCAAAGATAGCAGCTGAAGTCCAGGACACACATGAATGAGGTCATCCCGGGAAAGAGTGTGTCCGGATATAAAAAATAAAAAAAAGGGGTTGGGGGGGGGGGAAACAAGACAGAGAAAGGGAGGCCAAGGGAGCTGCTCAGGGTTTGGGGCCCCGCTCACATGTAGCCTCCTCCAGGCAGACCTCAGGGATGTCCACTGGAAGAATTACTCATGAAGCAAGTATCTACAGAGGGTCCGTGCTGTACCGAGTATTGTTTTAGGTGCTAGGGATGCTCAGTGGTGAGTGAGAACAAGGCCCTGTCTTTACGTAGACATCTGAAGGTTGACCCCAGAAAGAGTCAGTCTACCCCAAATTCCAGGAGAGGACCATCCCAAGCACAAGGGTCCCAGGGTGGGCATGAGACCGCAGTTTAAAGAAGGCCAGAATGGTCCGGCCAATGTGGCTCAATGGTTGAGCATCAACCTATGGACCAGGAGGTCATGGCTCTATTCCCAGTCAGGGCACATGCCTCAGTTGCGAGCTTGATCCTCAGTGTGGGGCTTGTAAGAGGCATTTAATTAATGATTCTCTATCATCATTGATGTCTCTATCTCTCTCTCCTTCTATGAAATCAATAAAAATATATTTTTTTAAATAATAAAATCTCTATATATAAAAGTCCAGTGACTAGAACAACCAGTGGCTATGGCACGTACTGCAGCAGCAAATTAGCCTGTTCTGGGCCCCAAATGGGCACCCCCACCCCCCACCAATCAGCCCTGCCACAATCGGCCCCCAACACCCCAATCAGGGACATGGCCAGACAGCCAACTGCCCACAGCCCCTCCCCGTGGCCGGCCCAGCCCAATGGGCCCCATCAAATTTGTGCACCAGGCCTCTAGTAAAACATAAGGAAGGCCAGATGTTGGAGCTGAGGATGCTGGAGCTGAGGATGCTGGAGCTGAGGATGCTGGAGAAGGGGGTGAGACCAGAGAGGTGGGCGGGGTCTCATCACGTGGGACCCGTGAGCCCCAGGTGAACAGCTTGAACAGCTTCTGTTCTAGGGGCCACGGTTGGAGGGTTTTAAGCCTGAGGCGTAGGTAACCTTCCCTGGCACGGAGGCCCTTCATCCCAGACTTCTGTCCGCCCGCCTGGCACATACCCACTGCGGACACCCACCGCACCACCTCACCCACCGAACGGGTTAGGACTCTGTGAATAGACAGATTCTGGATGCCAGCTTGCTCAGGGTGCCACCCAGGACCTCACTTTGCTTAGCAGGTTGGAGGGCGATGGAAAACCAAAGGAGAGCTGATGCTGAAACCAAACTCGCCAGGAGGGCTCAAACAGGACACAGCAGCAAAGCCCTAATGGTCTTTGTTTCCTCTCATCCCACAGCGGACGGAGCTGCATAAAAAACGGACTCTTTTCCAAAAACCAAAAAGTCCAATAGCCACCCCGCATAGAACACACAGGTGAAAAGTGCACAGGGGTTGGCTGCATGAATGAGCAAGTAAATAAATGGATTCCCTCCTTTGTGCCTTCGAGGGCTCCAAGGGTTGGGGCTCAGACATCCTTCTTTGGGGCCAGAAGAAAGAGGACTCGCTTCTTCCCGGCCCCAGCAATTCCCCTGAGTTAGGTAGAGACCCTCGAGTAAGTTAAACCATAGAGCCTCAGAGCAGCAGGTATTGACCCCGCGGGGAACTCTGAGGCCCAGAGAGGGAAGGGACTTACCCAAGGTCACGCAGCCAAAGCAGGGCTATCGTTCCACTCAGAGCTCCTTCCATGTGTCCTGCTTCCTCCTGTAAAACACAGAGGCGCAGGGAGAAGGCTCAGAAACAAACCAGGGGAGCATTAACTAGTGAAGGATGACCCGGACGGCAGGCACAACTGTCCCACTTTCCTCACTGACCCGCTCTGCAGGGCCACCCACCCCATCCCTTTGGGCAGGGAACTCTCGGCGCCTGGATCTCCAGGGCATGGACTAGAGGGGCATGGGCTCTGGGTGGGAACACCCCTCAGGTTCCTCATCTGGAGAGTGGGTGTCATTATATCTATCTCACAAGGTGGGTGTGTGAACACTCAATCTAATGTCTGGCATGTGGTAAGTCCTCAATAAATAGTAGCCATCATCAAGATATATATATATATGTGTGTGTGTGTGTGTGTGTGTGTGTGTGTATTATTTGTTTTTTTTGCAGAGAGGAATAGAGTTAGAAACATCAATTATAAAGAAACATCAATGAGAGAGAAACATCAATCAGCTGCCTCCTGCACGTCCCCTACCGGGGATGTGCCTGCAAACCAAGGTACTGTATTTTCCGGCGTATAAGACGACTTTTGAACCAAAAAAAAGTCAACGGAAAATCGGGGACAAAAGACCAAAATTGCACAAAAATTACCTGCAGATCTTGACGGCAAAATAAGTCTTTTCTTTTCTTATACAGCGAATATAGGCCTAAACCTATGTTTTAACTGTAAAATTAGGGGGTCATCTTATACGCAAGAAAATACGTATATGCCCTTGATCAGAATCAAACCTGGGACCCTTCAGTCTGTAGGCTGACATTCTATCTACTGAGCCAAATGGTTAGGGCATCAACATTTATTTTAATGATAGAAAAATATACCCACAAAAATCACCCATTTTCCATGCCACAATTAATATTCTGGAAATTACCTTCCCAGTCTTTCTTCCAAGCAAATATAATAATATAATGCAAAGAATACAATATATAGGATAAAATACACACAATATATAGGATAAAATACACACACACACATACACACACACACGTGTATGCATTACACATGATCTACACACTATTTCATAATTTGTTTATTCATTTCAACTATATTGTAAACATTTCCCAACCCATTGAATTCTTCCAAAATATGGTTTTCATGGTTTGTTTGTTTGTTAAAGCCTATCTCCTATTATTGGAAATTTAGGCCTGTCGACTTTTTTTTTTTCTATTGCAAATGAGGCTTTAGTAATTATTCCTATACATATATCTTTATACATATTTATGATAACGTCTTCTGGAGAATTCCTACAGGACAACTTGCCAGGTCAGGAGGCATGCATGCTTTTGAAGCTTCTGATGGAAATTGCCAAAATGCCCCCTCCCCCCAAAAGCAGGACCACTCCGTACCCTCCTGAACAGGAAAGAGGATATGCCCACCTCCCCACAGCCTGGGTATGATCACTTTAAATCCCTTTGCCTTTCTTAAAGGTCAAACATATTGCGTCTTGTTTTCAATCTCCTGATTGCTCTGAAGCAGATGAAGATGGAATTTCCATCTGTATTGACTCATCATTAACTGCCTGCTAAAGTCCTTTATCTATTTTTCTACTGGGGCGCTTGTCTTCGCCGAACACATTTCTGAGAGGACTTTTGGATCATTGCAATGCTCATGTGTGTGGCCTTTTGGTGTCTTAATCAAAATGTCGGAAGCACATGAGTTTGGCGGGAAGTCCATCCGGCTCTGACATTCGTGTCTGGTGCCTACACAATCCCATTGCTATTCACTGCTGTCCCCAAAACTGGGCAGGAGGGTTCCAGCTTTCTAACCATATGGCTATTTTTATTTCATATCAAAGCATCTCCTACCTTCTCGTGCTGACATCTTTTAGGGACCATTGGGTCACCCCTTGGACACTATCTCCTGTCCCATCATAGATACACACTCACCACCCAAAGGCTCCGGTGGGTCCTCGATGGGGAAGATCGTCTTTGAACAAAGTGGGAGGAAATGGGGGGTGGTGAGGGTAGAGTAGCTGGTGGTGCGAGTGTTTATTTTTAAGCAACCTAATTTAAGTGTAAAAATCAGCTTTGCTTCTGAACAATGTGGCAACAACCCGGAAGCCGTGAACGATGGTGCTAAAACGGGGGATGTGTGAGGAAACGCTTTTAACCAACGCCCAGGGGAGACACGGGCTGTTTGTGTGTCTACAAAGGACACTCCTGACCCACAGTCTGCGGGCCGACACTCTATCTTCCCTTCAGTCTGCAGGCCCACACTCTATCCACTGAGCCACACTGGTTTCGATGGGAGGTTAGATGTTACAAGAGTAGAGTTGCTATGGAGACGATGACCATGACCGATTCAATGCATAAAGTCAAACAAAAATTGCCTGTGAGTGTCTGGCCCCAACAGCCACATCCACTTCCACAGACATTGGGGGGCTCTGCAAGCTGGGGAGAGCAGGGCTGATATCTGGGCACTGTCCCCACGGGTGTCAGGAGACCTTGGATGGGGGTCCCCAATAAGTCCTCTTCTCTTGGGGAGACTCTGCTGACGAGGGGACCCTTCCTTCTGATGCTGCTCTCTCTCCCTCTGCAACCACCCGTTCATCTCAAACATGGAAGCCGAGTCCTTCGCTCTCCCCTGTCTGGACGGAAATGGCAGTGCTGTGATTTCTAGGCATTTGTGATGATTCCTAAAATAGGCTAAATTGCCGTTGTGCTGTGCATTCACATCCTAAGGCGTGACTTCAAGGATCATTGAATATTTAAACACCTTTTTCCAGTCCGTGGTGTTTGTTTTCCCATTTGGATGCTTTTCAAGTATGTGCCTGTGTGTGTGCACATACCTGTATGTGTGTGTGTGCGTGTGCGTTGTGTGTGTCCGTGTACATGTGTGTGCACACATGCAAACACGTTTTGTTGCTCTTGGCCACGTCCAGTGAAAACGCATGGAAAAACAATTTCCAAAATCCCAATTAGCTGTTTATAGGTTCCTCGCTTAAAAGGAGTCTACGTACAGTATTCTGCCACGTCAGCCAGGCCGGAAGGACAGGTGTTTTTGGGGATCTGATAGAACCATGGGGAGAAAATCTGCCTTTTTACTAAACCCTCCTTAAAGCAGAAATCAGGCGTTTTCCCTCATGGCAGCCTCTCCCACCTCTGGCTTGCCACTGGTGATGACTCCCCTCGCCCTCGTTTGTGTAGATGCTTATTGGGCCTGGGTCGCTTACGGTCCGTGAGCCTCCGAAGATAAAACGTGCAGATGGTTTTTAAATGGGCCAGAATGGACACTCTCACATCCTGCTCCCTGGGGTGTCTTACTGTGGGTTTTTATTGGGGAGGTTATCAGTCTTTTTGGCAATGAAACCACAGCAATTGCCTGTCTTTTCAAGTCCTGATGACCCTCGCGTGAACACCCTGCGTGCCTGCACCTGGTCGTTGGGACATTTCCACGAATCGTGTCATCTCTGTATGGGAGACATATGATTGGTATTTCTTGTCACGTTTATACTTTTCTATGGCTTCTGTGTTTGAAACAGTGATCATCTGGTAGCTTAAAATGAACGAATTAATACGTGACTATACATTCCTAGGGGGGAAAAAATTAAGCATGAACTATAAGGTAAAGTCTCCTTTAACCCCAACTCCCCTCCCATCCTGCTACCTTCTCAAGAGGTAGCTACTGTGTATCTATTTGGTCTGCTTCCTTCCAGAACTTTCTCTTATTAATTTACACACACACACACACAATCGTGTCTTTCTTTAAAAATCAAGGAAAGCTCAGCCGTGTGGCTCAGGGGTTGAGCATCCACCTATGAACCAGGAGGTCATGGTTCCATTCCCGGTCAGGGCACAGGCCCGGGTTGCGGGCTCGGTCCCCAGTGTGAGGCGTGCAGAAGGCAGCCGGTCCATGATGCTCTCTCATCGTGGATGTTTCTCTCTCCCACTTCATTCCTCTCTGAAGTCAATAAGAATGTATTTAAAAAATCATCGTCATCAAGGGAAAAAAGACAAACAGCAAATATGGTGGAAGTGCAGCCTGGAGTACTTACCAGCAGCAGCCCCAGAGAGGGTGTAAAAGCCTGCCGGGTCCATCCCCTCGTGAAACTGGCGTGGCGCTCCGCTCCGGGGCCTCCCCCGGGGCCACGGCCCTGGGATGTGAGCCGCCTCTGGGGAGTGGCTCTTCCGACGAGCAGGCAGAAGTGCCAACACTCGTCTCCCAGGCCCCAGCAGGAGTTTTCATAATCGAATATGGCGCTCAAGCCAACATTTTATTCAGGAACTAAATTTAAAAGTGGAGCCAAGAGACTTTAAAAAATTTATGATTCTACAAACGCAGAGAAATTCCCCCCATGACCACGCTCTCCGCACTAAAAGCGTACAAGGGGCCCAGTGCGGCCTCGCTCTGCTTCCCTGGGCCCAGCTCAGGCTGTTCTGGAGCCGCAAGTGGCTGTCCAGGCTAGCCCCCCCCCACCCACCCCCAGAGGCTGGGGGCTGGAGAGCAGGCGAGCCTTGGGCCCACTCCCACCCCATCCCTGTCCCAGGCCCAAGGAGGCCTCCAGAAACCATTAGGCTGGGCGATCAGCCTCTCCCCTCCACCCAAGCCTCCGCGCCAGCACCGAGTGCCCCGTGATAGAGATAGTGTTTCGACTTGAAGGAGTAATTGCTGACACCATTACTGCTTCCCCGGAGGGAATCAGTCCAGGCGAATTCTCTGCAAACCTAGGACAGCAGACAAGACAGCTCAGGAAGGGAGCTTGCCTTTGCTTTCGGTCTCCCTTGTGAGGTAGCTCCCTCTCCTTTTTAAGACTCATGTTCAGAGCAGAGCGGCTCCTATAGCAAATGCTGGATACATGCTGTGGATGGTGAGGCCAGGGTCAGCCTCACGCTATCCTGGAGTTGCCAGGAGAGAGAGCACGCGTGTTTTCGCCACAGTGATAAACGTTGGATCAGCCTCGAGACGTCAACAAGCCTCATTGGAGGCGGAAGCTGAGATGTGTGCAGCCCATTCCTTTTAGCTGTGTTCTTTCATTGCAGCCTCACCACCACATGGGGGCGCCAGCAGGCAAACACGATGGCCCCCATTTCCGAGATGATAAAACTGAGATGAGAGAGGCCTCGCCTACCTTCGCCGAGAGTTGGGGTTAGAGTTTAATATCCCCCCTTCGCCGCTATACTTCTGTTTTTTAATTTTTATTGATTATTTTACAGAGAGGAAGGGAGAGGGATAGAGAGTTAGAAACATCAAAGAGAGAAACATCCATCAGCTGCCTCCTGCACACCCCCTACTGGGGATGTGCCCACAACCAAGGAACATGCCCTTGACCGGAATTGAACCTGGGACCCTTTAGTCTGCAGGCCGACACTCTAGCCACTGAGCCAAACCAGGTGGAGCTGCCGCTATACTTTTACACCAAAATCTGAAGCCCGAATCTTTGGGCCCCAACACACAAACTACAGCTGTGGTGTGCTTGTTTTTGTCATCCAAAGCCTCCATTTTTAGAACTTATCATATACTCAGCTCAGCGGGATGGCTGCCCACGTAGCACCCCATTAGTCCTCAAAGCAGTCCTGAGACATAGACATCACCGTGCACATGCTAGACATCAGGAAACTAGGGGTCAGATAACAGGGTCACCCAAGGACAGAACCAAGTCCCGATTCGAGTGGAGGCCTGTGCTATGACAGAGCCCACACTCCCCTGGGAGAGGCCCCGTTCTTGCCTTCCGGAAGTCAGTGATGCCTCCGGGGGAAGATGACCCCGCTGGAAATGGCCGTGCCCGAGATTCAGGAGGTCACGGTTCCATCCACCCAAGGCTGTCTGATTTGGGGGCCTATGCTTCAGTTCCCATGTTACCCTGCCAAGGACTCCCCAAATACCTGAACCGAAACACTCAATGATATGGAAATACTAACACCGTGCTCTGGAAGAAATCACCGTGTACCTCCGCAGAATGACCGCCCACGCCCAGGCGCCATGGGAGCCACAGAGAGAGGGAGCAGGGGCTCGTTCACCAACAGAAGCCACCACCACCTGCCCTGTCTGGGCCACACTCTGTCCCAGACACCACGACTTAGCAACGAGTTTGCCAAAGCAACTGGGGAGAAGAGCCATACCTGGACAGGAAGAGAAAGGTAAGAATGGCAGATCAGGAAAAGAGGTGGTTGGCTTCCTGGTCCAAGAGATGGACTCCTGGTCTCAGCCCTCAAAATGCTCAAGACCCGCCGAAACCGGTTTGGCTCAGCGGACTGAAAGGTCCCAGGTTCGATTCCAGTCAAGGGCATGTACCTTGGTTTCAGGCACATTTCCAAAATGGGTGTGCAAGAGGCAGCTGATTGATGTTTCTCTCTCATCGATGTTTCTAACTCTCTATCCCTCTCTCTTCCTCTCTGTAGAAACTCAATAAGATATATATTTTTTTAAATGCTCAAGACCCATTTTAAGGAGACTTGATGCACCCATCGCCATTTCCACGTCAACACCATGCGGGACGGACGACCACAGGAAGGCAGGAATGAATGGTCAGGTGCGGAATGTGAACAGGACAGGATTCTGGAGGGCTTCATGAGCTTGGGTAGTTGGCGAGGTTCCACGCAGGCTATAGGGTCCAGGCTGATCCTTCTGTAGCTTAGGTCCGTGTTCAGCTCCTCTTTTCCGGAAAACACACACACTCACATACTCACACACAGAATAAAAGAGGAGAGATGTTGTTCTCTCCTCCCCCCTTCCCCTCACCGCCCCCCCCCCCCCGTCCTTCCTCCTCTATTCCCAATTTGGCACATTGTCACTCAGCTCTCTCTCTCTCTTGGGTTGTCTGTCCCAGAGGTCCCCACGTCTGATGGGGACGGGGGAACCCAGGCCTGCAGGGAGAAATTGGGGGGCATGTTCCCTTCACCTGGCTCGCCCCTTCCCCAAATCATTTCTGACCCCACTGCCAGGAGGCAATATTGAAAACAGCCAAAAATCACCGGCTCCACACACGAACCCAGAAGTCACGGCTTCCGGACACGTCTTTAAAATTGCCTGGCTGCATGCAAGTCCCTTTGGTGCTCGGAGGACTTTAGCAAAATTGATTTTCTGAGCCGAGCCTTTTAGCGGCTACCGTATGAGCTTGAAATATGAACACTCCGTTAATGAAAGGGTTTCCTTTCGCCCTGTTGCTAATTGCGAAGGGGAAGCGTGGGTCTGGAGTTCTCCACGGCTGACATTCTCGTTGTTAAGTAGCGTTCTCAATAAAGCTTCGCAGATTTTAAGCGAACTGGCACGGAGGTGGAGCCGGCAGCTGTATTTCAGGGAGAGGCCTCCGCCATCAGCCCTATAGGAACTTCTACATGGCGTTTGTTCGCCACATTACAAGAGGTGACGTTTTTGTTCTGCTGGTTTGGTGGGAAGGTCTCTTTGAAAAATCCTATATAATAAAAGGGCAATATGCAAATCAACCAGATGATGGAAAGACAGGTCGCTATGATGCACACCGACCACCAGGGGGCGGACGCTCAATGCAGGAGCTGCCCCCTGGTGGTCAGCACACTCCCACGGGAGGGCGAGGGGGGGAGTGCTGCTCAGCCAGAAGCCCTGCGCCATGCTCCCCATCAGTGGGACATCCTCTAGGGGCTCCCGGGTTGTGAGAGGGCACAGACCCGGCTGAGGGACTCCCCCTCCCCCAGTGCACGAATTTCATGCACCAGGCCTCTAATGAGTAAATAACACAAAAGAGGAGAACATTCATTGCCTTTATTTATTTTTAGTTTTTTTAAATATATTTTTATTGATTTCAGAGAGGGAGAGGGAAAGAGATATAGAAACATCAATGATGAGAATCATTGATCGGCTGCCTCCTGCACAACCTCCACTGGGAATCGAGCCTGCAACCCGGGCATGTGCCCTTGGCTGGAATCAAACCCAGGACCCTTCAGTGCACAGGCCAATGCTCTACTCACTGAGCAACACCGGCTAGGGTTCTGGTTCGGGTTAGGCTCCAAGGACGGGACGCAGAGGCCCCGTGGCACAAAGACAAACAGACCAGCAGGGGAGAGCATTGCTTCTCTAGCTGCCGTTTGCCACTCTGTTGATGAATGAGTTTGCTGATCTCTGCCCTAAATGGTTTTGATGTCATTAAGTTTAGGTATTATGAATGTGGCCCATAGTTTCAACTTCTAAAAAATGTAAATAGCGTCATCCCCACCTCCCTCTCTGGTTGTTTTTCCAGATTAAAAACCCACTCAGAAGACCTTTCTACAATAGGGAACCACACTAGAGAAAGGGATCCGCAATCGGCCGACAGCCCCAGCAGGAAATCTGGAAGAATCTCCCCCGTTTAAGGAAACATTGACCTACTGATCTAACCCCCCAGCTTTTCAAGTGGGGACACTGGGCCCTAGGGCAGGTAAAGGAGTTTCTAGGAGTGGACAGTCCCTCCACTGCCTGAGCTTTCGTGCTCTGCCCGGAGGCAGCTGAGGGGACCTCAGAGCTGGCCGGAGGCTATGAGAGACCCTGGATCCCCAGCTGGTCAAGATGCTGGATTGATATAAAGATCAGTGAAGCCAGCTGGTGTGGCTCAGTGGTTGAGCGACTACCTAGCAGCCAGGAAGTCGCGGTTCGATTCCTGATCAGGGCACAGGCCCGGGTTGCACGCTTGATCCCCAGTGTGGGGTGTGCAGGAGTCAGCCGGTCAAAGATTCTCTCTCGTCATTGATGTGTCTATCTCTCTCCATCTCCCTTCCTCCCTGAAATCAATTAATATATATATATATATATATATATATATATATATATATATATAATCAACAAATAAGATATTTCTGGATATACACAGAGCTTTGGAGTAAGACAAGGTTTCTTTCTTTTAAAGGAAACACACAGACACACACACACACACACACACACACATCACTGGAGTTTAACTAGGTAATTAACTCACAAATGGGCCCAAAGTGGCAGCGATTACTAAACAATGACTAACGGTGAAGAATACACCGGAAGGTAAGTAGCGATGGGGAAGATGAAACGGTTTTAGTCAGGAATCCCATTACGATTCTACTTCAACATAAATAAGCTGACACCAGAAGCAAACGATTAACCCCAAAGCCGCTAGCTGTTCATTAGCTCAGGAATAACTTTGCATGTCATTATTATTCATGTTGGCTACGTTTCCATTAAAACCAATTTTCCGAAACCGGCCTTGGGACGGGCTGGAAATGAAGAGGAGGGCCAGGAGGCAGGGAGGGGACGTCGCAGAGGCCATGGTGGCGGGAGCATCCAGGGACAGGCGAGCTCAGGGAGGCAGAGTGCCGCTTTAATTACAGATAATGTCTCCATTCCCTTCCAGAAAGTTCCTGGGAGATACCCCTGCCGGTGCTTCTGGCTGGTGCACCGATGGGCCATTTGTGGCCGGGATTTCTGGTTGAAGGAAGGAATGGCTGGCTGGCCACAGGCTGTTTCCCAGGTCAGCTTCCCACCCCCCTGCTCTCCGCTGAGCGGGCCCCAGAGGGGACAGGCAACTAGTTGTCCCTCAGCCTGGACTGGGCGGGGAAGTCCTGCTTCGTTCTTTGGGCCATTACCGGGGCTGAAGGCCTTTTCTCTAACCTATAAAGGTGACCAAAATGCCAGATAAGCTCCGGTTTAAGGAGCACTCGCTTTGACCAAGTCCTGTGCTGAGTACATTCACGAAGGAACCCGCTTCTCTCTCCTAACCTCTCTGAAGAGGGCGTCTATTATTTTTTTAATCTATTTTATTGATTTTTTTTTATTTTTTTTTTACGGAGAGGAAGAGAGAGGAATAGAGAGTCAGAAACATCAATGAGAGAGAGTCATCGATCAGCTGCCTACTGCAAACCCCCTACTGGGGATGTACCCACAACCAAGGTATATGCCCTTGACCTGAATCGAACCCGGGACCCTCCAGTCCTTAGACCAACGCTCTATCCACTAAGCCAAACCGGTTTCGGAGTGAAACCTTTTTAACTACCAGCCATTTATGGCAGGCCGTGCTGTCCTAGGCCAGGATCTTCCCTGACAAAAGCCAGTCCTCACCTTCCCTGAGCCTCTTGTCTTTTGCATTTAAAATCACCTACCTTTGGATCCTCAGAGTGGCTTTCCCTTTTCCGGATCCCTCGGGGCACAACCGAGACACCAGTGCAGAGACTACAAATCCTCTCGTTGTTATTTTTACTCCCTTCACTCTCGACGCTTAACTATCCTGTAAGAGGCATCCCTTTACTTTTCCTCCAATCCCAGAGGTTTCCGGGCTCTGCTTTCTCCCGCCTCCCTAATCTACCACCGATGGATTTCACCTAACACACTCCCATCTCCTCTGATTATAATGTATAAAACCAGGTGCGAGACGGCTGTTCTCTGGAACATTCTCTCAATGCCCTGGCATTCTGCTTCTGGGCAAGGGGCCACCGTTTGGCTCAAACGAACTCACAAAAAATTCATTGCAGGTTTGAATGTTTCTTATGTTGACCCTTCCCTCGCCGATGGGGAAACCGAGGCAAAGAGAGGTGAGCTTCTTCTAGCTCTCACAGCCAGCGGACGGCAGAGTCGGGATTTGAACCCAGGGGATTACCCCCCGCCTCTCTACTCCTAACAATTATGCTGAGGGACTAACTTAGTTCAGCAGGATGGGCTAGAAGTCAGGAAGGTGCCCCAGGTTGTTAGGGTCGCCGAAGGAGGACCTCAAGTCACCACAAGGGATGGTCTGAAATTAAACTTGAACTAAAAGCAATGATGGTGGGCAGTTGCGTCCTAGGCCTGTATCTTCACTGACAAGGTTAGCCTTTCCCTTAACTGAGCCTATCTGTCTTTTTTGCATCTGGGATAACACACCCTTTGAAATGTCATGGTAACTGGTAACTTCACCTTTTCTGGACCCCTTGGGGCACAACCTAATGTGCCAGCACCAGGACAGATACCACAAATTCCTTCATTATCATGTTCATTGTTCCCGCACCCGCCTAAGTATGTGTCCATCACTTCACTTTTTATCCAATCCCAGGGGTTTCCCTGCTTTGCTTTCTCACCTCTCTAGTCTTATCACCAAGAGATTTCATGTAACCCACCTACGTCCCTTCCTTTGATTGCAATGTATAAGTACAAACGTAACCCGCCATTCTTTGGAGCGTGATCTCAGTTCCTTGAGGTTCTGCTTCCCGGCACAGGTCGACAGTGTGGCTGATAAACGCGCAAACATTCCTTATAGGTTTCAGTGGTCATTTTTTACATTCACATAAGTTACCACTCAAACCTGTGTTGGGTTTGAACCAAGTAGCCACCGACACCTCCCAGACCCGACACGGCCTTCCCTTCCATCGATCCGCTTTCCCTTCTGGCCTGGACAAGCCCTCGCGTCTTTACTTAACGGCAGGAGCGACGCTTTGCCGGAGAGCGGCAGGCATCCTCCAGAAAGGCGTCGGGAGCCTGCCATGGCGGCCGCGGAGAGAAGGCCACCGCCACTCTCCCAGTGACACACGCACAAAAGCCCCCGTGGACACAAATGAGAAAAGTTGAGCCCTGTGCCCGGTGTGATTCAACTTCCTTTATGGACCGGGGGGGCTCGCTCTCTCTCCGAGGCCCGGATTCCTTTGCAATTGTCAGCGGTTCCGAGACCCCTGGCATTCTGCGTGATTTGTAATGTAAATGACATAATTGTCCTTTCCCATATTTTAACATCAAATGGGATGATTGACTACAGAGTCCGGGCTGTCTACAGGTGGGGGTCAATTACCATCTGAATAATCGCAGAGCTGCCACAAGAATAGCCCGGCCACCGAGCGTGACATATTTTTATCTCTATGCATTTCAATGAAGTCGGGGCCCGGTACATAAAAGGTTATCACCTAGGAAACATATTTTCCTAAGCACAAGTTAAACATGCAAGTGAGATCAGCGAAGATATTCAATTTAGCCAGTCAACCCTAACCTATTAATATTTTAACAAAATCCAGGGAGGATAATTTTTTCCCTTTGATCCCATTTCATGGGAGCGGGGCCGGGGAAAGGGGAAGGAAAAATTAAAAACAAAATAGTCAAGCATACCGAATGAGGTTCTGTATTAAGTAGGCTAGTTAAGGTTTCTGGCATTTCCCAACCCCCGAGGGGAACGTGGAGATGGATTTAACAATCAAGAGCTGTGTTCTCTTGGCCACAAAGTTCGAGAAACATAAAATAATCTATACTTCCTGCGCTGACAGATTGCGCCTGACACACAGCTCCATCTCCCCGGGACCCCGGAGATGGATTGGCATGAATCACGCGTTACGGGGAGCGGAGGAAAAAGTAAATCAGGCCGCGCCGGGAAGGGAGATGGAAGGTCTTCGGGCCGAGGTTCTAATCAATAACGAGGGAGGATCACCAGAAGCCATTGTTCTAATCTCCCGATCTGAAGAGGAAGGCAGGCACCCCACAGAGCGACCCGGAGCCTCCGAAGAGCCAAAACCGGCTGGACAGCTCAGTGACCTGTGTGATGGATGATCGCACACACATGATTTGTGTGCCGTGGGATGGACGCCAGCCGTCCTTCATGCCGCCCATTTCTGGAGCTTCAGCTATCGCCCAGGTCACGGGCTCTGCTTGCTCGGTTCTCCTTGGGTGGTAGGTGTCTACTGGGTTTTTTCTTTTCATTTTTTTCCCCTCCTTCCTTCCTCCTCCTCCTCCACCTCCTCCTCCTCCTCCTCCTCCTCCTCCTCCTCCTCCTTCTTCTTCTTCTTCTTCTTCTTCTTCTTCTTCTTCTTCTTTTCAAGGCCACCAAATATTTTGGTTGTCTCCCCCCAAAAAAGTAGGGAGAGAGATGTTTGTGTGTCCGGTATTCATCCATGCTTCTAACGACACCTCCATTTTCGTGGGGACCCTCCCTTCTCCCACCCTCAGTCCCTGTGTTTTTGGGTGGTGGTGGCTTCATAAACATGTCAGAGAGAGAGAGAGAGAGAGAGAGAGAGAGAGAGAGAGAGAGAGAGAGAGAGAGAGAGAGAGAGATCATTTGCCTCCCATACACCGTGAGCGTGCTCAGCATGCAGGAAGTAGAGCTGGGATGATTACATTCAGCTTCCAGCTGGGAAGCAGGTTCAGCGTAGGTAAGTGTGTCGTGTGTGAGGCCATGAAAAGCACAGGGATCTTAAGCAAGCCCCTCCTGAGCTGGTTAGACACCTGCCCTCCAACTCCTCAGAACCGTGCTTCTCCAAGGGTGGTCCCTGGCCCAACAGCCTCAGCACCACCTGGGAACCTTCCAGAAATGCAAGTTTCTTGGCCCCGATCCTCAGCCTTTTGAAGCAAAATTTGTTAAGGTGGGGGGAGGGGGGGAGCGAGAAAAACCTGTGTTTTCACACGCTCCAGGTGAGCGACGCCCCTCCCGTCGAAGGTGGTGGAGATTGGTGAGCTGGCTGGGAGGGCGGCTTTGAATTACAGGCACTGAACCTCCCAGTTCATCGCCTCAGAATCCCATCTCCAGAAGGCCAGAGTCCAAAGCCTTGAAAAGCATGCGCCGTGATTCAACTCTGGCTCCTGAATAAAGACTCGCTCACGCTCACACACGGGCCGGGCCCCAGATTCTCTGCCCGTCACTCACCATGGCTGCAAACGGAGCCCCGCTCGGCCCGGCCTCTGCCATGCGGCTGATTATCCTCTGGGTCCAGCGGCCAGTCCGTCTAATCCTGTAATCTTCCAGAAACAAAGGGCCAAAGTCTCCTGGACGTCTGGGGGAAGCAGAGGTGGCCCGAGGGGTTCTGGTTTCGTCTGCACGAAGCAGGAATGACATGAAAGTGTCTGTATGCCCTCACTCTCTCCCCCCCCCCCCCCCGCACCCCATCCGCAGGCTCCCTCCCAGACTCTGCTGGGAGACACATTAATATGCAAAGAAAACAAACATCGCCAGGAAGATGGAAAGTACAAAGAGTCAGTGATTAGTCGAGTCAGAGGAGCAGGAATGTATCGTTTTCCCCGCGCTCAGTTGCACCCCTAAGCCCACCGAAAAGCAGGCTGCCCCACAGAGGATTCGACCCCCAAGCTCCCCAGGCTTCCTATGAATGCCATGGCTCACACCCCTAATCCGTCTGCAAAGGCCGCAGCCACAGAGGATGCTGGGGAAAGAAACAGACAAAAGGGAGAACATTGCAGCATCCACCCAAGGCCAGGGCCCTTTCAGACAAATTCGGAAAATTACACGCAATGAGCCCTGACCGGTTTGGCTCAGTGGATAGAGCATCGGCCTGGGGACTGAAAGGTCCCAGGTTCGATTGCAGTCAAGGGCATGTATTATACCTTGGTTGCTTGGTTGCTGGCACATCCCCAGTAGGGGGCGTGCAGGAGGCAGCTGATGGATGTTTCTCTCTCATCGATGTTTCTGACTCTCTATCCCTCTCCCTTCCTCTTGGTAAAAAAAATCAATAAAACGTATTTTTAAAAATTACACGCAATGACATACACCAAGGATCGCTGCAAATGGTGGTTCTCGGGTTGCTCCTGGCCCAGGGGTGTTGAATCCACCCTTGGCCTGGCGCAACGATTTCATCCTAAAGGTGCATCGGTGGCCACAACACAAATGTCAAGAAATGCCATAAAAAGTTCTGGATAGCCACCATCTCCAAAAATAGCAGAAAATCTGGCCGCACTGAGTCCGCTTCTCCATGTGAATCTTGAGTGCCAGGCCACTGCCTTTTGTTTTTGTTTTTTCATACATTTTATTGATTTTTAACATAGAGGAAGGGAGAGGGAAAAAGAGTCAAAAACATCGATGAGAGAGAAACATCGATCCGCTGCCTCCTGCACAATCCCTACTGGGGATGTGCCCGCAACCAAGGCACATGCCCTTGACCGGAATCAAACCCGGGACCCTTCAGTCCGCAGGCCAATGCTCTACCCACTGAGCCAAACTGGTCAGGGTTGAGTTATGAAAATTATCGTTTCTCAGAGAGGAAGAGCAGAGGGGCTGTTCAAAAGGCCCTGGGGTCCCATGAAAATGGAAGAAGCCAGCAAGTTAAGGAGCCTCTTGGGCTCTCCCTCTTTCTGCTTCCTCTTAAGCCTGTCACTCAGCTTTATAGGCTCCCGCTCCTCCCGCTGTAAACACAGGAGCCTTGGAAGGCGAAATGGATCCCAGAACTCAGCACTCGTCTCCATCCATAATAACACCACCTCCTTTCCAAGTTTAAATGTTGCTTTCAGTTCATTATCTCACGGTCATCCCTCCCCTCCCCCAACACTTCCCCAAAGATTCCTGGTAGCGGGACAAAGGGAGGGCAGTTGTATCCCTTAAGCAAACATCACGAAGTTGACCATCAGTGGGACAGGTCCTTCTAGGCCCGCGGTCGGCAAGCTGTGGCTCGCGAGCCACATGCGGCTCTTTGGCCCCTTGAGTGTGGCTCTTCCACAAAATACCACGGCCTGGGCGAGTCTATGCTGAAGAAGTGGCGTTAGAAGACATTTAAGATGTAAAACTTGAGCTCTCCAAGGAAATGTCCATCGTTGTCCTGTTGATAGTTGGCTCTGTGGACTGATGACTTTGCCGACCACTGTTCTAAGCCAAGGGCAATAGTTGAACAAGAACTACAGGGACAATGGGACATCCTTACGGAGGGGCTCTGTGAAGAATGGGGGAGGGGATCAGACATGTGCATTACCAGCCACAGGACCAGCAGGATGCCCCACAATAAAGAGGGGCGCAGGCTGCCCAGAGCCTGTGCCAGCCAGGAGCAGGCTAAGAGAGAGATGAGGGCCAAGCATCCAGGTGAAGGGCATGGGCCAGGTGGGTCATGGAATATTCTAGAAACAGCGGACGGGACGGCTGTCTGTGCTGGAGTGGAGACCCTAGCAGGTGGGAGAAGGGACAGGAGAGCTGAGCCCCTCCGTGCCAAGCTAAGGACTTTACTTATATTTTTAAACAACTGGAAGCCTAGGAAAATTCCTAGTGGAAAGGACTTGGGCACTAGTTATAGTGAGCCCTGAGTTCAAATCCTGCAGCTGCTGCATTCCATTTCCAAATCTCAATGTGTTGTTGGTTTGGTTGAGTTCAGGTTGGAAAGAGGGTAAGTCTGAGAGTTCCAGAGCCTGGCCCTCAGCACACAACAGTCACCGCTCTGATTGCAACACCCGCCCACCCACCCTGACCCCTGCCACCACCCCCGATCCCAGGCTGGCTGGACCAGTGCTAGGAGAGGCTCTGAGTGGCCCCACCATGAGATCAGCAGTGATGGGAAATGGCGGTCATTCCCCCCATGGTCCTGGGAAATCCAGAAACATCTCGATCCGGCCATATGGGGGTATTTCACGCTCTGCTGCTGATTTGGGTTCCAGGGTTTTATACAAAGAGCCCTCTCTCTCTCTCTCTCTCTCTCTCTCTCTCTCTCTCTCTCTCTCTCTCTCTCCAGACTGGCACCAGGCCTATAACTGGACAGACACTCCCTCCCCCACTGATCATTCCACCTTCTGCATCATCGTTCAAGTGTGTCTTTGAGGCTTCTCTTCCGGCTGGTTCAGGAGAGTCCTGTGTGAATTGACCATCACCCCCTGCACCTCGCTGACCACGCGGTTCCACAGCCAGTCTTCTCACGGGGAAAGGCCGGCTTCCTGGATATGATTAGTTTTTGAGAGCTATATAGTCTAGGAGGCAGAGTCATTCAAACGGGAACCGGCAGCTAGTCACCGTTAAAGGGAGGGAGATAAATCATTGTTTTTTTAATTCATTATTTATGGCCTGTTCAATTCCATCATCTTTCTGGTGGCGCTCAGACCGTCAGCCACATTGAACGGTGCATGCGGGGGAAACTTCAGATTCTAGCAAAGGGATATAGAGGGAGGAGGAAGCTGTCCTGCAGGCTCCATGACAACCACCGGTACCAGCCTCCTGCCTCTTTTCACAGATACTACAGGCGGATGCAGGCAGTTTGCATCACCTTTGTAACAACAACACAAATGCACACAAATAGTTTGCTGTTTTATATAACAACTGGAGGCCTGGCCTGCGGGAATCAGGTCAAAACCAGCTCTCCTACATCCCCGGATGGTCCCAGATTGCGAGAGGGTGCAGGCCAGGCCAAGAGACCCCACCAGTGCACAATTGGGCTACAGGAGGGCTCCAGTCCCTATAGACCGGACCCCAGCAGCAAGCTAATCTACCAGTGGGACTGTCTGCCCCCTGGTGGTCAGTATGTGTCACAGCGACTGGACTAAGGGTTGGACACTTAGCATATTAGACTTTTATTAGATAGGATATATTTTAAGCAGCATATCTTATCCATACATATAGATCTGCCTCATTCTTTTCAAAAGCTGTATAATATTCCTTTGCCTCGGTGCATGGAGATTTATATGACCAGTTCCCTATCGATGGTTGTTTGCAATCCTTTGCTCAACTAAGCGTCTCTGTGCAAATACACGAGGTAGAATTGCCAGAGGTGGAAGTAGAGGTGGAATTGGCAGATTCAAGACTTCAATGTGACTTACGTATTATATTGTCAAAGGGTCCTGCAAGAAGGTGTGCCAGTTGACACTGCAAATCTAGGGCCCTGATTTCATTGAATCCACTTGGCAGTGAGGAAACTGAGGCCCAGCGAGAGGAAGTGGTGAGGTTCATCAGTAGCCCAGCCCTGACTTGAATGGACCCAGAATCTCCGATGCTGCTGGCCACCCCTCCGTTGGCCCCAGCTGTTCTGCTGACCCCTGCCCAGCCCCTCTTTGCAGGAAACTCAACCAAGGGGCCCTGGGGTTTGGCAAACTCGACCCGGGCCAGCTCTGGAGGAGCAGCTGTTCTGCTAACGAACGCTTCCATGGTGCCTGGCACAGGCCATCCGTCACCTCGGTGGGCTGGCTCCGCAGCCGAGTCCAAAGAGTAAATGGACCGTGGAGGTTGAATTACCAGCCCAGCCCTGGGTGGCTTTTCCGTGGTAGATTTTTAAGTAGAGCTAAATATAGAGCAATTAAGAAATGGCTCCACGTTCTACCCCAGCGAACAGAGCAGCTGCACGGGAGCTCAGGCAGCCTGAGCACGTGCACGGGACATGGGAGGTGCCCAGAGGGAGTGGCTTAGGGTCCAACCCAAACTGCGGGCCCCCGTTTCTCTGGCACAGCCCACCCATTCCTGCCTCGGGGCCTTTGCACGCACTGTTGCCAACCACCACTCCATTCTTCTCTTGGCCGACGCCTTTTCTTTATTTAGAGTAACAGGGGCTCCTTAGATTTTGTGTCCTTGACTAGCCAGCCCCACCATCCTGTAAGCCAACTGGCCTCCTGGAAAGTAAACGTATTATGTATCTTCTCCTGGCTCAGTGTCTTTGATTGAACCCTGGCTGATACACCTTTTGATAAACTTCTTTGGTGTGTGGGTTTTTTTCTTTTTTTTCTTTTCTCCTTAATGTACTCAGGTTCTGTTACTTATCACCAAGTCACAGGACCCCACTTCCACTTCGCTCTTGAGGGTGTCCCTGCACTCTTCCCATAGAAACTGGGCGGGGAGAATGTCAGCCGTGACCTCCCCCACCCCCCTCTAGGCATGGGCTCCTTGTTTACCGAGGCCCCTCCTTCCAGATGTGGGGGCCCCACTAGGACTCAATGAATAACTAACTCGTTCTATCAGCAACAGGCGGTAAGGTCAGGCGGGTCTGGGCTCCCGCGCTGTGCCCCGCCCGATGGGGCTCAGGATGTGTGTGTGTGTTGGGGGAGCACCCTGGAATATTCATGAACAAATGCTCCCGTGATTTTCACAGCTGCCCAAACAGAGGGGAGCCCACCGGGGAAGCAGGAAGGCAGGGGCCCTGGGGTCTTCCTGCCATCTTCTCACCTGTTCTCAACCCCATTGCACAGAGGAAGCTTTTGGGAAATCCCCAAGGAAGTCTGAGAGCCAGGCGGGAAGCTGCGGAAACCCAGGGGCCAGGGTAGCAGCATCCCTGGGTAAGGGGAGATGGTTAAAATACAGCTCGCTCAGTAGGTCTGGGTGGGGCCTGGGGCTGGCATTTTAACCATGGAGGCTGATGCTATAGGTCGGGGCACCTCACCGCTGTACAGAATTAAAGCAACCGCTCAAAGAGAGGTATGTGGAGACCATAGATGAGCTACCCGCTTAAGGAAAGCCAGGGGCTGGGGCCAGAGAAGGGGGAAACCAAGGCTATGCCATGCCGGTGTAGGAAAGGAGCTGGAAAGAAATGATCGCTCTGGGCTTCCCATTGGCTGAAGCCTGAGGAAATGAAACTCAGAGATGCAATGCACACAAGCCTGCTTCCTGGGGCCCAGAGCAGAGAGGGATGGGGCAGGACAGCGCCAACGGGAACTGTGCCCTGTAGTGTGAGCCCTGTAGTCATCAGGGATGGTTGTCACTGGACATAGTACATCCTAGCTTCCCAGGACAGCGCCAGTTTAGACCCGTTGTACATGTTCACTCCCAAGGGGATCCCCGTTGGGAAGAGCATGGCCACCCCATTCATTAGCCATGGTCAAAATAAGAAGGATTCACCCTACCCAGTGTGGCTCAGTGGCTAGAGCGTCGGCTTGTGGACTGAAAAGTCCCAGGTTCGAATCCAATCAAGGGCATGTACCTTGGTTGCGGGCACATCCCCAGGAGGTGTGCAGGAGGCAGCTGGTCGATGCTTCTCTCTCATCGATGTTTCTAACTCTCCATCCCTCTCTGTAAAAAATCAATAATATATATATATATATTTTAAAGTAAGAAGGACGCTGATCTGCAATGGGAAGGGAATTCCAAAGAAAGCGTTTGGTCTTTTGAAGGCAGTGTGCCCAACACAATGTGTTCAGGGCATGGATGCCTGGGACTCCCGTCCCATGGGTGTATTCAACCCATGAGCACATGCATACCTACCACATGTGTAGACAGGGGCACCTGGATGGTTTACACATGACACTTTTGTGTGTTTCTGTGACACATCCATAACATAGCTCGACTGTTTTTAAGCAGCCACGTCACACCCCTTCCGGAAGCTAGCAGCTCAGCGGAGTCAAAAGCGAAGAGAATCGCTATTTCACAAAAGCGCCCGAGCGTGTTCGGCAGCAACCCCGAACCCAGGACACAGGGCAGCGGGGACACCCGGCCATGGACATGCAATCCCCCGAGGAAGTCCTGAGGAGCCAGACAGAATCAAACCTCCTCTCCCTCCTCGCTTTACCAGCTTAGCCGGCTCCCCCCACCTCTGGCCTGCTCTCTGTGCCTGACACCTGGCAGGATCTTTGGCATTTGTCTTCTGCTTTTAGCCTGCTGTATTTTTCATGTCTGAGAGAAAGAACAAAGGCAGGCGAACCCCAGACAAGATCGCTCCGTTCCTCCGACGAGCCGTGGTGCAGCCCAGCACCGGCTCCGCCAACATCAATGTTTTAAAACCTCGCCCTCGCACAAAATGAGTGCTGGTGCCGCCATCCAGCCCAAAACCAGGCCCCCGCTTCTGTCTGTCACTGGGTGACATGAAAAGCCTCCGCATCAATCATTAACAACCTATTAACACCGGCAGCCCCGAGGTTCCCTGGTCTGGTCAGCCACCGTGGAAGGAATTCCTGCGGTCCAGCTGGCTGGCCTGCCGCATGACCTGGACTGGAAAAGGTTGTTTTCAGCTTTGAAAGAGCCTGCTGAGTCCCCTTTTATCTCTCTCTCTTCGAGTAACGGATACCCGGGAAGCCTGCTTTCCTCCTCTCCCCGCCCTCCTCCTCCCCCTCACTGCAAACCTATCCACCTGCCTGCCTCTCGCTTCTGGCGTGGAGAGATGCTGGCACCAACACCGGAGGTATTGATTGTGTGGGACGGGCACGCAGGGCTGGGAGGGGTCCACTGGGCATGTGGGCCACCCACAGCTCCGGCCTGTTTCGCCCACGCATGTCAGGGCGGGGAGGGTCTGCAGGAGGCGGTTGTCTGCCTGGTGTTTCTGACTCTTGCGTTTGATTGCATTTGAGTGGAAGCGATGCCAGTCTGCAGGAAGAGCTTTTGCTGGTCCACCTGAACCTGTTTTTTTTTAATTTTTATTTAATTAAAAAAAAATTTTTTAAATAGATTTTTATTACTGACTAGAGGCCCTGTGCACGAAATTTGTGCAGGGGTGTGTGTGGGTGTGTCCCTCAGCCCAGCCTGCACTATCTCCAATCTGGGACCCCTCGAGGGATGTCTAACTGCCCGTTTAGGCCTGATCTTAGTAGGATCAGGCCTAAACAGGCAGTTGGACATCCCACTCACAATTCAGGACTGCTGGCTTCCAACTGCTCACCTGCCTGCCAGCCTGATCACCCCTAATGACTTCCCTGCCAGCCTGATGGACGCTTAATTGCTCCCCTACTGGCCCAAATGCCCCTAACTGCCCTCCCCTGCCAGACTGGTTGTCCCTAACTGTCCTCCCTGCTGGCCTGGTCACCCCTAACTGCCCTCCCCTGCAGGCATGGTCACCCCCAACTACCCTCCCCTGGAGGCCATCTTGTGTCTACATGGGGACAGCCATCTTTGACCACATGGGGGCAGCCATCTTGTGTGTTGAAGTAATGGTCAATTTGCACATGACCCTTTTATTAGATAGGATTGTTAATCAGACAAGGGGGCTTTTGACCAACAGATATTTCCACATTGAACCCCTTGAACTGCACAATCACAGCCTGTCAGCCCCGATCTAGTGCAACCTCCTTCCGTTCCAGATGGGGTAAACGGGAAGCCAGGGTTAGCAATGGGCCTGAGGGGAGGGGCCTGAGAACGCAGGGGAAGATGTCCCTTCTCCCTCTAGTCCTCTGCTCCTGTCCCCATCCCGCCCCCACGCCCAGCCCCTCGGATCCTTCCGTCTGGCTTCCCCAGCCACCCCGGGCCACCCCGCTGCCTTGTTTGGCTACAGGAACCTTTGCCAAAACCCGTAGTTCGGTGTTGAAAGTTCCCTGTCCCGGCCCCTCTGAAGCTAATGACGGAATCTTTGAAAATGACACGAGAAGCCAAACATAAGCAGAAGACATGAAGCCGCCCTGCGCCCATCTGTTGGCACGCGCCCCACCTCGGAGCTCCCCTTCCGCATGTAGAACAGAAGATGTGATTTATAATTCATGTCCCCCGGCACGGCCCCGATGGAAGCCAGCCGCTTTGATGAAACGCTGGTTTCATGCTCGCGAACACCCGTCCAAATCAGAGCCTATTTACAAGCCCGGCTCCTCTGCTGCCACTTTGAAGTGGGAACATTTGTATCTCGTGCGCTTCCCGAAAAAGAAGAAGAAGAAAAAACATGTCCTCACCGACAGGCATGGGGTTTGGAAATATGAGAACATTTACGTGGGGATCGGCAGCGAGATGTAATTACGGCTTTAAGCATTGGACATATTTATAGACGCCGGTCTCCTGCTGGAGAGCTGGTTCCGGTACCTCTACCGAAGGCCGCAAAACCCACACTTGGTTTTCTGGGGACTCATTTGATTTATTTGCAACCGACAACACGTGAAGAGCCAGATCAAAGAGCATCAACTATCCGTTGCCTCAGCTAACGATCTAACAAAGTCGTTCTGAATAGAGGCTTGTGCAGGGATATGTATGCCTTTGTCTGGCTGAAAGGGGAGAGGGAGGGAGGGAGGGAGAGAGAGAGAGAGAGAGAGAGAGAGAGAGAGGGAGAGAAAGGGAATGAGAAATAGAAATTTGGAAGACAATCCCTCCCCTTCTCATGGGAACTACTAGAAAATATCTGTGTGATACAACTGAAATATCAGGCAACCGAGATCAATCCCTCGATTATTTCCCCCACTGACAAAATCAGCCAGTTTGTCGACATCATAATCAATACCATTTACTGGCAGGTGTTCATAGAGTCCCCTCGTGCTGGGCACCATTCCAAAGGCTGGGAATTTTGTGATAAGCAAGACAGATGGCTCCTACCCTTGTAGAACATACATGCCAGTGAAGAGTCCAAGAACAAACTATATATATATAAAAGCCTAAGCAACCAACAGATTGGCCGGTAGCTATGATGTACTCTGACCACCAGGGGGCAGACGCTCAATGCAGGAGTGGAAACCACAGGCATGGAAACATGGAACAGACTGATGAATCTCAGAGGGAAGGGGGGAGAGGGAAGGCAAGGAAGAGATTAACCAAAGATCTTATATGCATACTAGAGGCCCAGTGCACAGGTTCATGCACAGGGGGAGGGGGGTCCCTCGGCCTGGCCTGTGGGGATCGGGCTGAAACCAGCTCACTGATATCCCCTGAGGGGTCCCGGGTTGTGAGAGGGCGCAGGCCAGGCCAAGGGTCCCCACTAGTGCACAAATCATGCATCGGGCCTCTAATCACATATATAACATGCCTTTATAACATCTAGAATGAATCATTTACAAACAGAGAACAATTTAAAAGTTGAAGAGATGTCCAGAACCTTTTGGCTCAGTGGATAGAGCGTCAGCTTGCGGACTGGAAGATCCCTCTCAGGTTCGATTCCAGTCAAGGGCATGTACCTTGGTTGCGGGCACATCCCCGGTTGGGGGTGTGCAGGAGGCAGCTGATGGATGATTCTCTCTCATCGATGTTTCTGACTCTCTATCCCTCTCTCTTACTCTCTGTAAAAAACTCAATAAATATATTTTTTTAAAATACTTGGGGCAAACACAGGTATCAGAGACCCTATTTGGCCCACAAAGCCTAACATATTTACTAGAACGAGTATGTCAAAATTAAGACTTTTCTGTGCACCCCTCCCTACCCTCACCCCCACGTGCACCCTGGAAGGGTGGGGAGGAGAGGTGTATTGAAGTGGCACCTGGTAGGTTCCAGGCACCAGTGAAGGAAGCCCTTCCTGGTTGTTGTCTTACGGAGTCCCCACACAGCCTCCCCCCAGGGAGATGAGGAGGAAAGGGAGGCCTAGGGATGAAGGATGCGGCCAAGGCCATCTCTGTAGACACAGACCTGGGTGCCTGATGGTCCCCCGTCCCAAGCTCCTCGTTTCCTGGATTTGGAACACAAAGCAGCTGAGCCTTGGGGAGGCCGGGAGGAGCCGGGTTAACGCTGCAGACCCTCTCCGACCCCTCGGCCGGAGGTTGACCCAACTGTGCTGGCCCTCCTCTCCCCCACACTCCCAAATCCTCCGGGTTCACCCGCCCAGGTCATCCCAACCCAACCCTGCCCGGTTCCTCTCCCCTCCTGGCCTTCCTCTTCACCCACCACTGTGCCTGCAAATCAAGGGAAGAGAGAGCTGACTTGGTGTGATCTAAGGGGGGAAGCCCAAAGCCCCCGTTTCCCCTCCACAATATTGGGAAAGTGCCGGGCCCCATGGGACCTTTTTTTTTTTTTTTTTTTTTTTAAATATATTTTATTGATTTTTTTACAGAGAGGGAGAGAGAGGGATAGAGAGTTAGAAACATGGATGAGAGAGAGAAACACTGACCAGCTGCCTGGATGTGCTCGCAACCAGGGTACATGCCCTTGAACGGAATCGAACCCGGGCCCTTCCGTCCGGAGGCTGACGCTCTATCCACTGAGCCGAGCTGGTTTTGGCACATGTGGGGCCTTTTGATGTCTGCCTTCCTGCGAGTAAGAAGCAGGCGGAGGACAAGAGCCGCTTTCCCCTCCCAACAGCCTGTCTCCCATCCGCAGGGAACAAACGCAGAGAGGACACAAGGAAGAAAGGAAGCGAAGAAGGAAGAGAGAGACCCTTGTTGTCTAGAGAGCTGCGAGGACAAGGAGACCCTTTAAAAGTCACCACAGGATGCAGGAAAGAGCTTACCCACACCCGCCGGGCAGCCGGGGGCCGAGCCGCTGGGTCAGCAGGAAGTCAGCCTGAGCCAGGCCCGCCCACCACTCAGCTGAGCCCACTCAGGGCGGGCTTTCTCCAGCACCTGAGCTGGGCATTCTGAGAGCTGGGACCGGGAGACCGCTCTTGGCCACGTTTAGAGTCCAGTTCACTGGCCACTTTCACCAGCGGGGGCACCAGGTCTCACCACCCTGTGAGACCCCTGTTTGTATTGTGGTTCAACTTGTGACATGCGCCAAAAGACCCAATGGATCTTAATCTCTCTCTCTCTCTCTCTCTCTCTCTCTCTCTCTCTCTCTCTCAAACTTTTAATTGCACAGAGGTGGGAGGCGAATGTTTGCTCGCTGGGAGATATATATATATATATATATATATATATATATATATATATATATATATATATATATATATATATATATATATATATATATTTTTTTTTTTTTTTTTTTTTTTTCAAAATCACCTTGGGCTTCTGATGTAGCACCTGGAGTTCTGGAACATTCCAAGGGGCCAACTGAAGATCAAAGCTCTCATCTCATTGCAACACCTTCCTGCCTTCACTCACCCATTGACCGCCAAAAAGTATTCCGGAACCATGGAGAAATAGTATGTGTGTGTGGTTTCCTTTGGGGGGGGGGGGGTGTAAGATACATTAATATCTTCTCTAGAAATCTTAATATCTTAGTTGAATCCTTTATGACTATATATATATATATATATATATATATATTAGAAATCTTAATATCCTAACAACTCTGTTGTCATTATTTTCTAGGCGGTGGAAGCAGGGCTCAGAGAAGTTAATTGACTTGCCCCAGGATGATGTGTTAGTAAGAGTTGGAGGCAGAATTCAGCACAGAGCTGTCTGACTTTTAACCTGAGCTCTCTCCGCTGGTATCCACGTGTCCCCGTTTTCACTGGTCACGTGGCCCCCTCACGTGTGTGTGTGTGTGTGTGTGTGTGTGTATGTGTGTGTGTGTGTGTGTGTGTGTGTGTGCTATGAAAGCAAGGTCCCGTGAAGCTGGCATGTTCCTTGAAAATGAGCTCCTTGAACTTGGCACCTTCCTGGACTTGGACTTGTCAGCGCTGCCCACTCTGACAGCCAAGTTGGGAAGTGAAGGTCTCCCACTGTTGGTTATACATAGGTATGAGCATGCTCTGCACTCACATTGACCTCCCCATTCCTGACCTCCACCCTCAACTCCCTCTAAAACCAGTCTTCCCCTCCCAGTCTTCCCCCTCACCGCCCTCCGACAAGGACACCATAGGACCTCGTCACGCAATGGTAGTGCATCTGACTCCAATAAGGACACCATCATTCATCTAGTGCAGTGTTTCCAAACTTCTGACATATGTGTACCCCTTCTATAATTTTGGTAACGCTGAGTACCCCTTGTACTCCTGTAGAATTAGGTGCAGCTAAGCACGGTGCAGTGCATATCCCCACCAAACTCTGGTGCAACGCGTACCCCCACCAGACTCTTCCCGTACCCCTGGGGGTATGCATACCGCACTTTGGGAAACATTGATCTAGTGGATCCAGCCAAATGCGTTGGAGGTGACTGTAGAGGGCCCCCTGGGAAGGCACATGGGCATTATTAAATTATTGTCAGCTGAATTCAAGGTGACAGGCAGAGCCTTGTCTTGGATACAGATTTACCAAAAAGGCGGATGTGTTATCAGCACTGACTTACCTTTGCCCAGGTGTCCGGTAGTGGGACTTTGATATGTAAATCCAGTCAAGCACCAGGAATGCTCAGGCCTACTCAAGAATGCAAATAATCTCCTTTGACTCTAATTTTTGGTGAAACTTCCTGGTATTTGGGGTGTAAAATAAACTTACTGTATCGGCTGGGGATCCCTGCCCCTCCATCAGAGAGGACGGTGGACCCACCCAGTCCCAGCTTTTTCTTTCTCTTTCTTTTATTTCTTAATCCCCGGCCACCTCTATTCAGAACCGGTTCATCTCTCGTTCCATGCTGGACGTGAAAAGAGAGACCCCGCCACAGGTGGACTATTTAACAAATCCAGAAATTGTATCCCAGACCCTGCCCCAAGGGCCCGAGGTGTCTGAGTTCATGAGCGCAGAGTGAGCAACTGGAAAGCATGTGTGGGAGAGACGGGCCTCCTGAGACCTATCACACAGGGAAGGGACTTCACCGAAGGATGGTGGGGTCTCTAAGTAGAGCGAATGCTTCAGTAAGAGCGTTCAAACTTGTGGGGGGGAAAGGAGAGCTTCCAAAGAAACATCCGGGCTGACAGGGCAAAGCACGGTCTTGGTGTGGGTTCCAGAGCTGAACGCTAGCACAGCACTTTCTACGTGCCTGGTGCTGCTGGAGTGTTCTAACCACGGAGCATCGGTTCCGCTCCCATGGAAGATTTTGAGGTTGGTGACCAGGGTTTGGTGTGGCACTTCTCAGTGTCAGGGACCTTTGTGCCTTCTGTCTCATCGCTCTGCATCTTTCCAGATGACTGATGGGACTCCAGACTCTGTGACCCATTCCAGCCTGCGGGAACAGGGAATATGTCAGAGAGTATCTCTAGCTGAAACCGGTTTGGCTCAGTGGATAGAGCGTCAGCCTGCGGAATGAAAGGTCCCGGGTTCAATTCATGTACCTTGGTTGCGGGCACATCCCCAGTAGGGGGTGTGCAAGAGGCAGCTGATCGGTGTTTCTAACTCTCTATCCCTCTCTCTTCCTCTCTGTAAAAACTCAATAAAATATATTACAGAGAGAGAGAGAGAGAGAGAATATCTGGTGAATCTGGTGAAAGCACCCTCCAGGAGTGGTACCTATCACTAACACAGATGCCTGCTCATCGGAACGTAGTCACATGATCATTCCTAGCTGCAAGGGAAGCTGGGCAGCCTATTCCTCTAGGCAGCCACGTAGCTGTTTAAAAGCTAGTGGTCTCTTTTAAGAAGGGAGAACTGAAATTACGTATTAAGCGCACCTGGCCACACAGATTGAGTGAGCTCACCCAGAACATCCCAGAGAGCCTTGGGACTAGCTTCCAGGGTGTAATAATTATCTCTCTGCCAAACAACAACTTACTCCAAACACTTAGCAGCTTCAAACAACAGATGTGTGACCTCACACGGTTTCTGGGAGTCTGGAATCTGAAAACACTTTAGCTGGGGAGTCCTGAGCCTCTCACGAGACTGCAGTCGCCCAGCCAGCTGGGACTGCTATCCTTCAGGGGTTCAGCTGGGGCTGGAGAACCCGCGTCCAGACTTACGTGGTGGTTATTGGCAGCCTCAGTTCTCTGCCCGCCATGGGTCATGGGCTTCAGTTCTTTGCCACGTAAGTCTCTCCACAGGCTGCTGACAGCATAGGAGCCATTCTCTAGACTAGAGCCGTGGTCAGCAAACCGCGACTCACAAGCCACATGCGTCTCTTTGGCCCCTTGACTGTGGCTCTTCCACAACATAGGCGAGTCTATTTTGCAGAAGTGGCCTTCTAAGAAGTTTAAGTTTAAAAAATGTGGCTCTCCAAAGAAATTTCAATCGTTGCACCGTTGACATTTGGCTCTGTGGACTGATGAGTTTGCCGACCACTGGTCTAGACAGTCGCAGGTCAAAGGCTAAGGAATGCAGCAGGGTGTTCCTTATAATTGCCGGCTCCCCGTGATGCTTTCCCACAATTTGGGGAGACAGGGGTTTCCCTAGCCTGTCCCAGCCAGCACACTATCCATGGGGCACACAGTCCCAGTCTCCCCAGTGCCAGGCCAAGACCCCTGAGCAGATCAGCACCCCGGCTCAGTAGGAACCCAGGGCGCCGTCGGGGAAGTGAACACTCGGAGGGCTTCACTTCTGAAGTCACCAATGCGGATAAGCCAGTCATCCTGAGACGGACCATCTCCCCTGGCCCGTTACCTGAACCTGGGGGCCCCGTGCCAGGTGGACACTCTGAGTCATTATAAAAGCAATGAAGCGCTGCTCCCCTCCGTAGTCAGTCTGGGCCTGGCTAGCCCGCTCTTTCTGCAGGGAGGAGGGGTTTGAAGCGGGGAAATCTTTCATCTTGTTTCCTCCCAAGCCTAGGGCTTACTCAGGAAGCGGGCTTCGGTGACTCATGCACAGAGGCTAGCTTGTAGGGCCACTGCCCAGAAGTGGAGGAGGAGGAAGAGGAGGAAGAGGAGGAGGAGGAGGAGGAGGAGGAGGAGGAGGAGGAGGAGGAGGAGGAGGAGGAGGAGGGGGGAAGGGAGGAACAATGACACTCAAAGCCCATTGCTGGAGACAGGCAGCCATTGAATTCAATCTCAATATTCTAGTCCACGGGCCAGCAATTGCACTAAGGCCTAGTTTAAAAAAAAAAAAAACCGGGGGGGAAGGGGAGGCAGAAAAACCCCACACACATTCTTTCCATTTCTAAATGGAAATCTGACTCGGGCCGTGGAACAAAGGACGAAGAAACAGAAGTAAAAGAAAATCAAAGAACGAGCGATTTGGATTCAAGGGGATCAGATGTTTCATTTATTGGAGGTTGGGGACCTTCAATCAGCCCCATGAAAGGAGCGTTTGTATGAAAATACCTGCGAGGCCGGGGAGAGAGAGAGCAGAGCCCCGACGGGCGCGGGAGAGTCGGGTTACCGCCTGCTGCTGAGAGAGGCACCCACCTCCGTGGCGATCGGTTCCCAATGTTGAAGGTGTGGTGTGCGGCGGAGCCGGATGAAAGGTGGCTGTGTGGACGCTTGGGTCTGGAAGCCAGACCCCAAAAGGGCAGCGTCCGCGCAGGGAGAGTGCTGCCCGGAGGCAGGCCGGGGTGAACGTGTAGCTGCTTCATTGAAGTGAGAAGAGGTGCGTGGCCCACGGAGGGTCCGAGTCCCCCTGAGGGCAAATGGGGTGTGGGTGGGAATGGTGACGCCTTCCACCCGATGGGAAGGGGAAGGGAAGGGGCGCTAGACTGAGTCAGGGGACTCAGGAGACACCCCCTTCTCTGCCCCCCCGGGGTGGTCGCTGCGGGAGGATCGGGACTCAGCTGTCCAGTGCTGGCTATACTCGGAGAGATGGCCAACGAAGGCCTGGATGGATGCGTGAATGTGACCTTTCTCGTGGGCACACCCTCCCCTGGGGGCCAAGTCGTGTAGCAAAATGAGGGGGTTATATAGTCATCGCTGTATAAATAATTAGAGGCCCTGTGCACAAATCCTAGGGTGGGGTCCCTAGGCCTGGCCTGCAGGAATTGGGCTGAAACCAACTCTCCGACATCCCTGAGGGGTCCTGGATTGCCAGAGGGTGGTTCTCGGGTGACACACCCCAGAATCGGGCTCCCTCCTCTCTGGTTCTGGGTGCATCACCCTAGAACTGCAGGGGCCACATCACCGAAGCTCAGCAGCTCCTGCGTTGAGCGTCTGCCCCCTGGTGGTCAGGATGCATCATTACAACCAGTCTGACAGTCGCTTAGGCTTTTATATATATAGATTTTTTTTTTTTTTCCATGTAGGTAAAAATGACAGGAGCGGCACAGAACTACATATCGACTATCCTCCCTATAGTGAGAGGCGGACTTGCGGAAAGGTGGGGAGTGTGGAAACTTGGGGAGCTTGTCCAACGTTTTCAGACCTTCTGACTTAGCCAGAGAAACAAGAAACTCAGAACCCGTTGTGAAGCCTCCCAGCTTCCACCAGGGCTCTGACTTATAAATCACTGTGTCCCTCAAACGCGTGTTTTATGAAACACAGAATGAAGTCTCCTGAGAGAGGCAGAGCTGGGACAGAGTCCCTGGGGATCTGGCCTAAGACTGTTGTGTGATCTGGGACTAGCCCTTGGGCTTCTCTGTGCCTTGAATCTAAAGCTGTAAGGAGGATATAGAAAAATATGATGTAGCCGAAACCTGTTTGGCTCAGTGGTAGAGCGTCGGTCTGCAGACTGAAAGGTCCCAGGTTCGATTCCAGTCAGGGGCATGTATATTGGTTGCGGGCACATTCCCGGTGGGGGGTGTGCAAGAGGCAGCTGGTCGGTGTTTCTCTCTCATCAACGTTTCTAACTCTCTATCTCTCTCCCTTCCTCTCTGTAAAAAATCAATAACAATATTAAAAAAAAAAAAGAAGGAAGAAAAATACGATGTATTGGTTCTTCAATTTTTAGTGGCAGTTCCTATATATTAAACACTCTGCCAGATGGCGGGCTTAAAGATTAAGTCAATATGCTTATCACCGAGGTAGAGGCGGGAACTCGGAGGCCATGGGAAAGGGTCTGCTGGGGAGTAGACATGGGGACTCAGGAGAAAAAGTCACTCGTTCTGCCTGGAAGGGACATCCTGCCAGCCAGGCCCGGGAGGCTGGGTGTGTGTCTCCCGGGAGCCAGGGCAGAGAGAGGGGCTTCTCCTTGATACCAAAGCGCTGCCCACCCCACATGAATCTTTTATGAGTTCAAAATGTATGCATGCATGTAGCCGAGACCGGTTTGGCTCAGTGGATAGAGCGTCAGCCTGCGAACTGAAAGGTCCCAGGTTCAATTCCGGTCAAGGGCATGTACCTTGGTTGTGGGCACATCCCCAGAAGGGGGTGTGCAAGAGGCAGCTGATCAGTGATTCTCTCTCATCGATGTTTCCAACTCTCTGTCCCTCTCTCTTCCTCTCTGTAAAAAGTCAATAAAATATATTTTTTTTAAATGCATGCATGCAGCCCCTTAATAGGACAGAGAGAGTGCACACGGATACTAAAAACCCCACAATGCATCGCTCTCTCTTGCATCTTCGTTACTGACCTCCGTGTAAAGCCTCACCCTGGCTCTGCCCCTGCGCTGCTGCTCCCCCTCCTTGTCCTCCTGGAGTGACCCTTGTCCAGGAGCCCAGGGTAGGCCTTTGGGGGTCACCTCCCACTCTCCCTCTTCCTCATCCTCCACACGAACCACAGCCGGTTCCCTCAAGACACATGGGTGTCCTGGCCCATGACTCGCAGTCACGTGGCCACCACAGGGCTCAGCCACCGTCCCCTTGGTGGGCTCTTGCTCCTCCTGTTTGTCTTTCTGTTGATCCATCACAGGTTCCAGAATCCAGATCTGACTGCCGGTGGACCTCAGCGGCCCTCGCTGGCCTCTGGGCAAAGCCTAGCCTGGTGAGCACGGCCCCCAGTTCTGGACCCTGCCTACTACTGCTTCTTCACTGTCCTCTGGCCAGAACCCCCTAAAACAGACGCCCACAGGCGCCTCCACGCACCCAGCAGACGCGTCCCAGAACGGGCCTGCCGTCTCTGGCGTGGGTGGCCGTCCGTAGACTCTTCTCTCTTCCTCGTGCACCTTTCCTGCGTGTTTAGCTGTAGACCCACCGCCAGGCTCACGCACGCCCCCCTCTGGAAGCCCTCCCTGGCTGCCACAATCCTGCTGTCCCCCAGCTGCCCGCCCTCCGGGGCCCAGCTGGCTAAGGATGTGAGCTGGAGAGTCCCGAGTGTTGGTTAGGCAAGCTGGATCCTGAACGCCCAGGAGGGACATGCCTTCTGGAAAGTCCTTCCTGCCAGAGCCTCCCTCTGCAGAGCCCTTCCTCCTGGAGCCCCACCCGCAGAAAGCAGGGGGAAGCCATTCCGCACGTCGGAAAAAGGCCAAGGGCAGGAGGAACGAGAGGCCACCAGTTGGCGGTAGGTGCCGCGGGAGCCTGAGCAGGAAGCTGGATCACAGGGAAGGTTGGGGCGCGACTGGGAAGCATCTGGGGCCCAGGCCTCCAGGCTCACACGCCAGCCATGCTGGGGGGTGGGGGGGGCAGTCCGTGTCCAGGGCCAGCCAGGGGAGGGGCGCCCAGGCAAGACCGCTGGGGGTTGAGGCAGGCAGCCTGGCAGTTTTAAGGCAGAACAAGCTACCCAGCCGGTGTGGCTCAGTGGTTGAGCATCGACCTGTGAACCAGGAGGTCACAATTTGATTCCCAGTCAGGGCCCTTGAGCAGGAATGGAACCCGGGACCCTTCAGTCCCCAGGCTCACGCTCTATCCACTGAGCCAACCCAGCCAGGGCTGAATTTTTTCCCTAATACCTAGGTGTTTGGCCCCACAGATAAGAGGCTCCAGTAGGCAGTAACATCCACAAGGATTTCTCTGTGCCTTCCCTGGGGGGCCGTATGTTAATGGGAGAGCCATGTCCGTATCCTTCTTCTTCTTATTTGTTTTAAGAACGAGAAGCGTCCTTGGAGGTCAGCGAGGCTTGTCTCTCCTCCCACAGTTCCCGGTTCAGGAGGCTGAGGCCCTGGGAGGACCAACTGAGATGACCCCTCCCACCACCACCCCCAAGAGCAGCTGGTTGCTGCCAGGATCTCTCCCCCCACCCTCACCCCACTTCCTCCATCAGCGCCCCATCCCTGCACCCATCCCTGCGTGGGTCTGGCGTATTTAGGCAGCGCACACTCTCTGGCCTCTGTTTGTTTCCCAGCCCCAAGGAAACAGCCCACCGGCCGCCAGATGTGCTGAGCTCCAGGGATCAGAGGACGTGGTGCCAGCCGCCCTGGTCTGGTGTGCAACCGGCCTGCCTGCCCGTCAGCCTGCCTCTCCGCCCACAGCAGATAAGGAGCCGGGGCGGCGGAAACTGGTCTCGCCCACATAAGAGTTCTCACCAGAAACAACTCCTTATGACTTCTCTGTAGAGCAGGGAAAACGTCTAATGACTGAACACTGGCTCTTCTTATCATCCTCCACACCACACTCCTCCCCTCTAAAGTCCTCATCCCTTACCTTATCCCTAGCTCAGAATGCCCTAGGTACCTTCCTTTTCTTTCTTTTTTCTTTTTTTTTTAAATATATTTTACAGAGAGGAAGGGAGAGGGACAGAGAGCTAGAAATGTCGATGAGAGAGAAACATCGACCAGATGCCTCCAGCACACCCCCCACCAGGGATGTGCCCGCAAACCAGTGTACATGCCCTTGACCGGAATCGAACCTGGGAGCTTCCAGTCCACAGACCGACGCTCTATCCACTGAGCCACACCAGTTTCGGCTGTACCTCAGTTTTCTTTCTGCCTCTGAACCTCGCATGGATGTGGGGTTCCTGTACATGCATATCCAATTACATTTGATTATTGTTCTCTCGTTCCTCTGTCTCATGTAGATGTAATGTTTAGACCCTCCCAGAATTAGAATCATAGTGTTTGTCCTTTGGGGGCATGCTTTTATTTCACGTAGCACACTGTCTTCAAGGTTTATTGTAGAGTGTATATATATATATATATATATATATATATATATATATATATATATGCCTAATATGCAAATTGTCCCCGTGGGAGTTTGACCTGGAGACTGGGAGTTCCATCACTTGCTATGACGTGTGCTGACCACCAGGGGGGCGTCACAGAATGAAGGAAGGCCCGGACCGGCAGTCAGAAGGCCCAGATCGACCCTGATCCCTGACCAGACCCTACCCATGCACCAATTTCGTGAGCCAGGCCTCTAGTGTATTTATAGGCATAAAATAAAAAGAATGGGGTTACAAAGAAAACAACGGACAGTTACCCACAGCGTGTTATAAGTAATTCACAGGCTTTGATTAACCTCTAAGGAACAAGATCCATAGGTGGATCTAAGAGTTATGATTTCAAGATTGTCATGAGACAAATATTTTACGGTATCCAATAGCAACGATAACGCCATATGCAATCTGTGGTTTTTTACTGATGACTAAGGCACCAAAGTCACATGCATGAAGCACTGACACAGTTGTGATTTGTGGCCTACACTCAGCATGGAAGGCAATGCTCCATTTCAGTGAGAAATTAGTTTAAAAAAAAAAAAATATGTGTGCATGCCACGCTCACAGACTCTCTGAATTCTTTCCCATGGACCTTTTAGGGACTTCTGCTCCACGGACCCCAAGTTTTTGATCCCCCGAAGCTTTCGTCTCGGCTCACAGGTGGGGCCAAGGCCAGGTTCTCCCAACTCCCACCTGGGCCCCCCAAACTGGCATGGACCGTGCGTGGGCTCCTGGACCCCCAACAACCTCTGTGAACCCCCCATCTCCACCCTGGGCAGGGTGGCTTGTGTGAGCCTATGAAAGGGAGTGAATACAAGGAAGACAAGTCCATGTTTGCTCGGAGAGCGGTATTGAACTTTGACAAGAAGCCAGACCCCTTGTCTTCGTCCTAGGCTAAACAAAGCTACGTTTTTCTGATATTATCGGTCCAGGTGTTCTCAACTGGGTGGATGGCAATGCTTTCATGGATTCACAAAGCATAGGTGATCAAACAAAGCCCAAAACTATCCTGGGGCAAGCATCCATCAGACGGACAGACCTCAGAGGGAAGGTAGGGGGAGGGTGGGCGAAAGGAGATCAACCAAAGGACATGTATGCATGCGTAAAAGCCTCACCAATGGACATGAACACTAGGGGGGCTGAGGACGTGAGTGGGGGCATGGGGGTTGGGGGTTAATGGAGGGATGAGGACACATATGTAATACCTTAATCAATAAAGAAATTAAAAAAAAAAAAAATGAAGCTGGGACGGTATGTGTTACCCGTGGGCATTCCCCGACCCTGGAGTTCGGAGGTGTCTTATCTGCTGTCGGTTAATTCAGTCCACCTACGTGACATGCTGGAGACGGTGGGAGGTACAGACTAGGCCTGTGGTCGGCAAACTGCAGCTCGCTAGCCACATGCGGCTCTTTGGCCCCTGGAGTGTGGCTCTTCCACAAAACACCACGGCCTGGGCGAGTCTATTTGGAAGAAGTGGCGTTAGAAGAAGTTTAGGTTTAAAAATGTGGCTCTCCAAAGAAATTTCCAATCGTTGTTTTGTTGATGGGTGGCTCTGTGGATGAATGAGCTAGACCCCTGGGCTAGACGGATTCCTCCGAAACAGAGGGATTATAACCTCGAATAAGTTGAGGGCGACCATTCTGGCGTTTCCTCCCAGCACCAACCCTTGTCGCCTATTAATGGCCGACGGGTGGTGGCTCCGTGAGGCCAGTATTTCCCATCAGCATCTCATTAGCCTCCCGGTCTCTCCTCTCCGGAGTCTCATTGTATTCCGCCCCGCCCACCGGGTGCCTGTTTCAATTAACGGCAGCGCCGCCTTCAAAGGCTCCTGCGTGCCCATGCCCCTCCGTGTGATGTAAATTCCTTTCTGCAGATAAATAATAAATAAATAAGTATCAAAGCTAACGAGGCCCGGAAGATTCGGGATGTAAACAGCGTATGCAGATGCTTCTCAGGGAGCCCCAGCGGGCGGAAGGCCAAACATAACGGCTTGGAAGTTTGATTAAGAAATCTCCCGCTCCCCCTTCCCCGGTTCCCTCCAGACTAGACCCGTGGTGGGCAAACTGCAGCTGATTTGACAGAAGCAGTGGCCCCGCACCCACCCAGCCTCAAAAGCGAGTTCCTTTCAGCATCAGCCCAGATGCGCACAGGACTGTGCTGAGCGGCTGCTCAAGATCCATCTCCAGCCCTAGCTGGTATGGTTCAGTGGATAGAGCATCAGCCTTCGGTCCCAGGTTCGATTCCCGTCAAGGGCATGTACGTTGGTTTCGGGCACATCCCTAGTAGGGCGTGTGCAGGAGGCAGCTGATGGATGTTTCTCTCTCATCGATGTTTCTAGCTCTCTCTTCCTTTCTGTAAAAAAAAAAACACAATAAAATATGTTTTAATAAAAAGAAAAAAGATCCCTCTCCAGGTGCCTGGGTCCTGTCTGCCTCGGGAGGCGGCCTACTGTGTGAGTGCCTGGGCACACGCTCACACACGCACACAGCTCACCTTGCAGACACACTCTCTCTCCCCGGCATCCGCATGCACACACAAATGTGCACACCCGAACTCATATGAGCACACACGCTCACACGTATATACATTCAACACATGCACACACGCAAAATCATACAGTCTCTCTGTGATATATATATATATTAACCCTCACTCAAGGAGATTTTTTCATTGATTGTTTAGAGAGACTGGAAAAGAGAGGGAAAGGAAAGACAGGGAGAAATATCGATGTGAGAGAGACACACCTCAATGGGTTGCCTCCTGCACACGCCCCAGCCAGGGCCTGGCCCGGGAGGAACCTGCAACCAAAGTACATGCCCTTGACCGGAATCAAACCCAGGATCCTTCAGTCCGAAGGCCGACACTCTAACCACTGAGAAAACTGGCCAGGGCAGACTCACCCACATTCCTACACATACTCTCCTCCACACACACACACACACACATGCTCTTACAGACTCACAGCACGCATTTATACACACACCTTCATACTTGTGCGCACACATTCATCCATGGGCACACACTTAACACCCACACATGCTCTCACATGCCCAGGTTCTCATCCGAAACCGACATCTGGGATCCCCCTCCATCCGGGGGTGTCCTCGGGCTGCGGGGGGCAGGAGGGGGATGGAGGATATTAAACTGTCTGAGGATGCTTACACTTTGCAATCTGCTTTCGCCCGGGATGGCGTATCCTTTACGGAGAAAGTCCGCCTCATTTCCCAGAAATGCCCATCTGCTATTCCTCTGGCGGGACGGGTGAGCCCCGTGATATTTAGGATATTGTTTTCGGGGGGCAGGGAGGGAGGGCGGATCGCACGGGGCGGCCCCCGAGATTACTCGGGGCCTGTAAGCCGCTCAGAGCCGCGTGGCGGCGTTTCCACGCGCGGGACTGACAATCATGTTTCATTAATTCGACGTGAAGGAAGCCTCGTCTCGGGCTTGAGGAGCTTAAGATTTATGTGAAATTAATAACGGAACAGATGTCTTCACATGTTGGCGCCTCTGGAAAAGCAAAAGGAGGCTGGGGGTGGGGGAGGGGGCTGATGACTTTGAAAAAACTTCAGTGCTCGGAGACGCAGGCCCGGGAGCTGGGACCCCGGGCGCGGAGCGGCGCCTGCTCTCATCCCCGCCGCACCGCTAAGTGGAATTTAAATGTCAGGTTTATATTAAACCGTCCTATTCCCCACTCGGACACGCAGCAACGACGGCTTATCGCTTTCATTACCACGACGTGGTGGGCATTTAAACGCAAGCTTCCGAGACAGAGCCGGCCCCTCGCACGCGGGGGGACCCCGGGGAGGTGTGTGGGAGAGGCAGGCAGCCTGGATGGCAGCTCGATTTCTGATAATGTAATCAACGATGCCTCCCAGGAAAGAAAACGCATCTGTGCGCACACAACGCTGAAAAAATAAATAAATAAAAATCAGGAGACCTGGGAACACCAGGGTGGCATCACTGTATAAAGAAGTTGAGCCCCCTGGCCCGTGTGGCTCGGTAGATAGCGCGTCCGCCTGCGGACGGAAGGGTCCCAGGTTCGAATCCCAGTCGGGGCACATGCCCGGGGTGTGGGCTCGGTCCCCAGGAAGGGGGCGTGCAGGAGCCAACCGATCCCTGGTTCACTCTCATCATGGATGTTCCTCTCTCTCTCTCTCTCTCTCTCTCTCCCTCTCCCTTCCTCTCTGAAAGCAATAAAAATAAAAAAAAAATAAAAAGTAAGTCGAGTCAGGAACCATGGGAAACATCTTGCTTCTTTTTTTCTTTTTTTTTTTTTAAGTATATTTTTTATTGATCTCAGAAAGGAAGGGAGAGGGGGGAGAGAGAGAGAAATATCCATGATGAGAGAGAATTATGGATCGGCTGCCTCCTGCACGCCCCCTACTGGGGATCGAGCTGGCAACCCCAGGCATGTGCCCTAGGCCGGAATCAAACCTGGGACCCTTCAGTCCATGGGCCGACGCTCTATCCACTGAGCCAAACCAGTCAGGGCCTGCCTCTTTATTTTAAGTTTCCCTCTTGCACGCATGCCTGGGTCCTCCTACCCTCTCCCCGCCCTGAGCCCCTGGAGGCCACTCCTGCACCAGGTCCCCCGGGCTCTCCCCACCCTCACTGGCCAGGCGCAGGGGCTACCTCCTCCTCACACCCCTGTCCACAAGTGCCCAGGTTCATGCTCACCACGGGGGATGCCCGTGCAGGGGGTCCTACAGCAAACGCCACGTTCGCAGGGAACTGACTCCTGGGCCTCACTCGGAGGCGTACATCCGGGGAGGATGGTTTGTAGGTGGGGATTGACAAATCCCTCATCATTCTCCAAACCCCCTCCTGGAAGATGCGGCCACTCTCTCAAAGCCCCTGGGGTTGGGGGTCCTCACCCATGGGGGTGCATCAGGCTTGACCTTAGGTTGAGCTGCAAATCTACAGAGCAGCTCCTGGCCGGACTTGATCAAAAAGCTCAAGATGGTCCCCCTAGACCCGTGGTCAGCAAACTGCGGCTCATGAGCCACATGCGGCTCTTGGGCCCCTTGAGGGCGGCTCTTCCACAAAATACCACGGCCTGGGCGCGTCTATGTTGAAGAAGTGGCGTGAGAAGAAGTTTATGTTTTAAAAAAAAATGTGGCTCTTCAAAGACATGGCAATCTTTGTCCTGTTGATGTTTGGCTCTGTGGGCTAATGAGTTTGCCGCCCGCTGGTTTAGACCAGGAATGCCTGCTCTCTCTGCTCCCTCTCTCTCTCTCTCTCTCTGTGCCGGGTTCTCTGAGTTCAAGGTTCCCGCCTTCTCGGACTGCTCGGCTGGCTTTTCCTTGTGTCTTAGGCTGTGGGCCTCTCTGTGCCTCCACCACGTGTTCACGGATGTGAGGACTCTGAGGGTGTTTGTGGGCCTTGTCAGGGTCCCTGGAACTGCCTCTTCTCCAGCAATGATTTGGCCATAATTTCAAATTTACGTTGTTTTTGTTTTTAATATATTTTATTGATTTTTTTTTTTTTTTTTTTACAGAGAGGAAGGAAGAAGGATAGAGAGCTAGAAACATCGATGAGAGAAACATCAATCAGCTGCCTCCTGCACACCCCCTACCGAGGATGTGCCCGCCACCAAGGTACATGCCCTTGACCGGAATCAAACCTGGGACCTTTCAGTCTGCAGGCCGAGGCTCTATCCACTGAGCCAAACCGGTTTCGGCTCACATTTACATTTTTTTTCAATTCTTTCCCAGCATCTCTTTCCCGGGGACTGGCTGCCCTGTGGGGAGGCAGGGTCGGGGGAGGGGACCCCCGGTGTGTTTCCGCCTGTTGCTCGGACACCGTCCATATTTTGTTCATCTCGTCTGTCTCCCGGCTTTTGATCAACATCCGAGTGTGTGTGTTCCCGTCTAAGGGACCGGCCACACGTACGCCACAGATTAACCCTATCCCTTCATTTTGCCGTGAGGACTCCATACAAGCAGATGATCCGCAACGAAATAAAAACACGAATTTAATCACAAGTAGTCTTGTGTGCCAAAGGACTATCATTACGGGACGTTGCGTTCTTCGGTCTGAAACGGCAGATTATATTTCCGAGGCTTATTGCCGGGGAATTAAAGGGCCCAATTTATTCATCATAAATGTATGGTGATTGCAGCTTTGCGCACACACACACACACACACACCCTCGCGATGACAGTATACTGCAGCCGGATTTAGTGCGTCTAATCCTTTGGGCAAGAATCGCATTCTGTACCCAAAGCTGCCGTGCCATTCATGTGTCCGTGAGACGGAGACACGGGCAACCCATCTTGGCCTTCGGATCCCCGGGTGGCGATCATTCCAGCGTGTCTGGTCTCCCTCCCTCCCACCCTTAGCAAAATAATGAGGAAGCGGACATGGATCCAAGCACGCACACACACACTGCTGCTGCTGAGAGACGGAGATGGAACTGCTTGCTGCGCACCTACTGTGTGTTCCAGGCACCGCACTAAGGACACACATTAGGTGTGACCTCTGTGCAGCCTCCTGGGACGGCCCCTGAGCCCGGTGGACTCCCAGGCTCCCTGGAGAACAAGAGAGATGGCAGCTGCATGCCCACAGCGAGTGCCGTGGGAGAGAGGCTGTTCGAAGGCAGAGGAAGGGAAGGACGCAGGAGGTTGGGGTGTTGTTGCCCCCACAGGTGGAGTTTGGAGCCTCCTGAGATGCCTCCTGGCTGCAGGCTGCACCATCTGCATGTCCACCGGAAGTCCCTCTGGGATTCTGGACGAGGCCCCACTTCCATGGGGCTGCCCCTAGTGGAGGGAGGAGGAGGGGGCGGGGCCTACCGTGCTGGCCCCCCAGGCGGGAAGGCAAGGACCAGCTGAGAGTGGTGAGAGTGGGCACAGGACATGGAGACATGGGCCCAGGAGACCCCAGCCACACCCGGGAGCGTGTGGTCTCTGGGCTGTGGCTGGGCCCGTTGTCCTGTGCAAAGGGAGGCTGGTATATGAGGCAGCGCCCCCGGGAGGCAGGCGGACAGCGTGCACCCAGAGCTGGGGGAGGGGAGAGGGGGGAGATGGGAGGCCCTCACAGGAAAGGGGATTGACCAGATTCTTGGAAAAACAATACCAGAGCTTGTAGCTGCCGCAGAGGGATTGGGGTCACCAGCTGGCCGGCGGAGCCTGTGATTGGCGCCTGATGCGGGGGAATTCCAGGGCAGGGGGCGCTTTGAGGGCTAACCCTCGGGCTCCTGGGCCCCCTGCTGGCCCCACAACATGCAGGAGGCTCTGAGTGTCCATTTCTCCTTACATCTCATGCATGTGTCTTCCAGTGTGTGTGTCAGGGGCAGGGGGTGGGGGGATGTACCGTGTTACAGGCATTTATCTCAGCCATGGACACCTCATGAGGGCGCACAGGCCACGGACAGATCCTCTCAAGCTCAAAGCCACGGCCTCCGTTCTTTGCCTAGCCCCGTGGTCGCCAAACTGCGGCTCTCGAGGCACATGTGGCTCTTTGGCCCCTGGAGGGTGGCTCTTCCACAAAACACCACGGCCTGGGGCGAGTCTGTGTTGAAGACGTGGCTCTCCGAGGACATGTCCGTCATTGTCCTGTTGGTATTTGGCTCTGCGGACGGGTGAGTTTGCCGACAACGGGCCTAGCCGCCTGCAGAGGGCAGGGCTCGCTCTCTGTGGGGCTTGCAGGGGTCCGGCCTGGGTGCAGAAGGAGCTGTTCCGGACAGGAGCCGGTAGGACGAAGATCAGCCCTAAATTTAGGCTCTAAATGACCTCTCCACCCCCCTAACCCCCCCACAGCAGGCCCCAGGAGAGGCTGATTACTGCTGTGTACTCCGTGCCCAGCGCAAGCTGCATAAACACTGACCAGATAAATAAACAATCGGGGAAAGAGACGCAGACACCCGGAGGCGGGGGTGGCCCCGGATGTCCGAGAGGGACCTGCCGTGCCCTGGAGGCTGCAGAAGCCAGTGCTGGCGGGCTCGGGGCGGGGGGGGGGCTCACAGCAGACCGCCTGGGTCGACACCCATGCGCCGTGCCTCGGTCTCCCCGTGTGTAAAGGGGTGGACCTCGGGAGCTTGTTTGTAGGGCAGAGGAGGGGATTGAGATAAAGTGCTCGGAACAGGTCCGGGGATAACGGAACGCACATCCACAAACCCCGTTACTTCTGCTCAGGCACCCGGGTCTTCGGCTCGGATCGGCAGAGCCCACCGTGTGGTCACAGGCCTCGGTCTCCTCTCCGCTGTATTGGAAATGGGTGTCTCAGATGTGAAGTGGGTGACGGTTTTATGACTGAACAGATGTGGGGGAGCAGGCCCAATTATACACGGACAGAAGCCCCTCTGAGGTCATGCATCTGAAACTTAAACTTCCCCAGAGTTAAGAATCACCTGGGAATCTTGCCTAAAATTGAGGCTCTGAAAATACACCCCCACTTTCCCCAAATTCGGGTTCCGTAGCCCTAAAATGGAGTCCAGGAATGTACAGAACCTTCTAGGCCCTGGGAGAACCTCCTAGGCCTTAGGACCTAGGGCAATGCTGGCTCTAAGGTTGGAATGGATGGGCTGTGGTTGCACATTCACGCCGCTAGATGGAGGCATGAGCCCAGAGAATGGTCTGACCCAGGTGCCTCCGATCCCGCAGGCTGCTTCGCCGGAGTGGCCACCAGATGGCGCAGCCTACCCGCAGAGGGAGCCGCTAGCCTGTTGAGGACTGGGGACCTGGATAACCCTGCCTTATAGAATCTGGGTACCCACTCCCCTTCCTGTTGAGGGGGGGGGGGGGGGGTCTAGCTCCCAGGAGGAGCCCTGAGGCCACCGGAGCCCAGTTCTGTTTCAGAGTGACAGACATCAAACCTCTGTCCCCATCAGAGGCCCAATGGCCAGTGGTCTTGGTACTTGATCCCAGTAGTGCTCAGCAATGACATTATTATTTTTATTATTATTATTACTATTGATTTTTCACAGAGAGGAAGGGGGTGGGATAGAGAGTTAGAAACATCAATCAGCTGCCTCCTGCACACTTCCCTCTGGGGATGTGCCCACAAGGTACATGCCCTTGACGGGAATCAAACCGGGGACCTTTCAGTCCACAGGCTGACGCTCTATCCACTGAGCCAAACCGGTTTCGGCAATATGTGGTTACGTTCATTTCTAAGGCTTTCCACAAACTTGTGAGGTTTAGTATGTAGCCCCCCCACACACACACATTTTCCACTCCCCCCCCCCCCAAAAAAAAATCTCTCCTTTTGGTCATAAATCAATCCACCGTGATGACCCATCTCTGGGGTGGATACAATGGTCCCACAGTGCTAGGAAGGCTCATTCCTAGGACGTGTTAGGGTCAGCATTTGTCTTGCTAAACAATGAACCACTGGGGATGGGACAAGACTGTAACTTTGGATGAAAGTCAAGGCCAAGTTTGTCCCAAAAGGGAGAGGAGAGGCGGGTGAATGGGGGCAGTCAGGTCTCGCGGGCCTTCACTAAGAAACAGAAGCACTCTGGGTCACTTCTAACCTGCACACCACCCTGAGCTAAGCTCTGTCCGTCTCCTGTTTCTGTGTTTTGCACCCAGTAAGACATGTGTAGCTTGAGGGTCCATTATACACCTCCTCAATTTTCACATCTGACCGTGAGATGGGTTTCAATTCCTGGTATTATTACAATTGGCCTGATTTATGACCAAAAGGAGAGATTTTCTTAGGGGGGGGGGGAGTGTGTGTGTGTGTGTGTGGGGGGGGGGTGCATGACATTCATACACTGCGGGGGGCGGGGAAGGGCTGGGGGAGTGGAACTCCCCAGCCTGGCCTGTGCCCTGTCAGTGCAGGAGCCATGCTATGGACCACCCCAAAGAGATAGGCCCCACCCACCCATCCTGGGCTCCTTGATGGAGTGCCCTCCAGGCCTCTGTGCCATGTAGGGACCTGCCAGCCCTGCCTCCCCCGCACTATGTGGAGGAGGCCGGCCCCCCCCCCCGGCATCTGCACAGCACGGGGGCCTGTTGGCCTCCTTTGCCCTGCACAGAGCCATGGGACCCCCAGGCCTGGCTACTCACGGAGCTGGGAGGAGGCAGGACTCACGGCAGGATCCATGAGTGTCAAGCACAGCCCCGCCCTCCTGTGTGCACCCACTGTGTGCAAAGCCATCTTGTGATGGCATGAGGACCACCTAGGCTTTTATCAGTAAGATTACTAGAGGCCTGGTGCATGAAATCCATGCGAGAGTAGGCCTTCCTTACCCTAGCTGCCGGCACTGACCTCGCATTGGCCCCGGGCACCGGGCTTCCCTCAAGCTCCAGCTTTTTGTCCCGAAGGTCGTCCAAAAGGACATCCGGTCTAATTAGCATATCATGCTTTTTTATTATTACAGATTCTTGGTACTACTACTACTTTACTATGGCCCATCTACTTCCCCTTGGAAACACGCCAGTGTCATTCATTATTCCTCTGACTCCTCCTGGTTGTGCAATCGGAAGCTGTAACTTTAAGGTTCAGTCAGGGCCAAGGCTGTAAGGACGCCACGGTGCAAGTGATAATTACCATCTATGAATTTCCAGAGGCCGGGCGGACAGTCAGTTTCGTAAGTACATTTCCTGTGCCTCGTGGCTGTTATAGAGGGCCATATTCCTATGAATTTCCAGAGGCCGGACGGACCATAAGAATTTCATAAGTTCATTTCCTGTGCCTCAAGGCTGTTCTAGAAGGCCATATTTCTATAGCCACAGCAGCTTCCGTTGCAATTAACACAGTTGGCAGTCCTTGTTGGGTGAGGAGCTAAGCATGTCTCCATCATTGGGTTCTAGTGTTTCTATATAACATTCCTTTGTCAGTATCCCCCCCCCCTCATCTACAACTCCCCCCATCTTTAGTGTGTCTCTCTTTTTAAAAAATATATATTTTATTGATTTTTTTACAGAGAGTAAAGGAGAGTGATAGAGAGCTAGAAACGTCGATGAGAGAGAAACATCAACCAGCTGCCTCTTGCACACCCCCTACTGGGGATGTGCCCGCAACCAACGTACATGCCCCTGACCGGAATCGAACCTGGGACCCTTTCAGTCCGCAGACCGACGCTCTACCACTGAGCCAAACAGGTTTCGGCTAGTGTGTCTCTTTTTACTTATTCGGAAATAGGACAAACTGCTTTCTTTTAAACTTCTCTCAAAATCATACACTTCCCTGTCCTTCCTTCTGTTAAGGACATTTCTTCTCAATTTCAAAAAAAGAAACCATAGAAGGAGCATTGTGAATAGTACAACCGTCATCTCACACACCCTCCGCGGTCATGACTGGCTGGGTTATTTAAGAACAAGTTTTGAGAGCAGCTCAAAGAATAAGTCTAGCTATGATTATGGTTAATTGTATTAGCAGGCAGGCAATCAAACACTGGGGTTTTTTTGTTTTTGTTTTTGTTTTTAAGTTCAACATCAATTTGTGGGCACTGGGCCTTCTCCGTGTCTTGGGATAGCTGTCTGTCCCTGAGGTCAGCAGCTTCTCAGCTTCGGGGGGTCTTTGATGTCGCTCCAGGTGGGGGCGAGGGTCAGAGATGGGCAGGTACCCCTTGGCCGTTCTGTGCCTTTCTGGATTTTCAGATGAGAAATGGGAATCCTGGAGTCCACACCTCTAAGTTCAGCTGCAGGAGGATTTGTTACAACACCTGACACGGTCCCTTCCAATGGGGTTGGAGAGTCTCTCATGGCTCTTTCCCAATGAACACCATCTCCTGGTGGTCAGTCCTGGTCTTTGAAGCTGAGTCTCCATCCCCTCCCCAGCATGGAGCTGGGCCATGAATGGAAATGTAGATTCCAGCTGTGCCGGATCCCTCCGACCCAGGATCCCTCAAAGCTGGTGTGTGTGTGTGTGTGTGTGTGTGTGTGTGTGTGTGTGTGTGGTTAGGAGAGGAGAGGTTGTTATTCCTCTGAGTCCCTCCGGGTTAGGAGATAACCAAGGCTTTTCTCTTGGGAAAAATGGAACGAAAGCCTGTCCTTGAAGACCCGTGTCTCTTTACGGCTAGCTGCTGTAACAGGTAAGCCGTGTCCTCCCGGGAGGACAGTATGTCCTAGGACATAAAAGTCAATCCCCCACAGGTGGGATCATGGGAATTCTAGCATCGTCCCAATCAGCCTTTCGTATTTGAAATAGGTGGGATTCTTTGTGTATCCCTGGGGCATTCCTGCCCTGGGGAATTCTGGGTCCTCCCAGGTCCAAGCAAAGAGATATTTGCTGACCTTTCGTTGTTTTTGTTCACAGGAACGCTGAGAAAGGAGCTGCATCTATTTATCTCTGGAAATTATCGCCCTCCCACCGGGTTAGCTGGTAACAGGGTATGTGGGTTTGGAACCACGAGATGTCTGGGAATAACTTTCTGCTTATTAATTCTCACCACAGGGCATCTTTTCCCATTGATCTTTAGAGAGTGGGTGAGAGGGGTGTGTGTGTGTGTGTGTGTGTGTGTGTGAGAGAGAGAGAGAGAGAGAGAGAGAGAGAGAGAGAGAGAGAGAGAGAGAAGCATTGATGTGAGAGAGAGACATCCATCTGTTGCCTTCTGCAAGTGCTCCAGTGGGGACCCAGGAATAAAGCTGTGCCCTTGACCGGGAATGGAAACCACAACCCTTCAGGGCAAGGGCCAACACTCTACCACGGAGCCACGCCGGCCAGGGAGGGGATAACTATTCTATTTATAGCTCCGAGTTCCTGTACAAATCTCCATCCTTGCTCACTGGGTTTCTTTACCAGGATGACAGGAGAATTGCAGGGGCACAGGCACGGAATTATAAGCCCCCCTTTATTTTTTATTTATTTTTATTTTTATATTTTATTGGTTTTTACAGAGAGGAAGAGAGAGGGATAGAGAGCTAGAAACGTCAATTAGAGAGAAACACCGACCAGCTGCCTCTTGTACACCCCCTACGGGGGATGTGCCCGCAACCAAGGTACATGCCCTTGGCTGGAATCGAACCTGGGACCCTTCAGTCCACAGGCCGATGCTCTATCCATTGAGCCAAACCAGTTTCGGCTCTAAGTCCCCCCTTTAATTTCATCTTGAATAATGGGCTTAGCTCCACTACCTCATCCGGTCTTCTGGGATACTGGTGACTATTAGGCAGAGGCAATGTTCTGTCAATAGTTAATTTAGTAAGTGGCTGACTCGGTCGGACCCATTATCTGTACTGGCAAAAGTCCAAAGCTATCCTGGAGCATCATCCGACAGCCAGTCTCAAGAGCCATTTCCTCGTAAGGAGGTCCCTTTAAAACGGACTCAGCATCTCCCTTAATCTCGCCCTTCTGGGAGAAGGATAGGCGGGCATGGCTGGTTTCAGAGAGCCTCGCTTGCCGGGCAGCGGAGCTGAGGAGCTTTGAGGAGTGGACAGAGGAGTTGCCCTTTCACCTTGGTGGCCGGAAGGCATCGGACTGGCTGTCCTTAGATCCTGGCGGATTAGAGGTCCCTCCCATCTGTGTACAAGCTTTGCCCGAGGGAGAGGGCCACTCGGCTGGGGAGGGGTAAGAACGGATCAAGTTGTTCCAATGTCCCCAAGGGCTTTAGTCATGTTCCCCTTCGGTGGCCATTTCAGTGTTGCCTGAAGTGTCCGTAAGGGGAGGGGGGCGTGAGGGAGATGCTCTCATAGTCAGAGCAGCCTATGCGTGCTTCTGTTTCTTTTCTTTGGTTAAATCACATTCCGTTTTCTCCAGCCCTTCCTAAAGGGACCGGCTTTTCACAATAGGCATAGAGTCCCGTCTCCCTTGTCTGAGAGTGAGCCTCGGGGAGGTCTCTGACTGCTTGATTGTTAGGGCTGTAAGTTCATGATTTTGGCAAGTTTGTCTTTTTCATTTCTTTCTTTCTTTCTTTCTTTTTTTTAAAAAAATATATTTTATTGATTTCTTACAGAGAGAAAGGGAGATAATTAGAAACATCGATGAGAGAGAAACATCGATCATCTGCCTCATGTACACCCACCACTGGGGATGTGCCCACAACCAAGGCACACGCCCCTGACTGGAATCGAACCTGGGACCCCTCAGTCCACACTATCCATTGAGCCACACCCAGTTTTGGCAACTTCGTCTTTTCTCTTTTGAATGGTTTCAGAGGGAGGTCACCTCAGCAGCATGTTAGTCAGAGCTGTAAGCTCTCCATCGCATCTTCCCTAAAATGCCAAATTCAGTAGGCGATCATTTTGATGATCCTTAAAACGGCCCAGAGGTAGATCTCAATCTTGATTTAACTTTTTTTTTTTTTTTTTTTTTAATCTTTAAAGAAATCAAGTGCTGGTTCATCAGGCGTTTCTATCTTGGTTCAATCCACTTTCAGGGGGCAGGGGGAGCCTCAGGTCTGGCTGGTAAAGGTGGTGGGATCATTCCGTGCATTTTTCTGGTCTGCCTCTCTCTGTTCCCAGAGAACCTTGTGCCCATTCTCCTGCTCTTTTGTTAGAACCCAGCATGTGTGTTCACCGGTCCAGGTCAGAACAGCCAGGATCGGCCCTCGCTGGTTTGGCTCAATGAATAGAGTGTCAGCCTATGGGCTGAAAGGTCCCAGGTTCAATTCCAATCAAGGGCACATACCTGGGTTGTGGGCTTGATCCCCAGCAGGGGGCATGCAGGAGGCAGCCAATCAATGATTCTCTCTCATCACTGATGTTCCTCTCTCCCTCTCCCTTCCTCTAGGAAATCAATAAAAAATATAATTAAGGGGGGGGGGGGAGAAAGAACAGCCAGGATCGTCTATCTTAACAGTTAAATGAGATTCCTTTGCAAACCCGTCGGGGTCATGGAGGGTTCGGGGAGGTCATTCGATTCCTTCGTTCTGTTCTGGTCCAAGGGACACTGTTTGGCTCCCTCTGTCTGAGAGGGCGCTGCCAGAGTCCTTTTTGTTCTTACTAGCTGATCCCGGTCTGCTTTTCTATTCTGAGTGTCCCCCAGGTCAGTAGGGGGCTGCAGTGGCAGAGGTGAGGAAGAGAGAGAGGGAGAGAGAGAGAGAGGTGTGCAAGAGGCAGCCGATCCATGATTCTCTCTCATGGTGGATGTTTCTCTCGCTCTCGCCCTCTCCCTTCCTCTCTGAAATCAATGCAAATATCTATGTTTTTAAATCCAGCCTAAGAATGAGTCTTATAAGAGTTTATTTGGGCCAAACTTGAGGATCATTATGTGAGAGAGAGGGGGAAAAAAATCTCGATGGTTCAAGAAAATGCTCCAGAAAATGGCACTTTGCAGCTTGTTCTAGACACTAGAATCGAAGCTGGAGACACAGGAGGGTTACAGGAAGTCCATCGGTGGTAGATTAAGGAGCCAGGGGAAGCAAAGTGGGGAAATCTCTGGGATTGAATAAAAAGTAAAATGGCCCAAACCAGTGTGGATCAGTGGATAGAACATCAGCCTGCGAACTGAAAGGTCCCAGGTTTGATTCCGGTCAAGGGCATGTACCTTGGTTGCAGGCACATCCCCAGTAGGGGGTGTGCAGAAGGAAGCTGGTCCGTGTTTCTCTCTCATCGATGTTTCTCTCTGTCCCTCTCCCTTCCTCTCTGTCAAAAATCAATAATATATATATATATATATATATATATATATTTAAAAATCAATAAAGTATATTTTTAAATAAAATAAAATAAAAAGTAACATGGAGAGACATCTACATCGGTGGGTACGGGGGCGTTAACAATGAGCATGTGCAGCACATAAGATGGGAACAAGACAACGATGGGTTCTGTGGTCTGTGCTCTGGCCCGTGCACCCTGAGGTGAGGGTCTGAAAACGGATATTGCTCTAACATTTCAAAGGGGGTTATCTTAGGCGTATAAAGGTCAGTAGACTCACTCAAGATAAAAACTGACTTATGTCCGGGGAGTTATGGTGTCGGATGTGACTACCCACCCTGACCCACTTCTAACTCAAGTTAGCGATCTTTCTGTTCAGACCATCCTATGTGGTAACTTTTTAAAAATACATATATATATTTTATTTTTTAATTTATTTTATTATTTTCATTATTATTATTATTATTTTTTACAGAGATGAAGGGAGAGGGATAAAGAGCTAGAAACATCAATGAGAAACATCAATCAGTTGCCTCCTGCACACCCCCCACAGGGGATGTGCCCACAACCAAAGTACATGCCCTTGACCGGAATCGAACCTGAGACCCTTCAGTCCGCAGGCTGAAGGCTCTATCCACTGAGCCAAACTGGGTTTGGCAACTTTTGGTCTCCGAGTGTGTAAGGCCCACCACGCAGGCCGCCCTCATGCTGCCTGGTTTGGGATATGGCTCCCTTCCATCCACAGGGGCCAGTGATGTCAATGAGCAGAAGCGAGCTGAGTCACAGGCAAGACGATAGAGAACGGTGGGGACTGCGGCAAACCAAAGTGCTCGCCTCACGGAAAGGGCGCGGCCGCTGTTTAGCGTTGCCTAATCGTTGCCATATTGCTGCCATGTGGACAGGGGCACCCGGGGTTGCCAGACCTTTGGGAATTCCTGTGATGAAACCAGAAAGCCCTAAGCTTGCTTGAAGCTTCCCAAGTTTCAAAATGCTGTTCGGGCTGGATTCAGCCCACAGGCCACGAGTGTGCAGGCCCCACGTCAGTGAGACAACATTTTCCGTCCTCACTCCCAGCTCCGGCCTCTCCAACTTGGCTGGCTCTCCGGAGGCCATGACAGGAGCCAATAGGGGCCCAGCCAGGAGGCAACCCCCCTCCCCACTGACCTCAGGCTCACCCTCCCCCAACGCCAAGGCTTCGCCCCGGGTCAGGCCGATGGGCCCCGCGCCCTTCTGCAGGGCAGAGGCCTTCCCAAGGGCCTCCATACAGGCGGGCTTCTGGCGGGCCGGCGGGCCATGCCTGCCAGACTATCCTGGACCAGTTTTAAACCCGCTCAGATCCGGGCTGCAGCGGTGTTTTCGGTTCTTAAGACAAAGACCAGACCCATTACCATGACACCCCCCCTTCCCGCCCCCCAGGCCCTCACAGGCAGACCACCGCTGACCCTTTGAGCCCCTAACTTCCCTCCTCAAATGGGCCTGGCTCATCACTCTGCCCCCTACCTTTCTCAGATGCAGAGAACGTTCTCCTTCGGGCATCTTCCCGGTGGTGCCCTAGAAGGTGCCCGAAACTTCTGTGCTGCCCCTCCACCCAGGCCCACCCCATGAACACTCCTCTGTCCTGGGCTCCTCAGGCCGCGGCTCAGAAGTCACTTCCCTCGGGAAGCCTCCCGGGCCCATCTGAGCTGGTGTAGAGGCCGCGGCCAGGTGTCCCCCATCACAGCCTCGCACCCAATGAATGCTCTCTACGGAGAGCTGGAGGGGACATGGGTCCGCACTTGTGTTCCCAAGGGTATATCTAGCACCTAGCATTATGCCCGGGGCCTAGGAAATGCTTATATGTTTGCAGAAGAAAAATGGAAAAGAGGGAAGGAAGGAAGAAAGGACCCTTCCCTGTATCTGTTGCATATCTTTTTTTTTTTTTAAATATATTTTATTGATTTTTCACACAGAGGAAGGGGGAGGGATAGAGAGTCAGAAACATCGACCAGCTGCCTCCTCCACACCCCCCACTGGAGATGTGCCTGCAACCAAGGTCCATGCCCTTGACGGGAATCGAACCTGGGACCCCTCAGTCCACAGGCCGACGCTCTATCTTCCCGAGCCACACCGGTTTTGGCGTGGTGTTGCATCTCTCTCTTCCCCCCCCCCCCCCCCATTCTGACCATCTCTCTCTATTTCCAACTTAAACATCTGCAGCCTGTCCTGTCTCATCATGTGCAATGCAGCTGATGTGTTTCTGACCCTGCCCCCCCCCTCGCTGACCCCTGTCGCCGGGAGTGCAGGCAGGCCCGCGTCCCTCCCCCGCAGAACCGTCCCTCCCCCGCAGAACCGCTGCTCTCTGACCTCAGACCCTGCAGAGGCACACCAGATGTTCCCCGCAGGGGGTCCCCTGGGCTCCGGGCCCAGATTCGGGGGAAGAAGGGGAAGTAAGGTCGAGAACTGATGGTGCAAGACGAGGCCTGGAGCAGCACGCTGCAGGCGGCGGGAGGAAAAACAGGCTGAGGAAGAAACAGAGGAGCAAAGAGCGAGCGGGGCGAACGGGGCAGCGAGGGGCGGGCCCGAACACGCCGCCCCATCCCCCCCTCCACCGCCAGCTACCTCCCCGCACTGCCAACGCCCTCCCAGCCCAGCCGGCCACATCTGGCGGCGGCCCTCCCTTGTTTCCGCTGCATCCAGACTTCCCCCTGGGGTGGCTGGAGGCCGCGCATCTGGGGCTTTAAACATACAAAGGGCCGGCGGCACAGGCAGCAGCGGCGCAGGCGGAGGCGCAGGGACCAGCCGGGCCACCGAGCCGGGCGAGCTGTCCCCTCGGAGCGCAGCGCTGAGCGGCGGATCGGGGCCAGCCAGGCGGCCACACACCTCGAACCCGAACCCGAACCCGAACCCGAACCAGAACCAGAACCAGCGACCTCCGGGGCGACCTTGCACGGGGCCCGGGAGCGCGGGGATGGAGACGCTCGTGGCGCGGGGCGCGCTGCGGGCGCTCTGCGTGCTGGGCTGCCTGGTGGGCCCCCTCGCCGCCGCGCCCTCGCCCATCATCAAGTTCCCGGGGGATGTCGCCCCCAAGTCGGACAAAGAGATGGCCGTGGTGAGTGGCTCCGCGGGCCTCCAGGAGCGGAGTTTAAACAAACTTTGCAGGCGAGGTTGGGGAGGGTTGGGGTGAGGGGGGTGGGGGGCTCCCGGCTGCACCCCCTCCTCCCCCGAGGGGCACACACCGTGAGGGAGGGGCTTCCGCCAGCCGCCCGGCGGGCGTCCCGAGCCAGCCGGAGGTGGGTCTGTTTTGGAAACCGGAGGGGGGCTTTCTGTGCCCCGCGAAAGCCTTGGATAAACAACTTGGAGATTTCCCGGACGCAACGGGGGGCATGAGACGCGGAGGGGAGGGGGGCCCGGGGGTGCTTGGCCGCCGGCAGGAAAGGAGGGCTCTTCTGTAAATAATGGGGCATTGTCTGGGATCTGAGGATCTGGCCAAGGGGCGGCTTTGTCAACAACTTCTGCACACATCTGTGGGGAGGGGGCCCGGCTGGCCCTGGGCTAGCGTCCTGGTAAGGCCTTTGGCAAAAGGGGAGAGAAGGGGGGTGTTTTTTTTTAAGCCCCATGGCACGCGATGTGGGTAAACTCTTGCACCCATTGGGAGCTTCACGCCCAGCGGGGCTTGGCTAACCTTGGGGACCTTTGGCACACATCTGGAGAGGGGCCCTGGGCGCACCGCTCCAGGGGACCTTGGGGCAAATATTAGGGGCGGGGGTGCCGTCGAGAGCGCATCTTCTTCTCCAGAAGGGTCAAGGGTTGGATCTTGGAAAGGTTCCTCGAATTTCTGCAACTTCTGCAAAGGGATGGGGGCGGGGGCCGCGGGCCGCTGGCAGGAGAGAGGCGGCCCGCGGGTCGGAGGGAGGGAGGGAGGGGCAGGCGCTGGAGGCCTGGCGCGTGGGGCGGGGGCAGAGGCGCCCAGCGGGTGGGAGAGCAGCCAGCCAGCCCTCCCTCCTGGCCCGGCTTCCAGCGGCGGCTCCGACGGATGTGGATGTTGTCCTGTGATTGCCGGCGTGCCTGCCGGGCACAGTGGAAGGGCACCATCCCTCAGCCTGTTAGCGCCTGGAGCTGGGGGGCCCCTCCAGATGTCCCTTCTCGCCCATAAGAAATGTGAAATCTTATTGCTCCCCGCCCCCAAGAAACCCCCCATTCTTCAGCCTGGTCCCCAGCCCGCTGGTCACCCTGAGAACCCTTCTCAGCTTGTAACATCCTTCCCTCCTTCCCAGCATCCAAGCTTCTGTCCCCTTTGGATAAATGGGTTGGGACAGTTTACATTTTTAGGGGCTGATATTCTTTAAAAAAAAAAAAAAAAAAAAAAAAAAAAAAATATATATATATATATATATATATATATATATATATATATATATATATATATTGATTTCAGAAAGACAGGGAGAGGGGAAGAGAGAGAGAAACAATGATGAGAGAGAATCCTTGATCAGCTGCCTCCTGCACACCCCCCATTGGGGACCACGCCCCCCCACTGGGGATCAAGCCCCCCAGATATGTCCCTTGACTGAGAATCGAGCCCTGACCTCCGGGTTCATAGGTCGATGCTCAATCACAGAGCCACGCCGGCCAGGCAGGGGGCTGCTATTCTTCCTCCTGGGTCTGGAGCTGGCTGGCATCATGATGTGGCTTTTGGTTAGGGGTGAGGGTGGGGCTTTGGAGCCTTGGCAGAGCGGCCCGGGTGCCCACACCTTCCACGGAGCATAAGGGAGCCGTCCGGGCTGCCCAGAGGCAGCGCAGTGGGAGGCTTGAGAAGCAGGCGCTGGGCTTGGGCTGCCTGGCTTCCGATCCCAGGTGCAGGAGCCAGCTGGCCTCGTAAGCCTGGCAAATGACCACCCCTCTCAGTGCCAGCTTCTTCCACAAACTGAGGGTAAATCTGGTGCCTGTTAAAGCTAATCTTACTCTCAAGTGGCACATGGTAAGCTCTCAGTGTTAGTCGTCATCATTAATTATTATTATTATTATTACTAGAGGCCAGGTGCATGAATTTGTGCACAGGTAGGGTTCCTAGGCCTGGCCAGCAATGAGGGCTGATTGGGGCCTATTGGGGCCTTCTGGTTGCCAGCCGGGGATGTCCTTCGTGCCACGCTGCCCCCCTGGTGGTCAACACATGTCATAGCGAGTGATCAAACTCCTGGTCTCTGGTCCAACTCCCAAGGGGACATTTTGCCTATTAGCCTTTTATATAAAGAGATTATACCCCGCATTTTCCTTTCCTAACTACTCCTCCAAACATGGCGAGGGCCCCTGTCGTAAGGTCTGGCTGCTTTCACCTTTCCAACAGTGCCCATCACATGTAATTTTGCGTTTATTTCTGTCGCGCCCTGGCCAACAGAAATAAATGAAGGAGATGACGGAGGCAAAGAGGGGTCGTGAGTAACAGTTCTGCGTGTGGCTCTGGTTCCAGACAGTTCGGGTCCGAATCCAGCTCCGCCTTTTGTGAGCTGTGTGACCTGAGGAACGTGTCTTCACCTCTCTGTGCGTTAGTCTCTTCCTCTGTATGATGGGGAGAGCAACCACAACCACATCATGGAGCTGCTGTGAGCATGAGGGCTCCATGCTGACGTCACGCTCTCGACAGCTATGACATCACTCAAGCGCATGGGCGTCCATGTTGGGGTTTGGGAACCCAGCAGCCCACCCAGTGCCCGTGGACCCCCGGATGATGATGTCCTCCTTCCCGTTCTGGGCTGGGCGGGGGCGGGTGGCCAGGACGATGCCGCCCCCCTGTGGCCGCTCACCTCCAGCGCTCCTTTCTCCCAGCAATACCTGAACAGCTACTACGGCTGCCCCAAGGACAAGTGCAACCTGATCGGGCTGAAGGACTCGCTGAAGAAGATGCAGAAGTTCTTCGGGCTGCCCGAGACGGGGAACCTCGACAAGCGCACCCTCGCCACCATGAAGAAGCCTCGCTGCGGCAACCCCGACGTGGCCAACTACAACTTCTTCCCCCGCAAGCCCAAGTGGGAGAAGAACGAGGTCACGTACAGGTACGGAGGCGGGGCTGCGGCCGCGGGACACGGGGTCTCCTCGGGCCCATCGCCCCGCTCCAGGGACCCCGTTGGGGGTCCTAGGAGGACTCGGAGTCTTAGGGCGTTTGCATGCAGAGTGCTTAGGAGCTGGCGTCAGACAGACCTGGACTCGACTCTCACACTTAGTAGGCATGAGGCATCGGGCTACTTAGGTTTCAATGTCCCCGGGCCTTGTTGGCTTTCCAACCTACAGAATGGGGCTAACACAAAATCTTCCTCGTAAGTTGGTTGGGAACTGAGCTGGGTCCCCTCTGAGAAGGGATTTCTCCATGTCCGGTGTGTGGTAACCATGTAATCACTGCCAGGGGCGGCTCCTCCTGGCTGGGGGCTTAGGGGCAGGTGGAGAGACGGTGGTATTGGTTGCTAATTGGTTATAGGATGGAGTGATCGGTGGTCAATTGGGGGTGACCCTCTTCGGAGGCCTGTTTAACGTTGGCCTCTGCTCTGTACGGCTCGTGCTGGATTCCAGGATGAGAGAGAGCTTGGCCCCCTGTCCCGTGTGCACTGGTTTTACCCCATGCGTCCCCCAGCCAGAAGGGGCGGGTGAGAGTCCTGAGACAAGGCCTGAGGATGTTGGCTGGCCTAGGAGGCAAGGCATTCTGGGCGCACTGTTCTCACAGGGAGCTCTGCTCACCACACACACACACACACACACACACACACACGTATACCTGTCTGTGTGTGCACACCTGCACGTTCTTGTGCACACACAAACGCATGTACCCCGCCGAGGCTGAGGCACACTCTCACACTTGCGCCCATGCACCACTCTTGCACACATCCATGCACAGGTTTACATACGCTCTTGCACACATGCACACACACTCTGCACACATGCACACACACTCTGCACACATGCACACACACTCGGGTGTGTGTGCCTGCTCACTCCTTTGCATCTCTCCCGAACCTCCAGGATCATCGGCTACACGCCTGACCTTGACCCCGAGACGGTGGATGATGCCTTCGCCCGTGCCTTCCAAGTCTGGAGTAACGTGACGCCCCTCCGCTTTTCCCGTATCCACGATGGAGACGCCGACATCATGATCAACTTCGGCCGCTGGGGTAGGCAGCAGTGGGGCCAGCAGGGGCTCAGCGTGGAGAGGGAGGGGATCCAGCGATCGGAGAGGCAGGCACCGGGGTCCTGAGAGCAGCTGAGATGGAGAGGAGAGGAGAAGGGGTGGACGCCGAGGGGCGTAGCTGGGACCAGACGCTGGAGAGCCACGTGGATGTGAGGCAGGCAAGGGGTCTTCCCGCGCCGTCCCATACAGCAGCTCCGACAGGCGAAGGGCTGGTCACGTGTCCAGTAGTTTCAACGCAGTCAGAGCCAGGTCCCGTGTCTCGGTCACACTGGCCACATGTCAGATGCTCCGTAGCCACAGGGGGCCCGTCGGGGATGAGCCGCACCAAGCGTGTTCCCGCCATCGCAGGAAGTTCTGCTGGGTAGCACGGGTCCGCCCTGAGGGACTCAGGGCCTGGGAGGAGGGCGGAAAGAACGGAGCGGTGTGGACAGGAGAGTGAGTGGGCACCCACCTGTGGCCACGGGCACCGTGTGGGAGGGTGGCGTGAACAGAGGCAGCAGTGTAGACATAAAGGTAGGCAGTTTAGACATTGTGAGGAGCGTGGTGATGCGGGTGGGTGGTATGGACCTGGGTGGCCACGTAGGCCCGGGGCTCAGAGGTGGGACTATCGGTGATAGACTTGACCATGGAGACCTCAGGGTGCTGACCACCCCGTCAGCACCTATCTGTTGACTTGCTGTGTCCCAGTCTTGGATAACCCCAACAGGATAGGGGAGGGGACACGTGCCAGGTGGGCGCGGGTGTGGCTGGGGGTCAGGGCTTAGGGTGGGGGCGGGGAGCAGCTGGAAGCTGAGACCCCATGTGTTCCAGAGCACGGAGATGGATACCCCTTCGATGGCAAGGACGGGCTCCTGGCTCACGCCTTCGCCCCGGGGCCCGGGGTCGGAGGAGACTCCCACTTTGACGACGATGAGCTGTGGAGCCTCGGAGAAGGACAAGGTAAGCAAGGGACTGCCCCCATGTCCCAGCATCCTCTCTGGTCCTCTGCCTGCCTCCCCGTCACCTAGCAACAAGGACCATCCCTTCTCCCACAACCCTGGGCGCCTCATGGACTCTGACGGGAGGGGGAGGGGAGTCACACGGGCTTCTGGTCTCTGGAGAAGGGCCCCGAGAGGCTCACCCCACCCTGTGTCACCGCCCACCCCCTCCCCCCCTCCAGTGGTCCGAGCAAAGTACGGGACCGCCAACGGGGAGTACTGCAAGTTCCCCTTCCTGTTCAACGGCAAGGAGTACAACAGCTGCACCGACGCAGGCCGCACGGACGGCTTCCTCTGGTGCTCCACCACCTACAACTTCGACAAGGACAACAAATACGGCTTCTGCCCCCACGAATGTGAGTCCTCAGGCCCCGGGTTCCCCGTGGTTCCCCGTCATCCGCGCTGCCCAGGCCCCCGGCCCGGCCAGGCAGCCAACGTCCTCCAACCCCCCGGACACCCTCCTGGCCCTGTCACTTGCATAATTCATTATTCACTTAATGCTTTCAGCAAGTCCGTTCCTTTTTATGTCTCCCCGTGAGCAACCGTACTTGCAAAGTCAGGTTTGATGTGCTAGTTATTTTTTTTTTTTCTTGCACACCTTAGGATGGACTTAGGACTGTTCGTGTGCCCAGTGGTTCTCTCTAGAACCACTCTGTAACCACCACCCCTCCCCCCGAGGGGCAGGATTGGGGGCTCGGGCACCGGAGAGAGAGGCTCAGGGATGGATGAGAAGTCTAGCAATGGGGGTGGGGACCGAGACTCAGACACTGAGGCTGGTACCCAACCTGGCTGGGGGACACTGACCCCTGGCATTTCAGCCGTTATTCCTGGTTTTGATGCCAGCTTCACTAGTGTGTGTGTGTGTGTGTGTGTGTGTGTGTATGGGGACTGTACCATCTGCCTCTCGGTCTCTTGTCTATTTTTGCTTGTGTCTACCTCTCTGTGTCTTGACCCAGTATTTGTGTGTGTTTGTCAGTGCCCAACACATACCATGCTCAGAGATTGTGAAGCCATATCGAGGGGAACATGTTTTGGGGTCAGGGTATGGACCTACCAATCCTTTTTAAAAAAAAACACCCCTGGCACACTTTTTCATCAGAAACCTGAGAATGATAGTACGTAATACCTTCATCCTCTGTCAAGTCATCCTACCCGACGATTCTGGAGATCGAAAGCCAGAAAAATGGGAGAAAACCTGAGCATTTTTCTAAATACTTCTTTCTCCCTCAACCCCGCAGACTCCTTGATCCGTACATGCCTTTGTCTTTTTGACTGTACCGCTGCATGTTTGTGAACCCGTCCGACACCATGGCAACTGAATACTGACGACCCCCACCCCCAGCCATGTTGACACAGGGTTCGGTTTATGCTTTTGGTACCAGAGCCCATGCAATACCTAGTGTATTAAGTAAGAGATGGAGCCATTAATAAATCAGAAATGTTCCATGGAAGTTTGCTCCAATGCTGCGTGCCCCCTCCCATGCACCAAGCCTGGCGATGAGCAAAGAATTTTGCCTTGATGCTCGGAGCGAAAACAGCTGTAACTCATACGTTTGGGCATTAGCCAGATGCTAGGACGCACAGCACGCACGTGTTTGCATCTGGGGGCAGATGTTGTGTTACTCAGCCCCTGCTGACTGCTGAGTCAGTGTCTGTTTCTCTTCATCCTCGTTCGAGGTCAGGATCTGAGAGGAGATCGGGGCTTCCTGGGCGGTAGACACGCAGCCGATGGGGAGTCAGGGGCGGGGCCGTTAACTCTTTGCCTTTCCACCAGGCATCTGGCCTCAGGGTGGCCTCTTCTCTTATCCCATTGCTGCTGGCCTTGCAAGAGAAAACCTCTCTCTTTCTCTCTCTCTCTCTCTCTAATATGTTTTTATTATTTCAGAGAGGAAGGGAGAGGGAGAGATAGATTCCATAATCAAAGGGAATTGTCCATCGGCTGCCTCCTGCACGCCCCCCACCAGGGATTGAGCCCCAAACCCAGGCATGTGTCCTGACCAGGAATCGAACCGGGGACCTCCCAGTTTATAACTCAACCACTGAGCCACACAGAGCCGGGCAGGTCTCTCGATTGGGGGAAAGGAAGCAGCGAGGATACGGGCCTGAGGCCCACGACGGGGCTCCCTCCTGGTCGTGGTGGAGTTAACGAACCAGCTGCTGAGGTCACCGCTGGCGTGGCGGCACGCAGATGGTCCTCGTTACGCGCCTGCGGTTTTGCTTGCTGGCGGCTCCAGAGGTGCACCATTGTGTAGCTCTGGGGCGGGGGAGGCCACGGGCCACGGGGGGAGAGCCCGAGACAGATAAGCCCCGGCACGGAATCCCATCCTCTGCCCCCAGTTCTCAGGCCTGGCCCCTGACTCAGGGAGGTCCGTGTGGACCAGAGCTTTCCAAAGACTCTCTCCCTCCCGCTCCCTCCTCCTCCTGCCTCCTGCAGGGACCGCAGAAAACCGCCTGGGGTGAAAGGAGGTGAAGCCTGGTGTGTGTGTGTGTGTGTGTGGGGGGGTGTTGAGCAAGAGAGAGATGGACATTCGCCCTGCTGACCACAGATGATGTACTTAGTGACCCACGTGGTGTGGGCATCGGCCAGGCAGGCGGACAGGGACCGTGGGACTCTAGCAGGCTTCCCGGGGGCTCCCTGCTGTGCGCCCCGAGTTCACCGAGAGGGTGAGGGTCCACCAGGGCCCAGGGGAGGCTGGGGCAGACCAGGAAGCCAGGGGCGGTCCCCGGAACCTCGGAGAAGCAGCTGCGTACCAACTGGTATTGGCAATTTTTTTTCTTCTTTAGTCATCAGCCAAGGATATTTTTCCGTGGATTTTCAGAGAGAGTGGAAGAGAGAAGGAAAGAGAGAGAAACATCGATGTGAGAGAAACACATCAATTGGTTGGGCCCCCGGGCCAGGGAGAAGCCTGCAACTGAGGTACGTGCCCTTGACGGGAACGAAACCTGGGACCCTTAGGTCTGCAGGCCGACATTCTGCCCACTGTGCCAGACTGGCCAGGGTGATTTTTTCAAAAAAATATATATTTTATTGATTTTTTACAGAGAGGAAGAGAGAGGGATAGAGAGTAAGAAACAATAAGAGAGAAACATCGACCAGCTGCCTCTTGCACACCCCCTACTGGGGATGTGCCCACAGCCAAGGTCCATGCCCTTGACCGGAATCCAACCCGGAATCCAATCCACAGACCGACGCTCTACCCACTGAGCCACACCGGTTTGGGCCTAGGGTGATTTTTAATATTTGAACGCTGTCTCCTCCCTGGGGAAGCCAGCTCTGTGTCCACACAGGGGCCCGGCTGAGTTCCCGGTGCCCGGTGGGTGGCCTCTCTCACACGTGCCCCCTCCCTCCCTCTCTCCCCGCCCCCCAGCCCTGTTCACCATGGGCGGCAACGGCGACGGCAAGCCCTGCACGTTCCCGTTCAGCTTCCAGGGCAACAGCTACAACAGCTGCACCACCGAGGGCCGCAGCGACGGCTACCGCTGGTGCAGCACCACCGAGGACTACGACCGTGACAAGAAGTACGGCTTCTGCCCGGAGACCGGTGGGTGCCCCCTCCCCGCCCCCTCACCCCGCCCCCCCCGCCTCTCCCCGCTCCTCCCCGCCTCCCCCAGAACACGCACGGGACCCCAGCCCCCTTTCCCCAGGACGGGGCTCTGCCCGAGTACTTAGCAGCCAGATGCTGGGACCCATCGCCACTTCAGCCCTATCAGTGCCTCCTGGCGTCGGGCCCGCCAGGGACCCCCTCTGCGTGGCCCACACGCTCTCAGCCTCCCCGACCAGCCCTTCTCTTTCTCTTTAAAAAACCTTTATTGTTGGAAGTATGACATACATCCCCCGTTTCCCCTCCATGAACCTCTTCCAGTCCTCCCCCCCACCCCCAAGGCCCTCCGCACCCCATTGCTGTGTCCACGGGTGGTGATGCATCTGTGCAGACAAGCTCACTGCCTGGTCTCTTCCCACCCCGCCACCCCCCATCGGCCTTCTCTCTGGGGTTCCCTCAGTCTGTCCCAGGCCTCTTCATCTCTGGGTCTCTCTTCGATCATCCGTTTATTTGGTTCGTTCGATCCCACCTGGGAGTGCGATCGTGGGACACGGCCTTCCTCTGAGGGGCGTGTTTCGCTCAGCACCATGCTCCCCTTTTCTGTCCCTCCTCAGATCTTGAAGTCTCTCTTCCCTGCCTTTCTTTGTCTGCGCACTCCCGTCCGCCTCTTCCTCCTTCTCCCCTCCTCCCTCCTCCCTCCCCCCTCCTCCCTCCCTTCGTCCAGCGGGTGTGTGTGAGCACCTCCTGTCTGCAGAGCTGCGGGTCCAGCGAAGGGAGCTGCCCCTTTCTCCCTGCCCAGCCCCCCCTTTCTCCCTGCCCAGCCCCCTTGCCTCCGGCCCCGCGGTCCCCATTCATGGAACCCGATGAAAGCTCTGCATCTGAAGCCTGGACCTGCCTCGCAGTATCTGCTCAGGCAATTTTAAAAATAAATATATATTTTTATGGACCTCAGAGAGGAAAGGAGAAAAAGAGGGAGACAGAAACATCCATGATGAGAGAGAATCATGGATCGGCTGCCTCCTGCACGCCCCCAACTGGGGATCCAGCCCGCAACCCCGGGCAGGTGTCCTTGACCAGAATCGAACCTGGGACCCTTCGGTCTGCAGGCCGACGCTCTGTCCACGGAGCCAGCCGGCCAGGGCTCAGGCAGTATTTTCTCATCTGTCTGGGTCCCGGTTTCCCTGTTGGTGAAAGGGGAGGGTGGCCTGGTTCTGACTGCACAGGGTTGTCAGATGTGGGGGTGAAGGCTAAGTTGGGGGGGGGGTTGTGAATGTCCAGGTCACGTCGCCGTCCCTGGTGGTGGAGGGCTCAGGCCGCTCACAGCCCCGCGTCCCTGACTCCACAGCTCTGTCCACCGTCGGCGGGAACGGGAACGGTGCCCCCTGCGTCTTCCCCTTCACCTTCCTGGGCAAGAAGTACGAGCGCTGCACCACCGACGGCCGCAGCGACGGCAAGGCCTGGTGCTCCACCACCGACAGCTTCGACGACGACCGAACCTGGGGCTTCTGTCCCGACCAAGGTACCGGCCGGCCGGCTGGCCGTGGGGCCCGCCGCCCGCACCCCACACCCACACCCCACACCTGGGCCCTCTCCCCTCCACAGGACGGCCTCCCCACACCCACACCCCACACCTGGGCCCTCTCCCCTCCACAGGACGGCCTCCCCACACCCACACCCCACACCTGGGCCCTCTCCCCTCCACAGGACGGCCTCCATCGTCCTTGTCTCTGAAGCCAGGGCCTGAGCCTTCTCTCCTCGTCTCTCTCCCCTCCCCGCCCTTCCCTGCGGCCCTCAGGGTACAGCCTCTTCCTGGTGGCAGCTCACGAGTTCGGCCACGCGATGGGGCTGGAGCACTCGCAGGACCCCGGAGCCCTGATGGCACCCATCTACACCTACACCAAGAACCTCCGCCTGTCCAATGACGACATCAAGGGCATCCAAGAGCTTTACGGTGACCCTCCGCTCGGGGCCGTGGGGTCTGGGAGGCCGTGTAGCCGGGATGGAGGGGCAGGAGGTGCTCCAGGAAGGTCCCAGCTCTCCCGGGCGGCAGGTGACCAGGGCAGGAGGCACCGGTGTTGACCTGCTCTGCAGGGGTCCAGGGCATCCAGGACAGCTACTTTTCTTCCCAAATCTCATCAGTATCCACGCCCCTCTTGGCCCTCTTATCTTTTAGGGAGTAAACGGAGACCTGAGAGAGGTCACTTCCCCGGGGTCACCAGGTCGCAGCCACCAAGTTAGGTTTTTGTGCTGCGCCAGCACAGCTAAGGGTTCAGCAAGCTGAGGGAGGATGAAGAAAAGACGGACAAAGAGAATACGCTGGGGTCTAGATGCATCTTCTGTGCCTGGCCGAGGCCACAGAACAGATCCAGGCTGCAAAGCTGATGCTTTATTTATAATCAGGCGCAAACAAGGAAATTTACAATGTTCTTGTAATTTTCACTTGTTTTGGCAGCATTTGCTGCCCCTCCCACAGCCCACTAGCTCCCCAGGAAGGATCTGGGGAGCAGTCACAAGATCAAGCTTAGTTATGCTTCGAGGGCTGTGCCCTCCACGCTGGGACTGGTTTGCGACCGAGGCTTAACCTATCACAAAGTTTAGGATCCCTACAAGGTTTAGGATCCAGGAGCATTAGCTCCATGCGGGGCAGAATTTCCCAGCGTTGCCATGGCCTTGATGACATAGGTATGCAGGTCTCTAGTTTTCCCGGACGATTCTTTCATTTGCATGTGTCATCGGAACAATATACAACAAGGACCTGCGACCGGTGCTTGCCTTGAGGCTGGAGCCTAAAGAGTTAGATCCATGTTCTAGAAAACGTAGATGTGTTAACGGTACCGGTGCTGCGTGGACCACGCCGAAAGAGTGCACGTGGTGCTTGAGCCGAGAGGCTGGGGGAGCCAGGGGTGAACTTGAACCCGTGATGGAGGGGGAGGCACCGGGCTGCCTGCTGCCTCTGCCCCTCGCCGGCCCTGAGAGACGGAGCCAGTCTTCGCCTCTCTGGACTCAGTTTCCTCACCTGTGAAGTGGGAGTGATAGCGATGCCTGCCTCCCAGGGGTGAAGTGGGGACCGACTCATGGTGATGTGTATGAAGGGCGAAGGTCCATGGGGTTCTGGCTTCTCTCCGCTCCCCTCTCCCCACGTCCAGGCAGCGTCTCCCTGTCCTCCCCGGCTTACACGAAGGCCAACATAGTGTTTCGTGGGAGCCTAGGGGGAGAACCCCTGGGGCTGGGGGAGAGTCTGAGGTCAGGTGTCCTCCCCCAGGGCCCAACCCGGACACTGACACCGGCCCCGGCCCCTCCCCCACGCTGGGGCCCGTCACTCCCGAGATCTGCACCCAAGACATTGTCTTCGACGGCATTGCTCAGATCCGCGGGGAGATCTTCTTCTTCAAGGACCGGTGAGTGGGGGGCCCCCAGCCCAGGGCCCCCACTGGGCGCTTCCTGGAAGGGCCCGCAGAGTAGGGTTTGCCGTGGGTCACATGACCTCCGGGTCTCAGGGGCTCACCCCCACAGGCATCTCCTTTGCTTTCTCCTAGCCCAGTGGTTGGCAAACTCATTAGTCAGCAGAGCCAAATACCAGCAATACAGCGACTGGCATTTCTTCAGAGAGCCACATTTTTTTAAACTTAAACTTCTTCGAATGCCACTTCTTCAACACAGACTCTGCCAGGCCTTGGTAGTCTGTGGAAGAGCCACTCTCAAGGGGCCAAAGAGCCGCCTGTGGCTTGCGAGCCGCGGTTTGCCGACCACTGTCCTAGTCTGTGGGTCTATTAGGCATGGGTGCAGGGTGGCTGGGCATGTCACTCATTCTCCTGGGGTTTGTGGGCGCTCGTGGCCGATGGCAGAGGCACAGGAGGCCAAGCCGGGCCGCACAAGCGCAGTTCAAGGCTCACATCAGGTCTGGGGGTGTCCCATTGATGGGAGCTCACATCACATCTGAGCGTGTCCCAAGGCCTACCCTCAGGGCGGCCCTGCAGAGTCAGGTGGCAACAGACACAGCTCTGTGCTTCTTTTTAATTTTTTTTTCATATATTTTATTGATTTTTCATAGAGAGGAAAGGAGAGGGATAGAGAGTTACAAACATTGATGAGAGAGAATCATCAATCAGCTGCCTCCTGCACACCCCCTACTGGGGATGTGCCCGCAACCAAGGTACATGCCCTTGACCGGAATCGAACCCGGGACTTTTTAGTCCACAGGCTGACGCTCTATCCACTGAGCCACACCGGTTTCGGTGGCTCTGTGCTTCTAACAGGGATGGAGGGGAACGTTAAGAAGCATCCTTCAGGCTGTCCCAGGCCTCCTCCCAGAATGGCCTTGACCTCCAGTGGCCAAACTGTCCTATGTCTGGGGAGCAAGTGACCACAGGGAAGAGAAAGGGGGTGTCCTTGGTGCTATAAAGGCCCCCACTCTTATCGACCCAGGGCTGGGACCCATCCCGCAGCCCTAGCCCTCCTGGATATTGGCAGATGGTAGTAGAGGTGCATTAAAAACCTATCCATCATCCATCCGTGAAAACACACATACCCATCCATCCATTCATCTATCTGTCCATCCACCCATTACCCATCCGTTATCTACGCATCTATCATCCAGGATCAGTTCCTCCTCCTCCTCTATCCACCCATCCAGCCAGCCATCCATTCATAGAGCATACTAGTTGACAGAGCGGGCTCGGGGGCCAGACGGCCTGGGTTAGACTTCCAGACCTATTGCTTACCGGTGGCCTGATCATAGTTAATTAGGTATCTTTACCTTAGTTTCCTCATCTGTGAAATGGGACATATTTCCCCACCTGTCTCAGGGCTGCTGTAAGGGTTAAGTGAGCTCCGCCCGAGGAACAACACCTGGCACAGCGTCTGTGTGTCCCATTGTGCCAGCTGGTATCACCAACAACTAATCACTAGGCATCCGTGGTGCCAAGTACTTGGTTAGGCTTGAGGAGCTGGGGGCGGGGGACGGGGTGTAGAGGAGCTGTGGGTAGTCAGGCTACTTAATGCCAAGATCCGTGTTCTCAGAGGGGTCCATGGGCCTTCTACCCTAACCCCCCTAGGGCTGTGGTCGGCAAACCGCGGCTCGAGAGCCACATGCGGCTCTTTGGCCTCTTGAGTGTGGCTCTTCTACAAAATACCACGGCCTGGGCGAACCTATTTTGAAGACGTGGCGTTCGAATAAGTTTAAGTTTAAAAAAAAAAATTGGCTCTCAAAAGAAATTCCAGTCGTTGTCCTGCTGATATTTGGCTCTGCGGACTAATGTGTTTTCCGACCACGGCCCTAGGGTGTCCGTGTGAAAAGTGTGGGTGTCTGCCCCACCCCCAGGCCCTGTGCCTGTGATCTCCGGGAGGGGGCCCCAGGAGTCTGCATTGGAGCACATCCCCCGGATGACTCCGATGCACGTTCAAGTCGAGCATCGCGTGCCTGGTTTGGGAAACTGAGGCAGAGAACCTCGACAGCAGCCCAGGGCAGAACGAAAGACGCGGCTGCAGAAGCACCCATGCGTCAGAGGCTTTGTGGGCACATCCAGGGCAGGGCGGCGGTGGCGAGAAGGCAGCCCTCGGAGGGGCCTGTGAGGAGACCGGGACTCAGATGGACGGCGTGGTGCAGGGGCTGACCGGTCGGGAGGGTGCATAGACGGGGGGGAACCGCCAGGGCAAAGCCAACAGAGGTGCGTGAGCTCCTGGCTGCTGCCGGGAGGAGCCGAGAGCCTGGTGGGCCTGGCTGGCCGGCCGTCTGTCCGTCCGTTTTGGGGAAGGGCCGCCTCCACTCCACCGTCCCCCTCCTCCCCTCCCCTCAGGTTCATCTGGCGGACAGTGAGGTTGGGCGAGAAGCCCACGGGGCCCCTGCTGGTGGCCACGTTCTGGCCTGAGCTTCCGGAGAAGATCGACGCCGTGTACGAGGCCCCTCAGGAGGAGAAGGCCGTGTTTTTCGCAGGTGCGTGGGAAGCGGCCTGCCGGCCCTCGGCCCCTCGGGGCTCTGCCTCCCGGTCCCCGGGCACCTGGGGGTGCTCCCTTCCTCCGCGTTAGGGACCCGTTCTTCCCACCACCACCTCCGGAAGCGTGGGCTTCGTCCGGGAGGCTGGCTCCGGCCCCAGCATCGGAGAGCACCGGCCCCCGGAGCAAGCATGGAGTAACCTGAGCTCTCTCTCCCTCCTTCTGACCCCTTTTCCAGAAGGAACACCGCAGTTGCGTGGCGCTGTCTCTAACGCCAGCAAGAGCCTCCAGCAGGCAACAGCTTTAGTTGGAATTGAAAAAACACACACATAATTTGCTTTTATTTTTAAACTTTAAAATGAACATTTAAATATATATATATTTTATTGATTTTTCCACGTCGAGGAAGAGAGAGGGATAGAGAGCTAGAAACATCGATGAGAGCGAAACATCCATCAGCTGCCTCCTGCACTCCTCCTCCTCCCCCCCACCCAGTAGGGATGTGCCTGCAACCCAGGCACATGCCCTTGACAGGAATCGAACCTGGGAACCCTTCAGTCCGCAGGCTGATGCTCTATCCACTGAGCCAAACCGGCCTCGGCTAAAATGCACATGTTTTTAAAACATTTCAAATGGAATTTTCCTTAAAAGTAAGTACTTATATAAGGAGTCTCTAGAAGTGGTCGAAATCGTCAAGAGAGGATCACGTGGCTGGTGTGGGGAGCCCTGTTTTTATCCAGCGTGGATGTGAGCACCTGCCACAGGCGGGGGATCCAGGCCCTGCCCTCACAGAGCTCACACACCGGCTGTCACGGGGCTGCCATCAGCGTTGGGACTCAGGAGGGAGGACCGGCAGGTGTGAGCTGGAGCACAGAGGCAGCTTACCTATTCCACTGGCCCACTCCCAGGCCCCTTTGCCCCAGGAATCGTGGGCTGTGGCCAGGGCGCTGCTGGTCCCCAGGGCTGCTGTGCACAGAGTAGAAAAAGGTGCCCCCACGTGGCAGGCGTGGCACCCACAGAACGTGGCTGGTGAGTGGAGTGAGGGCTGGATCCCTTTCCAGTCCCCTCCTCGGCCAGCCACCTTCTGTAACCAACTGTCACCCCGTCCACCGGGGCCCTGGCCGGGGCTCTGACCCCAGGCACGTCCCTGTGACAGTGGCCACCTCGGGGTTCCCCCGGCAGACCGCTGAGGGGAGGAACGAGCCAGCTGGCCCCTGACCTGCTCTTGGCTTCCACCCCAGGCGATGAGTACTGGGTCTACTCGGCCAGCACCCTGGAGCCCGGGTACCCCAAGCCGCTGACCAGCCTGGGGCTGCCCCCCAGCGTGAAGCGAGTGGACGCCGCCTTCAACTGGAGCAAGAACAAGAAGACGTACATCTTTGCGGGGAAGAAGTTCTGGAGGTAAGGGGGCCGCGGAGCCGGCGGCGTGGCCACGGACGTGGCAGCTGCATGCCTCCGGGGTCACGTGCGGAGGCTGGTGGGCCCTGGATGTCCCCTCTCTGGCCACCCCTTGGAGAAGCCACCGAGGGAGGACGTAGGCGTCTGATGAGCACAATTCTGGTTAGAACCACCTTCCCCTTCTCAGAATTCTTTATTTGTTGATTGATTGATGATTGATTGATTGATTAAGGTATCACATATTTGTCCTCAGCCCCCCATTCCAATCCCCCACTCATGCGCCCACCCCCCCTATTGTCCTTGACCACTGGTTAGGCTCCTAAGTCCTTTGGTGGATCTCTCCCTTTTATCCCCATTCTCCCTCTGAGGTCCAACAGTCTGACCATGGCTCCTTCTCTCCGGGTCTGTTCTTGTTCATCCGTCTATGTTGCTCACCATTTCCCCCGGATGTGTGAGATCATGTCCTACCGGAAATACGCTTATACGCATCAAAAATGGGACAAGCACTAATCTTATGCTGAAAGGCATGTGAATCCGTCTGTAGTGAGCTTCTTTCTGGGCCACCCGATCTTTTGAGACCCAGTTTCGATGGTGGGCCCCTGTCTGGTCTGGAGCTCCCCGGTTTGGGATGATTCGCTGCAGGAAGGGTAATGAAAAGAAAGGCGGCAGCTTCTCCCACAGACACCCTTCCGAGGGCTTTGGGAGAAGATGGATGCTCTTCGCATTCCCGCTTCACAGAGGAGGACCCTTGGGCTCAGAGAGGTTCAGTATGGAGCTCAAAGTCACACAGCCAGGGAGTGGCAGTGTGGGCTTTGGACTCTGGAATTCTGGGTCCCAGAGGACATGCTGTTTTTCACTGTTCTACATTGTGCCCCCAAAATAGTGGGGGGTTGGGGGGGGTGTCTCAAGCAATGGGGTGGAAGAGGCAGGGATGGGAGAAGGCAACATACGATGAAGACTGAGAAATGGGTGCACCTGCTTCTCCCAGCATCCGAATCAGAGCCCAGCTTGCCGGCAGGTAGCTCTCTGCTCCAGGTTCTCTAGAAGGAAGGGTCAGTTCTGAGAGGTCAGGGTCAAGGTGCAGGGGCAGCGGCCCCATCGCTAGGAATGGTCGGTGAGCAGCAGCCTCGGGGTGACTGCATGTTGTGCTCGTTCCCAGGGAAGGACACTGTGGTTCACGGGTGTGTTGTTGGCCACAGAGCCAGGATTGTACCTGCCTTTCCTGTCCCCTCCCCCTGGGGCCCCTCCATGGCTCCCTAAGGGCCATGGGGTCAGGGGGAGGAGGTGATTGTGCAAGGATGGGTGGCAGAGTGTCCTCACCCACTCACGTTCCTCTGTGGCTGCCTCCGGCCCTGGGTCTGTCGTTCCTGAAACAATTCTGCTTTCTTCCCAAGGGCCCTCTCCTCTCCCCCTTTCCCCGCCCCCGGCTGCCCAGGCATCCAGAGGGTGGAATTCCAGACAGGCTGCTAAGACACTTAGCAGCTTAAGCTGATGGATATCTCCGAAAGAAAGCAGCCCGCCAGGAAACCGCAGGGCGGGCTCTCCGCCCACAGGCCATGAAACCCTCCCAGGCTCACGAGGGCTGCCCGATCCCGCGTGGTGCGCTCCGCGTCTCCTGGCCTTAGCATGTGGGAGAGCTGTGCTGTGCACCCTGGGATTAACCTGCACGGTGACCTCGCTGTCTGGGTCGAGATCAGCCCCCAGGACACACACTGTCATCTCCACGGGACAGATGAAAAGGCAGCACTATGTCCCCGCCAGCCAGGGAGCGTGTGGTGTGGGCACACCGCGTCCAATGCCCGTCCCATTGCCATGGGCATCAACATTTGTAGAGGAGCTAATATGTCCCAGTAACCTGCCAGCTACGGGGAGAGGCCCTGTGCGAGTGTTCTTGTCTTTGGTGTTCGCACGAATCCACACATTCGAGGAAATAGAACCCCATCTTCCAGCTGGTAAAATCGAGGCTCAGAGAGGCCTGGGCTGGACTCCCCCTTAGAAGCTGGGAACTCTTTAAAAAAAAACAAACATATATATATATATATATATATATATATATATATATATATATATAAATATATAAATATATATATATATTATTGATTTTTTACAGAGAGGAAGGGAAGGGAGAGGGAGAGAGTCAGAAACATCCATGAGCCGGGACCGGTTTGGCTCAATGGATATAGCATCTGCTTGGGGACTGAAGGGTCCCAGGTTTGATTCCGGTCAAGGGCATGTATCTTGGTTGCGGGCATATCCCCAGTAGGGGGTGTGCAAGAGGCAGCTGATTGATGACTCTCTCTCATTGATGTTTCTAACTCTCTATCTCTCTCCCTTCCTCTCTGTACAAAATCAATAAAATATATTTAAAAAAAAAAAAAAAGAAACATCCATGAGAGAGAAACATCAATCAGCTGCCTCCTGCACGCCCCCTACTGGGGATGTGCCCGCAATCAAGTTACATGCCTTTGACCAGAATAGAACCCGGGACCCTTCCGTCTGCAGGCAAACGCTCTATCCCCTGAGCCACACGGGTTAGGGCCTGGGTACCCTTTTCAAGCCTCCGGTCTGTGAGCTGGGTATTCCAGGAACCCTGGAACGGAGAAGGGAAATGAACGGTTGTTAACACGCCGCTTCCACGTCAGCGGTCATCACAAGCTTGTTTGCATTGGCCTGTGAAGGTCCCGCCCTGAGTGAGCAGGGAGCTGGGGCTCAGACCTTCTCTGACCAGCCGTCAGCAGCCTCCCAGCAAGGCGAGGTCTGGTTTCCCAGGCCCCCCCCGGGAGCCGCCCGCGGGGCCCTCCCATCCGGGCCCGGAGAGGGGCGGCCGCCGGGGAGGCCCTGCCGGCTCACGGTGTCCTGTCCTTCGCAGATACAACGAGGTGAAGAAGAAGATGGATCCCGACTTCCCCAAGCTCATCGAGGACGCCTGGACCGCGGTCCTGGATGACCTGGATGCTGCGGTGGACCTGCAGGCCGGGGGTGAGCTGCCAGGGCCTCTGTCCGCCTTCGAGGGGCCCCCGCCCCCACCCGGGGCCTCCGTCCTGCAAGCACACACTCCCTCATTGTGCAGGGAGGCTGGTGGTGCCGGGGAAAACAGACCGGCCCCTTCAGCCCGGGGCTGGGAAGGCATCCAGACCTCTGACCTCTGCTCACTCACACAGCAGCTCCAGGCAGTCAGGCCCAGAGAGGCCCCTCACAGCTGCAGGGCCTGGGGCCAGGGAGGTGGGGGCCGGGGGAGGCGGGCCGGAGGCCTGCGGGGGGACCAGGAACATGGGCTCTGTGCCCTGCCTTCCTTCTGGGCCTCGATCCAGGCCCTGTTGACTTCCACAGGCCTTGTCACCGCCTCCCGTGAGCAGAGGGATGGCTCCGGGTGAGACAGGACTCACTCGGTCATGGCCTCTTGCAGATGTGGCAAAGGTCCCCCTTCTGCTCACTGTGTCCCTGGTCCCTGGCTGAACAGTGTCATCGAGGAGTAGAATTTGGGGTTTGAAAGCCATATTCTTTTTTCTTTTGTTTTTCTTTTTTTAAAAATATATGTTATTGATTTTTTACAGAGAGGAAGGGAGAGGGATAGAAAGCTAGAAACATCGATGAGAGAGAAACATCGATCAGCTGCCTCCTCACACCCCCTACTGGGGAAGTGCCTGCAACTAAGGTACATGCCCTTGACCGGAATCGAACCTGGGACCTGTCAGTCCTCAGGCCGACGCTCTATCCACTGAGCCAAACTGGTCTCGGCTGAAAGACATATTCTTGAGGAGGCTTTTGGGAGTCTCGAGGGCCCTGGAAGCGATCCAGCATGGCTTTTTAGAGACCATTTTAATTAAATTCCACAAAGATATTTTTTATTGTTGGAGCCCCTGTCGTACTCTGGCTGAGCACGTGGCCCTGACCTTGGCTTGAGTGGAATCCAAAATAAGACAGAACAACAACAACAAGAAGCCTTGTGTGACCTGTGGGAGGAGGGAGCGGCGTCCTGGTGCGTGGTCTCCAGTTTAGGGATGAGAGTGCTCCGAGGAACACTATGTGCATTCCTAGTAGCACGTCTGGTCTCCTTTCATCTTCACCACAGGCCCTAGGTAAGGTGACCAGACGTCCCACTTTGGGCGGGACAGTCCCGATTTTTCACAGTTTGTCCCGCGGCATCGACAAATTGTGGGACAAATTGTGAAAAATCGGGACGTCTGGTCACCTTACTAAGAGGATCTCCATTCCTCTCTTGAAGACGACTCCGAGAGCTGACTCCCCCCGCCACGTCCCTTACCCAGCCTCGGAGGGTCCCCTCTGGGTGAAACGCTGCTTCCCGAGGGCCCCTGGCTTTCAAAGCTCCCAGGAAGCTCCAGGGCCAGCAGGCCTGGGGTGCTCACAGCCTCTCCTCTCTTTCTCTCTCTCTCTCTCCCAGGTTACAGCTACTTCTTCAAGGGCAAGTACTACCAGATGCTGGAGAATCACAGCCTGAGGAACGTGAAGCTTGGGAGCATCAAGAACGACTGGCTGGGCTGCTGAGCTGGCCGCAGCGCCCGCCGGCCTGGGGCATCTCCGTCCCGCTCTGCACGCCAACGGGCGGGCCCTGAGCGCCGGGCAAGGCCCCGGACGGGCCTGGCGGCCTTCAGCTCTGTGGTTCACCAGCATTCTCACCGCCACCCTGGTCACAGGAGGTTCCGGAGAGTGACTGTGCCCTGTGTCCAAGGAAAGGCGCTCCTGACCCCTCCGTAGCCCACCGGCCTCCCAGGCCACTCCAAAGAGAGGCTTTGATGTCCTCAACGCGGCCCTGCCCTGGGCCGCCCTGGTGCTGCCCTGGTGCTGCCACTCCTCAGGCTCTCCCTCCTCCACAACCTTCTGTGGCTCCCAGCCAATGGGGACTGTCTCCAGAGGGCACTGGTGGCCCAACAGGCTGGCCTGGCCTGGCCTGGCCTGGGGGAGAGGCGTGGCCAGGAGGCCATGCAGACACCTGGCGTCCCCCTGCTGGCTGCCTTAGAACCTTCTCTGGGTGCACTTTTGTCCTTTCCATCATTTTTTTTTTTTTTTTTTTTTTTACTTTTTCACTTTGCAATCGCATTTCCTGCCAGAAGGACTCAGGCCTTCTGAAGTCCCCGGGGGAAGCAGGGGAAGCATCCCAGCCCACCTTGCGATGGTGCCCTGGCTCACTCTCTTACTCCAAACCTGCCCCCTCCTGTCCTCCACCGGATGGAGGAAACCCGAGCCACCATGGCTCCCTGCCCCGCCTTCCCCTCCTCGCCCTTCAACAATTCCCCATGGGAAATGTCAACAGTAAGAGTAAAGACACTGATTGAGTGGCTGTGTTTGCTCTGTGTTTATAGTCCCCGGAGGAGGAGGAGGAGGAGGAGGAGGAGGAGGAGGCCAGCACTGGCTAGACTTCTGCTCCCCGAAGGGCCCGGGTGACCCCTGAGAGGTCCTAGGTTATGTGCTGGGGCCCCTCTGCCCCGGGGAAAGCGCCTTGAAGCAGCAGGGAGTGATTCTGAAGCTGTAACTGCAGCCTCTTTGAATCTCAGTTTCTTCGTGGACAATAATCCCCATTCTAACACAAATGAACAACAACCCCCCCGGGATGAATAGGGGACCTACTATGTGCCAGGCACCAGACATGCATCATTTCGTGGAACCCTTGACAACAACCTAAAGAGAGCATGGCCAGCTTTTATTGATGCGGAAACTGAGGCCCAGAGAAAAGGGATTTGCCCAGGGTCCCATAGCTACTAGGTGACAACCCAAGGCAAGGCCAAAGATGACCTAGAGGAGGAGTAATAGCCCTCCGCCCAGAGCCTGGAGCAGCAGCGTGACCCTCTCCCCTTCCTCAAAAGCCACCTAAGTCCACAGCCGGGGGAGAAACGCCGCTTGCTCCCTACGCACAGCTTCTCTTACTGGGTCAGCTCCTGGGGGCTCCTCTCCAGGGAGGGTGTGATGTCACTGGGGCTGCTGTCCTGACAGGTATAGCTCTTCAAGCCCCGTAAGAACGATGAGGCGATTCTGAATTTCCTGAGGAGACAACTCTGCAGAGAAACAACATCTGCCCAGAGCCACTCCGTTGGGGCTCAAGGTCTGGGCCACTTTCCTAGTTCCCTGGCCCAGGCCTCCATGCGGATGGTTCTGCCACAGGTGGCCAGACTCAGGGACCCTTGCGACCTGTGAGCCCCCATAATGCCCCTGGAGGGGAGGGCTCTTCAATTGGGGGTCGGCTGAGACTTGGGATCGGCCCTTTGGCAGTTTCATGGGGGGAAGTCTGTACCACGGTGGTCCCGGCGGGCTGCCTGGAGGAGGCCTTGGGACAAACCTTCTCAGGGATACCACTACCCCAGCAATACCCTCTTCTCAGCCCCTGCTCCCGGGGTGGACTCAGCGTGGCCCAGGGCCGCTGGGTGCAGGGCCCAGGGAGAGGTGGCCTTAGGGTTCTTCTCTTCAGTGACACTGACATGACCTGGAACCCCTTCATGGTGTTGGGCTGGGGACATGCTGGGGTACGCTAGGCCACCTTCTGATTTCACCACCTCCGTCCACATGCGTCCAATGCCTGGGATGCTGACAGCTCTGGGCTCCGCACACGCTTGTGGCCCAACTTGACCTACTGGACCTACTGCCCAATTTCTCTTGGGCCAGGATTCGGCAAACTCATTCATCCACGGAGCCAAACATCAACAGGATAACGATTGACATTTTTTTGGAAGAGCTACATTTTTTAAAAAAATATATATTTTATTAATATTTTATAGAGAGGAAGGGAGAGAGATAGAGAGCTAGAAACGTCGATGAGAGAGAAACATCGACCAGCTGCCTCTTGCACACCCCTTACCGGGGACGTGCCCGCAACCAATGTACATGCCCTTGATTGGAATCGAACCTGGGACCTTTCAGTGACGCTCTACCACTGAGCCACACCAGTTTCGGCAGAGAGCTACATTTTTTAAACTCAAACTTCTACTAACGCCACGTCTTCAACATAGACTCGCCCAGGCCGGGGTATTTTGTGGAAGAGCCACACTCAAGGGATCCAAGAGCCGCATGTGGCTCGCGAGCCGCAGCTTACCGTCCACGGTCTTAGGCCAAAGCTGTGGGCTGATTTCAGCCCTGTGGGGTAGAACTTTATCTTTTTCCACCCCCAGAGGAGAACAGAAGCTCAGAGCGGTGAAGCGGGTAGCTGAAGGCCACACATCTCTCCTCCGGTGGGGATGAAAGATGCTGATGCCGGGAGGAGCGATGCAAGAGCAGCCGCCCAGGCCGCGGACTCAGGCCCCCCTCCTGCCTGCAGGCTGCTGTGAGCTGTCGCTCAGCAAGGATAAGCCATCCACCATCTTCATCCGACTCCCAGCCACGTAGGGCTTGACCCACTGGTCTCAGATTCCAGAAAACCTCCTCTCCCGCTCCCCACAACCGCCCACTTCGGTCCAGACAGGCCCTTGAACTTCCGCAGGGAGAAATGGAGCCACGGGGCAAGTCATTTCCCTTCTGGGGGGCCAGTTCCTCATTTAGCGAGGAGGGCCAAAGTTTTTTTTTGTTTTATTTTTTGTTTTGTTTTTACCTTCCTCACTATTCCCCCACCATCAGTCCCTGTTTCCGGTGGAACATTCCTGTTATTGATTTCTATTAGTCAAGACCCTCTGTTCTAACTGGGAAATAAACATCCAGAGCCAACAGGTCTTTTGTTTTGTTTGTTTTGTTTTATAATATATTTTATTGATTTTTTTACAGAGAGGAAGGGAGAGAGAGAGTTAGAAACATCGATGAGAGAGAAACATCCATCAGCTGCCTCCTGCACGCCCTCCCCTCCCCCCCACTGGGGATGTGCCTGCAACCAAGGTACATGCCCTTGACCGGAATCGAACCTGGGAACCCTTCAGTCCGCAGGCTGACACTATCTGCTGAGCCACACCGGTTTTGGCAATGCAGACAGGTTTTAACAAAAGCAGAAGTCCAACCCATAAAACCCACCCTGGATGCAGTCACTCCCTTTTCCTGAAGCAACTCGGGCTCACCCCTCCCATGGCTGGATGCAGGGCCTGTGGACCCCCATTTACAGAGGGGGGCAGCAGGGTCACGGAGACGGGGGTTTGGCCAACCTCTCAGAGTCAGTGAAAGCGATGGCAAGTCCAGGTCTGCCCCAACCCTGCAGCACAGAACTCAGGGGGTGCGTTGTTCTTAAAGGGGAAGCACACACTTCCAATGGGCAGAGCTGCATCTCCCAGGAAGAACATCCCAGCCGCACACCTAAGCGGACGGGGCGGGGCCAGGGCCCGGGGGCGGGGCCAGGGCCCGGGGGCGGGGCCATGTCCCGGGGGCGGGGCCAGGCCGGGCCGCATTGGTGATCTGGCGCCTGCGCAGATCCCGCCGCCGGGATCGGGCTCCGTGCGCCTCTGGTCCAGCTCGCCGGCTGCGCGGGTCCCGCGCTCCGATCCGCTCCGCGCGCGTCTCCTCCGCCGGGTCCGAGCCCCGCTGCGCCATGAGCCGGTGCGCCGAGGCGGCCGCCGTGGCGGCCACGGTGCCGGGCGCGGGCGTGGGGGGCGCGGGGCCGCGGCCGCAGATGGTGCCCCGCCAGGCGTCCTTCTTCCCGCCGCCCGTGCCCAACCCCTTCGTGCAGCACACGCGCATGGGCGCGGCGCGGCGCCTCCAGGTGGGTGTGCGCGTCCGGGAGCGGGCACCGGGCGGGGGCCGGGGGTCAGAGCGAGGAGGCATCAGGCGGGGGCCGGGGGTCAGAGAGAGGAGGCATCAGACGGGGGCCGGGGGTCAGAGAGAGGAGGCATCAGGCGGGGGATGTGGGTCAGAGCGAGGAGGCATCAGGCGCGGGGCGTGGGTCAGAGCGAGGAGGCATCAGGCGAGGGGCGTGGGTCAGAGCGAGGAGGCATCAGGCGAGGGATGTGGGTCAGAGCGAGGAGGCATCAGGCGGGGGGCGTGGGTCAGAGCGAGGAGGCAGAGGCAGGAGAGGGTCTTGGGCCAGAGAAGAAGGTGCATCCGAGGAAGGGGCGTGGGTCAGGGGTCAGAGAGAGGAGGCAGAGGCCGGAGGGGGACTTGGGCTGGAGAAGGTCATCAGGGGAGGGGCATGGGTCAGGGGTCAGAGAGAGGAGGCAGAGGCAGGAGAGGGACTGGGGACAGAGAAAAAGGTGCATCAGAGGAGATGCATGGGTCAGGGGGTCAGAGAGAGGAGGCATCAGGTGAGAGGCGTGGGTCAGAGCGAGGAGGCAGAGGCAGGAAAGGGTGTTGGGCCAGAGAAGAAGGTGCATTGGAGGAAGGGGCGTGGGTCCATGATTCAGAGAGAGGAGGCAGAGGCCGGAGAGGGACTGGGGACAGAGAAAACGGTGCATCAGAGGAGATGCATGGGTCAGGGGGTCAGAGAGAGGAGGCAGCCCAGCGAGGGGCGAGGACTTGAGATGAGAGGGTCTGGGGGTGCCCCAGTTGTGACAGGGGAGGCATCTGAGGGGGGCGTGCATCTGGGAAGCAAGGGCTCCGAGGGAGAAAGAGCCGTGGGTCGGAGAGGAGAGGCGTGTGCGGGGGCTGTGAGTCCGCAAGGGGCGCAGATGTGAGTCCGAGGATGGAGGGGCCTGGAGGATGGTCTGGGGCGGGAGGGGGTGTGTGAGGAGAGAAGGTGCAGGTCCTCCCAGGAGGAGGCGGAGCAGGCCAGAGGCCGAGGACACGTTTTTTCCATGCGTGAGAACGGGGTTTGTGAGAGTGTAGCTGGCGGTCACATTCACAGGAGAGTGGGTTTGGGGAATTAGTTTGTTGTTGGTTTGTTTAGGGAAGGAGAGGAGCGGGTCTGGGATGGGAAGAGTGAGAACGCAGAGAGCCCAGTCTGGAGTCGGAACAATAAGTAAGACTGAGAAGATCCAGAGGCATCAAGGGTAGGGAATGGGATCTAGGAAAAGGGATGGTGAGGGTCAGCTTAGGGTGTTTCTCTTTGGTACCAGTCTTCTCCCAAACACCCCTCCTAGGTTCAAAGATGAGAGGCAGCGGGGACATTCCTCCCCTGTTAAACATGGCCGCCCGCAAAAAGGAAGTGTCCCTTCCTGTCCCTTTTCTTGTAAAGCGCTGTCTTTCCCACGAACAGTCACCCTCACTCTCTGGACTTCCCCTTCGGTGAAGTTCGCGATCAAAGAACAAGATAGACTGTGCAAGCTCCATGTGTCCGGTGTGGTCTGTAAGGGGGGCGGGGGGGGGGTGAAATGTCACAAGTTCCTTTCCTTTGGGTTTGAAATCGTGTGACGGATGCCCTAAGACCGTCGTCCCGGGCAGTGGAGGCAGGCGGAGAGCTGGGCTGAGCAGCGGGGGAGGCGGGGAGCGCGATGACAGACGGGTGTCTGGTGAAAGAAGGGTGTGAGCGGGGAAGAGGAAGACCATGTGTAGTAACACCTCTTGGGAAAGAAAGAGGTTTGAAACTTTGATCTTCGTGTCTGTCAGCGGGGAGAGGTTCCCATTGAGTCTTAAACATTTGGAAACACGTAGACATTTAGAGACATGGAGTGACTGTCCCATAAGATTCATTGTAGTCAAGTCCGCCCTACTTGAATGAAAGTCTGTCCATCTACTGGGCGTCATATTTTTGAAAGAGGACCAGAGTGCCATTATTAAAAGGATTTGTATTGCACCTGGAGTGAATGACTTTTTTTAAATGTATTTATTGATTTTTTTTACAGAGAGAAAGGGAGAGGGATAGAGTTATTAATAGAAATATCAATGAGAGAGAAACTTTGATCAGCTGCCTTCTGCCCACCTCCCACAGGGGACGTGCCCGCAACCAAGGTACATGCCGTTGACCGGAATCGAACCTGGGACCTTTCAGTCCGCAGGCCGACGCTCTATTCACTGAGCCAAACCGGTTTCAGCAATGACTGTTTTTTAATAGTGTAGCCTGTTACGGTCGAGGGACTTCCAGACACGAACTGCCAGAGCTAAAGTACAATGGACAGATCTCGCGTCTTCGTCAGAGACGTCTCAGGTCCTGCCCTCTGTTCGCCGTAGAACTCTGGCCGAGGACTCTGCTCCGAACGGCACTGTCCTCTTCTATTAAATTGGAATAAAGTACATCAAAAGAGGAACAAAATTAAGTGAAGTCATGGGTGGAGACACCTGGTATTGTTCGCTGATCTTAATGTGGATCATTATGCTATCGGTTGTCTACATTTTTAAGGTAGTGCTTAAAATGGCCTATTTGTATGGAAAGGAATTGGATGTAGTCTGAGTATTTATTTAAACTACAGGTAGACCAGAGACACAAGATAAGTGTCAATGGCTTGAATGGTCTAGGTCGGTGGTCGGCAAACTGTGGCTCGTGAGCCGCTGTCTGCCGCTCTGTTGGCTAATGGGTTTGCTGACCACTGCTAGACTCCATGTTACTGTGTAGGTGGAAGCTGTGAGGATTAGGCAAAGAGGTAAAGGGTAGTGTATGGCAGTGCTCGGAAAACTCATTAGACAACAGAGTCGAAAGCCGCAGTTTGCCAACCACTGGTGTAGGTAAAGATAGATACAATTGAAAACCAATGTTGGCTGTATTACCCCGTTTAAAAGACGGATAGACTTCCATTGAAGGATGACGTGCTACGACTCACTCAGGCTAAATTTCACTTGAATTCAACTTTTATCTTGAATGAGGATCAGTGTCCTGCTCAAGGACCGTTATCACTTTTGCATCTCATGTCCGGGCTTCGCTTGGCCCCTCACCTTCCTTCTCTTTTTTGACTAGTTAAGGATCTGCTACTTAGGGGCATGGAAAAAAAAAAAAAAAAGTAGCCTGGCTTTCATTTCTCCCGTAGACTATGGGGGGGGAAATGAGTGTGTAGTTTAGTAATTGTGGTCATTTACCATATAAAACTATTTGTTGAATGCCTAAGATGTGCCAGGCACAATGCAATTCTCTGGAGATCCAGCAGTGGGAAGAGAAATAAGGACTCTGCCTACCTAAAGCTTATATCTCACTGAAGAAAAAACAAACAAAAACTAAACAAGTACAAAAGCATATAGCTTCATGTTTTTGTAAGCGCAGAGAAGAGGATAAGCATGATAGAGAATGCTGAAAGAATATCTCCCTACAGAGATGAGAGAGAACTCATCCAAATAGAACTATGATGGAGAATCCTCCTAATTTTTCAGAATTACTCAACATTGCTTTTCTGTTAAGTACTCTTATTTGTTGCAAACATGGAAGAGGCACAGAAAAAAAAAAAAAAAGTTGCTCCCTATTTGACAACGTACTCAATTCAAATCCATGTTACCTGCTCATTTTGAAGTTGGTGAATCTTCTAGGACCGTGGTCGGCAAACTCATTTGTCCACAGAGCCGAATATCAACAGTACGATTGACATTTCATTGGAGAGCCACATTTTTTAAACGTAAACTTCTCACGCCACTTCTTCAACATAGACTCGCCCAGGCCGTGGTATTTTGTGGAAGAGCCACACTCCAGGGGCCAAAGAGCCGCATGATATTCTGAAACCTCATTACAGCTTTTCCTTCAGGGTCTATGTGATGGTCCTTTCTTCCATTCAGGATTATCTCTTGGCCATTTGCCAGGCTGTCTTTATTTGACCTGCTTTGTAGCCAACACGCTGCTGCCATCTGTTCTCTGCAGAATTACAGTTCTCATTAAAAGGTACCCTTAAGAGATCGAAAAGGCAAACCATGGGATGGGAGAAACGATTTTCAATACACCTGTCGATCAACAAAAGACCATTCCAAAGAATAGATAAAGAACGCCTACCAATGGATATGAGTAAGACTAACCACCCCATAAAAATGGGCCGAAGACTTGAACAGGCACTTATTTTAAGAAGTTAAAGGGATGACTAACCCACACCTGAAAAACAGGCTCAGTCTATCCAGGACGTGCAAGTTAAAACCTCCTCGAGAGCATTCTCCACCCGCCAGCGCGGCCGCGAGGACTGACACCACCAAGTGTTGGCGAGGAGGTGAGGCAACAGGAACTTGCATACTTGTGCGGAGACTTGCAGAATGGTACACCCACTTGGGAAACCAGTTGGGCAGTTTCTCACAGAGTGAAGCATGCCCCGACCCAGCAGTTTCACTCCCTGTGATATGAACATATGTGTTCACACAGGGACGCGAATGTTAATCCTCATAGTTCAAAAAAACTTATAATATGGCCAACGGTCCACGAACAGATGAGTGGATAAATGAACTGTGATCTGTCCACACAATGGAATCGTACCCTGCCATTAAAAAGACTGTACCACTTACGCATAGGGCTGCCTAGGGGAATCTCAGAAATAGGAAGTGAACAAAGCCAGGCATAAAAGTCCAAAGGTGTGGACTTGATATCATTTATATGAAAATCTAGGACAGGCAAGAGTATAGTGAAAAAAAGTCTCAGTGGTGGCCAAGGACTGGGGAGAGTGTATTGCCCTCAACGAGGCACAAAGGACCATGTTGGGTGACCCGAATGTTCTATACCTTGATCGTGGTGGTGTTTGCCTGGCAATATACATTTGAAAAACGCATAATCTATACACTTCAACTAGGTGCATTTTATTTTATGTAAATGATGTCTTAATAAAGTTGAGGTTTTAAAGACACTAACAATGGCTAGAAGGGGACATTTTACAAAGGATACAGCCACTTATTTTCTTTATCAACTTTGTCTTTCAGACGTTCTTGCTTGGAATTGTCCTGCTTCCGGTCCGGGCCTTACTGCTTGGCTTAGTTTTATTACTGGCATGGCCATTTGCTGCGATTTCAACAATGTGCTCTCCTGACAAGCTGACCCATCCAATAACGGGTTGGAGGAGGTAAGAGATAGTTACGTCTAAATATTACGTAGGTCACCCTACAGACGTTCTGTTAGCGATCAATAGTTTTATCTAACTGCTACCTACTCAATTTTCATTACTCGTTTTTGTTTCTCAGGTGAGACTGTTCTTAATTGATCATATGCAGGAATTACTGCCCAAGAACAGATCATCTTTTGTGGAAGTTGTTACTTCCTAATATTAAAATATTTTGTTTTCTGATTTATTGCCAAAGAGTGATAGATGCCTGGTTCTCTAAGACCCGGTTAGTGTACCTGACACTAAAATACCCGGTTTCTTTTGTTGTTCTTCCTGAGTTTCCGCGTTTGCTTTTGTGCCTCTGTAATAACTACATACTTCAGCCAGTGATGTAATTAAGTGGGCAAATGATAGTCCATTAACTCATTACTTTAGTGATCATTTATTATTATTTTAATCCTCACCCGAGGATATTTTCCCATTGATTTTTAGGGAGAGTGGAAGAGAGAGGGAAAGACAGAGAGAAATATTGATGGGAGAGAGAGACACCTCGATGGGTTGCCTCCTGCACACGCCCCAGCCAGGGCCTAGGCCGGGGAGGAGCCGGCATCTGAGGTATGTGCCCTTGACCGGAATTGAACCCAGGATCCTTCGGTATGCAGGCCGATGTTCTGTCCACTGAGCCAAACCAGGTAGGGCTTTAGTGATTATGATTAACAACAATTTAATGATTCATCAGTAGAGCCAAGTTTTATTAAACATTAGCAGGGAGGCCACTGGAACTGCTTGTCACGCAGTATGTAATTAGCCTGGTGCTAGAGAATGGACTGATGATAAACTGAAGTTACTAGGAAAAGTCTGCCCCCCTGGGGCAGAACCCACTGGTTGCCACACGTGCGTCTGTTCTGAAAGCGAAGACCCTTCACGTGGACTCCTGGGATTTCATAGAAATCCATAGGTGGGCTTTAGGGCACTGTTCAACTTTCTGAAATTATGCCCATATTTTTTGTACACAAAGATCTGTACCTATTTATCTCAACCTCAAGTGAGACTATGTACCCCAAAATTTTGAGAAACACTGTTTTAGAAGCTTTTTAGGAAATAGGCAATTGGCTGTTCAGTTCATGTGTGAGTGAACAAATGTCAACATGGTACACACGGAAGCCCGTTTGAACCGGAATTAAATCCATGGCCCGCCATGCCCCGGGGAGAAATGATACCACCTCCGCCCTTGCCAGTCAGACTTCTTTGTTTTAGTTTTATTTTTAAAAAATATATATTTTATTGATTTTTTTACAGAGAGGAAGGGAGAGGGATAAAGAGTTAGAAACATTGATGAGCGAGAAACATCAATCAGCTACCTCCTGCACACCTCCTACTGGGGTTGTGCCTGCAATCAAGGTACATGCCCTTGACCGGAATTGAACCTGGAACCCTTGAGTCCGCAGGCCAATGCTCTACCCACTGAGCCAAACTGGATAGGGCCAGACTCCTTTGTTTTATAACTCAAGGTTGTCTGTCCTTAAAAACATACTGTAAGTGACATTTTTCATCACCCACTGATTCCTTTCCCTTATGTCCTCGGTTGCTATGATTAGTGGCTGGTAGAGACCCATAATAAGGAAAAGAACAGCCTAAAAGATCAGAAAACAGATCAAATAAAGGTAGGCAAAGGAAGTCCTAGTTTCTTCAATGGAGCCTCCTCTGAAACAGCTGACATTGGCGTTATTACACAAACACTAGCCTTTTAGCCGTAAAAACATATCTTACCTAGAAGTCTTTCGTGACTGTGAATAGCGGGCACTCTGGGATGTGGCTGTCAGAAGCTGCATCGCTATACATCGGAAATAGGACTTGTGGGAACCCCGTGAGAGAGGGCGCTTTTTTTATCACTACATCCACGGAGATCTCAACTCGAAACGAAAAGGGCAAGCAGGAGAGAGACGGTCATTTCCATGTGCCTCTGGGAAAGTCCTCTGGCTTCTGTGTCTCACTTCTGCTTGCTGTGGCGTCAGGGGCAGACCAGCTTCCCCAGTCGGTTGTTGCTTCAGAGTTCCTCTCTACCGCATTACGAGATAGTTGAGAGAATGAGGTGGGAAGGCTGCTTTCTAAAATGCTCATCGTTGTCTCAGGGGAGGATGCATGTATGATAGTATTGTATTTCCGTGAAAAGCTCTGTGTGTATGTACATACCGAGATGTCCGTCCCGTGTTTCCATTTCTAGGGAGTTTATGTTTTGGTTTCTCGACGCATGTGAGTCTGTCAAGGTCAGGGGCTGGGCCTTCCTTGTCTTGTGTGCCCAGCACAGTTCCTGGCACAATTTTTTTTTTTTTTAATCAAGCATCTTTAAAAAAAAATTATTTTATTGATTTCTTAAGAGAGGAAGGGAGAGGGATAGAGAGCTAGAAACATCGATGAGAGAGAAACATCAATCAGTTGCCTCCTGCACACCTCCTCCTGCCCACAACCAGGGTACATGCCCTTGACTGGAATCGAACCTGGGACCTTTCAGTCCGCAGCCTGATGCTCTATCCATGGACCCAAACTGGTTTCGGTTCCTGGCACAATTTGATGAATGACCCATCCTTTGGGAAATGTTAGCAGTTAGATTTCCAGAATTGTCTAAGTGAATGACAGCGAGGTAGTGGATTTTCTTAAGATTCTTGATGATGTCTTAGAAGGCTGGCTTTTTAAGAATTATTCCTAAAATAATGCCGAGGACAGTTTCAGCATGAGAATTCTGAAAGTGTTTGGGGAGATGGTGGTGTCTTTGTTACTCACGTGGAGATTCCCAGGGTACTTGCCTGGCAGGGCAGTACTGATTTGAATTTCTCAGAGGGATGTGTGTTGAAAACTCACTCTGTTCACTTTAGAGTTACAGAAGAATAGAGCCACTTACTAGCCATATGTCCTTGGAGAAAAAAAAAATCACTTCTCTGCACCTCAGTTTGCCCATCTGTAAAATGGGGATAATAATAATAAGTGACACCGGCTGTATAAAATTGGGTTGAGGATGAAAGGAATTAATATAGGTAGAGGATTTCAAGTAGTTCCTGGCAGAAAGCCTTGTTCCAGGGAAGTGTTAATTATGTTTCTTTACTTGTATTTTATTTTTTAATTAAAAAAATATATTTTATTGATTTTCTAAGGTATTTATTTATTTATTTTTATTTTTAAAAATGTTTTATTGATTTTTCAGAGAGAGGAAGAGTGAGGGATAGACGCTCTATCCACTGAGACACCCCCGTTTCAGCTTTACTTGTGTTTTAAAATGAAGTGTTCTGATCTGTTTGGGGTCCCACGCGGTGTTTTAGGTTAAAGCCCGGCGTTAGCTGCAGTGGGCAGAGCTGATTCTGTCCTTTCCCTGTGTGTGTTCGCAGGAAGGTCACTGAGCCTGTGCTACGGTTCCTGGGCCGGGCCATGTTCTTCTCCATGGGCTTTTCCGTGACCGTGAAGGGGAAGATCGCCAGCCCCGTGGAGGCCCCGATTTTTGTGGTGGCCCCTCACTCCACGTTCTTCGACGGGATTGCCTGCATCGCTGCCGGGCTACCATCCATGGTTTCTCGAAACGAGAATGTGCAGGTGCCTCTGATAGGCAGTAAGTACTTGTAAGGTAACAACATTTTTCACTTTCCTGCATTGTAAAAATCATATTTCGTTTACTGGCACATTGTTTAAAATATATTTTATTGATTTTTTTTACAGAGAGGAAGAGGGATAGAGAGTTAGAAACACGGATGGGAGAGAAACATCGATCAGCTGCCTCCTGCACACCTCCTACTGGGGATATGCCCGTAACCATGGTACTTGCCCTTGACCAGAATCGAACCTGGGACCCTTCAGTCCACAGGCCGACGCTCTATCCCTTGAGCCAAACCAGTGAGGGTTCCTGCCAGATTTTTAAGACACTTGAAAACGATGAAATATCTCAAAACATATTTACCTTCCTTTTAATGAGGTGCTATATCGAAAGAATGACTTTATGAAAAAAAGATTAGACTTCCTTATATAATTCTTTTAAAATGGTACCTTTAGCACTATACCATCATCTCTTTTCTGTTCTTATATATCAGAGGCCAGTTTTTCAAATACCAAACATGCTTGATTCTTTTGGAGGGATAATGTGACCACAGAATTTGTGGGAGCACCCGATGGATGCATGCTGCTTCATGAATGTCTCTTCAGGGATCAGGCCGACGAACACACTACAAGTTTTGTCCTACCTCTGCTTTTTTCCTTTCCCCCGAATCTCTATGAGGGACCAATGTTCAAATCTCTGAAAACTATGAGGAACAATAAGTACTTCCTGCTGTAAAAAGACAATGAAGCAAGTGGAATGTTTTTCCCACCAGATGCTTGGGCTCCTCCCGAGGGTAATAGTCTCCAAGTAACTGGTCCCAAGGTCATGGCAAGCATCAGACGATGAGAGAGCGAGTGTGAAAGTCGCCCGATGTTGCCTTGGTACCGTGCAGAAATGATAGTCACTCATGCAGCTAAGAGCGACACTCCTTCTCAGTGTAACTCTCTGCTTTGCATAACGGGCATTTTCCTGGAAAATTGCGTGGCAATGGGTTTTTGGCAAATTCAGTTCTAGGTTGCCTGTGCTAGGAAGGGATGCATTTCAAAGATTGTTGTGCCGAGAATTTTAGTAAAATGACTAGTAATTGGTTTGGAGTCCTATGCGCTATGAATTCACATGCTCAGTGTTCAGGCTGACCCTAAAATAAAACCAGATCATCTGGACACGTGAAAAGCTTAATGTCAACTGAGGAAGAAGACCTATAGGGAACAGATTGCATTGGCTGCTTTTCATATTCCTGCTGCCGATGTCTGTGAAGTCAATGAAATAGTTTTAGCTAGGAAATTCCACCTCTCCTTTTAGAACCGGAAGGGTAAGTTCTAACAAACGTTGAATTAGAGGGCGTGTGTGTGTGTTTTTTTTGTTTTTTTTAAAGTTCTCTTTTATTTGCTTTCATTTTAATTTCCATACGGTTTGTCTAATGATTTACCCAGTGTTATCACGTTGGTAGCGGTAGCCAAAAAAAGAGAAAGGCTTGGTTGTAAATTTTGTTTGTTTTAAAGGACTGTTACGGGCTCTGCAGCCAGTGTTGGTATCCCGCGTGGACCCAGATTCCCGAAAAAACACCATAAATGAAATCATAAGGCGAGCCACGTCGGGAGGGGAATGGCCCCAGGTAAAAACACACAAGGCGATGTTGGGAATTGAGTGTAAGGAGTCCTCTTTCCCACGGGATACTCATGGAACTAAATGTATCACTCCTTTTTTAGCCTCCCAACGCTTTGAACCAAGTTTTACTTCGTGTTCTAAAAAGTAACTCCCTGCCTCTGAATTTATTTTCCTTTGCAAAGATGAGCTGCGAATGCACTGTTGTACTCAACAGGGTGGAGGGTTTATACTAAAAAAGGAATTGAGGTCTTGACTCTTCCCTGAAGTATTTTGGGAGAGAGCTTTTCAGTTTGGGGGGGAGGGGGGTGTCAGAATCACCTGTAGAAGCTTTTCACACTTGACCATCTCATCATCCCCTCCCACTGGAATGAATGCCTTTTGAAGGTGAGGGAGGGGCGGCACTGATGGGATAAAGAGAGCCCCATGGGTGATGCTGGTAAGTATTTCTCTACCTTTGCCCAGGTGAAAGCAGGCCATCGCTAGCAGAACTCATGGCTCTGCAGTGATCTGGCCATCCTTTATGACGTAAATGTTACAGTACCCAGAAGAACGTGGCCCACTGGGAGGCTGTAGAAACCAAAGCATGTGAGGAACCTATATATATATAAAAGCCTAAGCGACTGTTATGACCTAACGACTGGTTGACTAGTCGCTATGACGTGCACTGACCACCAGGGGGCAGATGTCCAACGCAGTAGCTGCTCCCTGGTGGCCAGTGCTCTCCCAAGCCAACCTCACGCAGCAGGCCAACCTCCTGTGGTCCCTCCACCCTGGCCGGCTGGCCCCAATCTTCCCAATACGGACTGGGCAAGATGGCCCCAATAGGGCCTGATGGCCTGCCAGGCTGAGGGACACCACCAGTGCACGAATCTGTGCACTGGGCCTCTAGCGGTTTAATAAAAGTGAATGGGGAAAACTGGCATTTGGAATAAGGGTTTCATTTTTTTCTCTTTGGATCCAAAGAATAGATGTAGGACTGGTAGGTGAAAGTTAACACACAGGTAGATTTCCACCCATTTTGCTCAACTCGAGGAACTTACTGTCCAGAGGTAGAATCATCAGAAACCACATGCAGGGAGGATATGATAGAAAGAGTTCAAGCATTGGAAATGCTAGTTGACTTTTAATGCCCCCTCCAGCCCTGAGACTTCGTGATTCATTGTTAACAGGGCAGCTAGAGAATGTGCGCTGGAGGAATCACAGTTTCTATTTGGATTCCCATTAACAAGATTCCCATTGTCATCGGAATCCAGTTTCTTTTTAAATTGGAGGGTGGAATGGCACCTACTCATCATTTTAATTTTACAAGCCACCTTTTATAGTGGTGATGTAGCCTAATGACGTTTCTCTCCCTAATTATTATATAAAATACTCATTACTAGCTGCGGGGAAGCAGGAATTTTCTGTGTTGTTTTATGTGCGATTTAACTCCTTGCTCAATTCTAAACGCCTCAGAGAATCAGTGAATGGGGAAACTGACTCTGCTGAGTGTCTTTCACAGGGAAAACACCAGGAAGTGTGCTCACAGCTAAAATCACTTCCGCAGAGAGATATGAAGTTGTGTTTCCTTAAGTCGACAAATTCGAGGAAGGACAAAGCATATTTTAAACAACTCACTCCTCCTTTTCCCTCCGGGCCTTTAGCTGGGAGTGATATCATTCAATGGGAGAACTGAAACAAAGAAGTAGGAAGTGAGGTGGTTGAGGGTGTAAGAATGTAATATTGCCTACACATGCCCTTGACCTTGACTTAGGTCTACGGTCATCTTCTAAATCTGTTAGGATCCTACATTATCATCAAGTTATAAGTGTGTATTCTATTCAAAGCTTTAATCTATTTTCTAATTACCTTACTGGTCAGACTACCCTTCAAGTGAAGGAAACGCAAATGCCTGTCATCTGATTCGGGCTTTCATTAGAATCAAGGGTTAGCCTTGGGTCTCATCGATGTCTTGTAAGAATTGGCAGCTGTCTGTGTGGTAATGAGAAAGTGAATAATGAGCTAATCGATTCATTAGGCTGAAATATTAAATCTATTCCTTTTCTTTCAAGATACTAGTTTTCCCAGAAGGTACTTGTACTAATCGCTCCTGTTTGATTACTTTTAAACCAGGTGAGATCAATTAAATTATGTATTGTGGCAAAGTTGTATGGGCGATTTCTCGAATGATTTGATCGTAATGCACCACGTAACGCGTTGGTTTGCGCTGAGCGTTGCTTCTTTTCCGGCAAAAATGTCTTAATGGTGTGAAGCCACAGAATGCACTTCTTTACTTTCTCTTTTGGTATCAGAACCACTTCTTCCTTGGAAAGAAAGAGAGAGAGAACGTGTGTGTGTGTGTGTGTGTGTGTGTGTGTGTGTGTGTGTGTGTGTGTGTTTGAGCAGAACCTACTGGTGGATTTTCCTTTTTCTCCAGGGACGTGGTCACAGGCACTCAGGGTCCTGTGTCATCAGGTGGAAACCTACTTCGATGATCATTATCATGCCTTCTAAGGCTTGTTTAATTTTTTAATATTACCAAGCCATGAGTTTGATAGTAATGTGTAATTTTACAGCACAGGTAATACTTTATTTTTTTAAAATATGTTTTATTGATTTTTTACAGAGAGGGAGAGAGAGGGATAGAGAGTTCGAAACATCGATGAGAGAGAAACATTGATCAGCTGCCTCCTGCACACCCCCTACTGGGGATCTGCCCGCAACCAATATACATGCCTTTGACTGGAATGGAACCTGGAGTCCTTCAGTCCGCAGGCTGATGTTCTATCCACTACCAAACCGGTCAGGACACTTGGTAATACTTTAAAGTGTTTCTGTATTGGCTGCCAGAATGCTCACAACTGAAGTTAAAAACCCACTTTTGTCCCCTATGGTAGTTCTGGCTTCAAGCATTTGGTGTCATCTAGATTCTCTTATTTCCCCTTTGTCTTGATTTTTGCCATGGCTTTGGGAAAGAGAATCCTGCTGAGCAGTAGGTATTTGGAAAATGAAAGCCCATGGGGATGTCAGTAAGGGAATATTTTAAGGGATGGACCCAACGTTCAATACTTTGCTTGCATAATTCTGGGTTTTCAAACTCTCGCGTTTTGGCAAACACGAGGGATTTACCAACATTTTGCAACTAGCTTCTTATGTGTGCTCTGAAAGCATCTGATTCTGTGTGCCGTTTCTTACTCATCATCTTCTCTGCTGTGAGACCTGCACACACACAAAGCCCGTGTAATCAGATTCCATCCTACTCCTAGGCGCCTTCATCCCAGGAGTGCCCGTGCAGCCCATCCTCCTCCGGTACCCCAACAAGCTGGTAAGCACCCCGTTTCCCTGGGCAGAGACTTTCCGACATCCCGACAGCACTGATGCCCCAGGGCCCCTTCTGACCATTTGAGTAACGGTCTGGAGAGAGGAGTGGTGGGAGCAGAGGGGAAGTCTCATTCCCCTTGGTGTTTTGTTTTGTTTTGTGTGTGTTTTTTTAAAAATATTTATTTTATTGATTTTAGAGAGGAAGGGAGAGGGAAAGAGAGAAACATCAATGATGACAAAGAATCATTGATTGGCTGCCTCCTGCACGCCTCCTACTGGGGATCGAGCCCACAGCCCTGGCATATGCCCTTGACCGGAATTGAACCCAGGACCCTTCAGTCCACAGGCCGGTGCTCTATCCACTGAGCCAAACCGGCTAGGGCACTTTGCATTTCTTTAAACTTTTCTCTCAGATTACCCACTCTCCCTCTCTCTCTTTAGGAAAACTGATGTTTTGGGGGGTTCTGTAAGCAAATTTATTGTCCAGATATGTTCCTATTCAGTGGAAAACAGCTAAGCATGCATGATATTTTTTAAAAGCGCTCCATCCACCGTTGTTTAACAATAAGAACGTTCTGATTTTATTTTTCCAACATGACGCTTTTCAGTTAGAAAGCCCATGCCTATCAGTATGGGAATGAGGTTTCTGTTTCCCTTTAGTCATCTCTGAACTAACAGCTTCAATTCTCTTTTATTGTAGGACACGGTGACGTGGACGTGGCAAGGATATACATTGTAAGTCGCTCCCCTCTATTATTGACATCTCATTCTAGTGAAGAAGAAGAAAGATTTTTTTTTTTAAAGACTTGTTCTAAAAGTAAAGATTTCTCATCAGATCCTTACATCTGGTAGCTGACCCGTCTCCGTAGACAGCACCCCTCTCTTGCTCATGAGCCCCTGGTGGCCCATATATACACAATCCCTGCCTTGTCACATTCTGATGGGTCTTTGGGGCTTACCCACCGCCTCTTGCCAACACCCCAGCGACCTAGTTTGCACCTTACATAGCTTTAATTCTGCGGTTCCCTTTCCATTGCTGATTCAGCGCTATCTAACATCTTCATTGCTATTTTACTATATATAGTTTGGCGCCAGTGGCCCAGAGGTCATGCAGGCCTGTGGCCTACAGTGTGAGCTGGGAAAAGAGTAGCCAAGCTTGCAGCTTCGTTCCGGAGGTGAGAAGCGTAGGGCTCAGCACTTTCTAAAAACTCCTCAGAGAGGCGAGAAACACCGTTTGCCTCTTAAGCTGAAGTGAAACGGGCCTTTAACTAGGACGTAACCTGCAGAGTCTCCGTCCGTCCGCGGCCTGTTGATGTTTCGGTGAGAAACGTGTAGAACTGGACTGGAGGGCTTTGCTGGGGGTTTTCCCTATCAGGCCTCGGATACTGTTGTGCACAGAATTCAAGTACCCTTGTTGGTGGACAGGAGGCAGCCCCTGGGAAATACTGAAAAGGAAATCATCTGCTTTCCCCAAGGATCCTCAGGGCTCCCCCTGGGACTGTCCTGTTAAGACAGTTCCCACGAATTTTGGACGTCAGATACTGCTACACCTTCTCTCTCCAGTTTGTGCCCGTGGGCTGCTTTGAAATAATACGTTTTAAAAAATATATATTTTAATGATTTTTTTAAAGAGAGGAAGGGAGAGGGATAGAGAGCTAGAAACATCGATGAGAGAGAGACATCGATCAGCCGCCTCCTGCACATCCCCGGTAGGACAACCAATGTACATGCCCTTGACTGGAATCGAGCCTGGGACCCTTCAGTTTGCAGGCTGACGCTCTATTCACTGAGCCAGACCGGTTTCGGTGAAATAATACATTTAAGTCAGAAATCGTAACAGGTGAACCGGCCTCACCTGTTCCTGTTGATCACCGTGTCAGAGGGATGTGTCCATCTCACACTGCGGTCCTTGAAGCAAGGTCAAGGGCACCCAGAATAAAGGGCTTAAAGGGCATCGAAGACGTGATGTTCCCGCCCGCCCTTCAGGAAATCGGTGTCCTCCTTTGGCTAGCGTAAAACTTGCACCGCGTTGCTGGCTGTGAGTAACTAGGGTTCAGCTTTTTGGCGAGGGAAACTCAGGAGGGCCAATCAGTATGAGAGCATTTTAGAAAAAGACTGAAAGTTGGATGGAGAGTGTATTTCTATTTCCTAGCGTGGGCCATCCTGGGAGCCTCACACGTTGAGTTCCTTAAGGAGCTGGTGAGTTTGGGTTCACTGTTCCGTCCATATAATTATTTTTTTTTTGTTCAGAGTGATGTGAAGGTCAAAGAAGGGAAAGCTTTTCCATCCATGCAGCATTTATAAACCCACACTATGTACGGCGTTTGGTCTGAGTGCTCTGTGTGCAGAGGGGGTTGTTGGGTAATAGTAGGCGATCCTTGTCTCACCGTGTAAAGGGAACTTCTCTTCTTCCTCTTCAGCTTTCAGCTGTGTGTGCTCACCTTCTGCCAGCCCTTCACAAGGGTGGAAGTTGAGGTAAGTCATTCAAAGCGTGGCTGTGGAACTTGAGATTTGGCCTTTTATTTTGAACTAGAGGCTCGGTGCATGAAATTCATGCACAGGTAGGGTCCCTAGGCCTGGCTGGCGATCAGGACCAATTTGTGGGGTGACTGGCAGGGTAATGTGAGGGCCCCTCTGGCATCTGCCTTTGCTGGCCTGGGGCCTGTAGGCTGAGGCCAGCTCCTACATTGAGCATCTGACCCCTGGTGGCCAGTGCACATCATAGTGACCAGTCTTTCTGCCGTTCAGTCTATTTTCATATTAGGTTTTTTATTATATAGGACTAGTGGTCCAGTGCATAAAATTTGTACACGGGGGGTAGGAGTTGGGGGGGTGGGTGTTCCTCAGCCCAGCCTGCACCCTCTCCCATCTGGGACCCCTTGGGGGATGTTTCACTGCCGGTTTAGACATGATTCTCCTCGCCATCTGATTGCCCTCAACTGCCCGCCCCCCCATTGGGCCTACTTGCCCCCAATTGTCCCCCTGCCAACCAGCATGCCCCCAACCACCTGCCTCCCCTGCCAGCCTGCTCATCTCCAACTACCCCTCCCTTCCCCACTGGCCTAATCACCCCCAACTGCCCTCCCCTCCTGGCCTGATCACCCTTAACCTCCTCTGTCTCTGCCTCTGCCCCGCCACCATGGCTTTGTCTGGAAGGATGTCCGGAAGGTCTCCCAGTCTAATAAGCATATTACCCTTTTATTAGTGTGGACTCCTTGTCTACAGAGACCAGATATGCAAGGGCTGGGAGTTAAACCCACCATCTTTCCGATGAGCCCTGTGTACAAATGGTATATCTGAGCCCAGGCGGTCAGGTCTAGCCCTTAGAGATGGATCAGAAAACACCTCTCACTTCTGGGAACCTCCGAGGTGTAACTGGTCTGGCTGGCCAGACTCGCACCACCCATTTCTACGTCTGCGTTCCTGTCATCGCCGTCCTCTGCCCAGTGGAATGCTCACCCTTCACGTCCCGACCGAAGGAGCCACAGAGGCCGAGAGCCCCACAGCTCCTTGAAGAGTAGTGGACTCGGGAGTCTGGGTGGTGGGAGAGGGTCCGGAGCCCACGGGGAGCCCAAGGCCGCCGTATCCGGGAGGCAGGACAGGACAGACGGTCTGTGGGCTGGAGCTGCCGCGGCAGACGGGAGTGGGCGTCATTAGATCATCCTGAAAACCTGACCACAGTTTGTAGACTCCAGGTTGTTCCCAGAAGAATTCTTAGTCTCTGGGAGTGAGACAGGATGGACGCCGGAATTCAGAATCTGCTTGGTTTTACGGGTGCTTTTGGGTAGCCTGTGGAGAGGGGGTCAGATACAGACCTATGTATCTCTCCTGTACCTCCAGCAAACCCAGCAACAGATGTGGAAATGCATGTAGAACTGCTTTTTTAAATATATATATAGAGAGAGCACATGTGTCAGCGGTCAAACTGTGTTACAACAGAGGTATGCAAATTCTCATTCTATTGCCCTGACCATGATTACACATTTCCTTCCTGTGTCGTGTTTGGCTTTCTCTCTCTTTGCCTTTCTCTCTCTCTTTCTCTCCTCTTTCTTCCTTCCTTCCTTCTCTTCCTCCTTCCTTCCCTCCCTTTCTCTTTTCCTTCCCTCCTTCCTTCCTTCTTCTTTCCTTCCTCTCTCTCTCTCTTCCTTTCTTGCTCTTTCTTTCTTTCTCCCTTTTTTCTTTCTGCTCCTTCCTTTCCTTTCTCCTTCCCCCTTTTCCTCTCATCCTCCTTCCTCTCTCTCTGAGTTACAATATTTGCATTCTCCCGGTTCTCAGACTTGTTTGACCTGTTTTGACAATATTTTCTAGCAAAAAAAAAAACAAAACGAAAGAAAGAAAAAAGAAATAGAAAGAAAAGAAAGAAAGAGAAAGAAAAGAATATTTTCTTTATCTAACAACTTCACCAATAAGATGGCTTTTGACCATTAGCAACACCTGCGTCAGCAGGGATTCGGTGTGTGAGGATTGGGGTGCCAGGCACAGATGGGAGCCTGGGACTCCCGACTTAGAATTCTCGTTTGAATGATCTGTGCTTCAGGTCTGCGATGCTACCTTCCACCCAGGGGGCCCCTAACAACCGTATGGCTGGGTATTTTTATTCCCCAGCGCCTGGCTGTAACCGGACACCCCCACCCCCTGGCTCAGGGCTCCCCGGGCTGGGCCGGGCCTCGGAGGTGCCAGCTGGCGCCGCCCCGCACGCAGCTGTGTTGGAAGTCTCGGCTCCTCTAGCCATGCCCGTTCGGTTGCCTTGGCCATCCAGAGGCTCGCCCCTCTCTCCCCTTGTCCTTTAAAATGGTCGGGGAGCCTACCTAGTATTTCTGACACGTGTCTTTAGAACTCCGTCACTAGCAACCGGATAAACCTAAGTCAGGATGTTAGCCGAGCCCGTGTGGCTCAGTGGTTGAGCATCAGCCCGGGAGCCAGGAGGCCGCCGGGTTTCATTTTGCCACTTCGTGCCACCAGGATGTGCCCGAGCAGATGACTTCACCCTCTCTCCAGCTGAGCTCTCACTGTTGACATGGGAGGAACACGCATGTCACAGGGCCGTTGGGGTGTAATGAGGGTGACGCGTGTGCTGGCACACGGCTGGGGTTCGGTGAGCATTCACCCTCGTTCCCCTGAGCACGTAGCTCGCTCTGCTCTTCCTCAAAGGACGCAGAAGGCATTGTTCCCAGGCGCCTCCCTCGTGGTGCCTTCTCTCCTCTGGAAGCCTGGAGGGAAGAACCGCAGACGAACCAGCACCGCCCTTTGGTGAAGACGGACCCGCGAAGGGCATTTTCTGCTCCTTGGGAAAGGATGCGCTTGTGTGACATCGTCCTTCATCCATCTCCCTCCTCCTCGAATCATTGGCTTACGAGGGAGGAATGTGCGGGTGCGGCCAGGAGCAGTGAGGGAACCGGTTCTGGGAGGACCATGTGTGCAGAGCAGGACCGGCTGCCAGTCCGGAGGGCGGGGGCCGTGGCTTACAGGCCGAGGAGTGGACGTCATCTGGGGTGCAGCCCAAGGCCCGGGACCAAAGGTTCTGCCTCCTGCGCACCCCCTACCGGGGATGCCAATCTGGTTTCAGCGGGAGGCGGGGGGGGATGATTTTTGAGAGCTTATCTTCCACCTGAATAGACGAAGGGGACCTAGCCGGTGTAGCTCAGTGGATAGTGCGTCGGCCTGCGGATGGAAAGGTCCCAGGTTCGATTCCGGTCAAGGGCATGTGCCTTGGTTGCAGGCACATCCCCAGAAGAGAGTGTGCAGGAGGCAGCTGATGGATGTTTCTCTCTCACCGATGTTTCTAATTCTCTATCCCTCTCCCTTCTTCTCTGTTAAAAATCGATAAAGTATATTTTTAAAAGATGAATAGACACAAGGGAGGGAGGACGCAGGCCATGCAGGGGAGAGCAGATGACTTTTAGGCCCTCAGAAGCAGAGATGAGAGAGAGTGTGATGGCGGCGGCCTGGGGGTGACACCCGCCTCTAGGCTCCTCTCCTCCGATGGGGGCCAGGCGCCCTGTGCGATGAGTCTTTGCAGGAGGGGGTGTATCACCGTCGGCTTCTTATTGGGGGGCCTGTCTTCAGGCAGACGGGGAGGGGGGTTACAGAGGAAGCCTCGCCCCTGTAAGTGCTGCTTCTCCAGTGGCCTCGGCCCCAGGGAGTCCACACGCCCGAGGGGCCTATGTCCGGGTGGCCTTCATGGCCGTCCCTCGGAAGTGGCAAGTGAAATGCCTTCGCGATGAAACGTGGACTTGCAACCCGAGAAGCAGAGCCAGCGTCGGGCCAGGTCTGAGGGCAGCAGAGCAGAGCGGGCCGGGCAGGGGCCGCCGGGCAGCAGCAGGGACACGCCGTCCAAGCTCCGGAACCCGATCCTCACCCGTCACGGAGACGCGGAGAAAATAGACTCGGGCCGGGACGACATGCCCTGGCCCAGCTCCAGAGCCAAAGGCACACAGGTCTTCAGCAGAAGGAAGACAGACCGGGAACTCTCTCTACGTGGTGGCCGTGTGGCCACCTTGGGAAAGGAACGGGGTTTTCAGGCAGCCACGGGGACCCCGTGGAAGTTGACGTGGATTTGTCGTAGCCTCACCCCCTAAGGTTTTTTAAAAATATGTTTTTATTGATTTCAGAGACAGGAAGAGAGAGGGGGAGAGGGACAGAAACATCAATGATGAGAGAGCAGCGTGGATCGGCTGCCCCCTGCACGGCCCCTGCGTGGGGTGGGGCCAGCAATCCTGGCGTGTGCTCTGCCCGGGAATCGAACCGTGACCTCCTGGTTCACAGGTTGATGCCCAACCACTGAGCCACACCTGCCGGGCATAAGGTTTTTCTTTAGCTTCCCTCGGAGGGTCTCTGCGAGACGGAGAAGTCAGGAGACAGGTGACCAAGGTTTTGTGACCGGCACTGTGGCTGTGGCACGTGGACGTGTCTGACTCCCCAAGGCCAGGGTCGACGGGCAGACAGATGCTGCCGCAGGGGCAGAGAAAGAGGGGTGAGCAGGGCCTGAGAATGACCGCAAGATGCTCGTGGTCCAGGCAGGACCCGGTTGCGGGGAAGCAAACACTCCTAGGCCACGAGGGGAAACTCTGGCTGGAGAGCTTGTGGGAGGAGGAGATGGTTCGTGTCCGCGACAGAAATAGAGTGGGAAATCTCTGCAGCCAGGCGGAGAGGCGGTGAGGTGAAGAGGGCAGATGGGCCATCGGTGTGGCCACGGGGAGGGGATGAGAGAAGGAGAAGGTGACAGGGAAACGGGATCAGGAAGCCGAGGGGGGGACTTAGACGTGTCTCCAGGGACAGCGATGGGTAATAGCCTTTTGGTTCATCGTCCTTCACGAGGGGAGGGGATGGTCATGCTGTGAGCCTCGTGCAGAATGGAAAGGAGCTCGAGGGCCAGGTCTACCCCGGGGAGAGGTGACTTTTTACTAGAATTCCCATTGAATTGCCGCTTCTCGGGAGGCCGGGGGCCCATGAGAGCCACATCTAGGCTTTTAGGTATTTTTTGCTCTCAGTGGATTTTTTTTTTTTCCTTTAGAATAGAATGCTACTCTCTGTGAGAGTTACTAAAACTCGTTTTATGGAAAATACTATCAAGAGAACCAACGCCATCGCTCACTGTATTGTGTGTGGTGAACAGCGAAGCTGCAATTTATTTTTTGTTTTTTTTATTATATTTTTATATATAATATTTTATTATATTATATTTTTATTATATATTTCAGTATATGCTACAAGTCACATGTATGCTATGTAGATGATCCTTTGATTTAAAAGAAACAACACAAAACAAAGAATTATAGGGCAATATAAAACTTCACAGCATTAACCTGTTTTGTTAGAGGTTTTAGGAACGTTGATTGTGAAGCACTGTTTTCTTCCTTGGATTGCATTCTAAGCAAATATTAGCCGTTTTTTAACGGAACAGGCTGAAGGGAATTTTTAGAAGAACTAATTTGCAGACATGGGTGCTCTGGATATATAAGTGATGTGGGGACCTCTGGTGGCTTAGTGTGTTTTTCCATCTTAAGGAATCACTGGATACGGAACAGGAAGCCAGACAGAGGAGTCTGGTTGGAAAGGATGTTGGCGATCCTGCAGTCAGACCTTTCCCTCTGCAGGGGAGGGGACGGAAGCCCACGAGGCCCACAGGATTCCCCAGCAGAGCCAAGGCCACAGGGCTATTTCTGCCCCTCGGAGATGTTCTTTTGTTTGTTTGTTTTTTTAAAAAAATATTTTATTGATTTTTTTACAGAGAGGAAGGGAGAGAGATAGAGAGCTAGAAACGTCGATGAGAGAGAATCATCGACCAGCTGCCTCTTGCACACCCCCTACCGGGGATGTGCCCGCAACCAATGTACATGCTCCTGACCGGAATCGAACCTGGGACCATTCAGTCCGTAGACCGACGCTCTACCACTGAGCCTAACTGGCTTCAGCATCTTCGGAGGTGTTAATAGAATGAACGAGCTAAGTCAAATGACCTGTAGCAGATTATCCTGTCCTTCCTGCCCACTTCTCTGAGACAATCCCCTCGCACCCAAGCGGTGGTCAGCACCCCACTCCCTTTGCCCGTGATCTCACAGGTGGATGCGTGGGGTTCCCCATACCCCTAGCTTCTTCCTCTTTGGCTTACCCACCCCCTTCCCCCAAAGGCCCTGCTCAGAAACTCGGACCTGCTCATGTCCCTCGCTTGCTCAGGCTCCATCTCCGAGCCCCCATGGCCCACAGGCGTCTCATCATGACTCACAAGATGGGCAGATGCGCCTGCGTGAGTCCAGGAGAGGTGTTCGTTACACGAATCTTTCTTTTTATTCCCCTGGCACATGTGTGTGGCTTTAGCTCTACTGTTTAACCTCTTCTGGCCACACCCTTCTCTCCAATGGAAACGGCAGAGCGCACCTCAAGAAATTGTTAGAGAGTTCATGGCATAAAGACGCCAATAGAAAGTTACCAGCACATAGTAGGTGCTTAATGTTTTCAGCACATAGTAGGTGCTTAGCTCATGGTCGTACGTTTCTACCCCAGGACATGGAGAGCTCCTGGAGGTCAGGGACCTCCTTGCCACGTCTTCAGGGATTAGTGTGTGGCCTGGCAGGCGGTAGGTGCCTAAGCATGTTTACTGCATGGAAGTGAGCCATGGAATCTTGGGTCCATCATTTGACTTTTGTGGATCCCAGTTCCTTATGGCTAACATTGGGAGGCTCAGTTGAAATGAAATACTGCACTTAAAGCACCTCGCACGGTACCCGGTTCATTGGTATAATTCTATTGGGGGTGGAATCATGTTTATCCTTCAAAAGCCAAGGTCAACCATCAGTCAGCTCTCTGTGAATCCTGTTTGGCTGCTTTTCCCTGCCCACTCACGGCCAAGTTCACCATTTCCTCTCTCTCACCCTCCTACTCTAGGAAAGATGGTTTCGTGGGGAAAACAAGGGTCTTAGGATCTGACCGACCTTGGGCTGAATCCTGGCCATGCGACCTGCTTTACTTTCCATGAAGCTTTTCATTCACTTATGGGGTCTAATTGGGGTCATGGTCGTGATACTGAGCATACGCGGTGTCGGCCTCAACTATAAAAACTTCTGTTTCCTTTAGAACTCGAATAGGGCCCTATTGATCTTGCCTGATGTATAGTAGGTGCTCAAAACATAGGTTGTGATGTAAATACAGCACCAAAACCTTGCTAACGTTAGAACGCTATTCATAAAAACGAGGATGGCACCAATGAGGCATTCCAGAAGGTCCGGTATAGAAAAAGGCCCATTTAAGTGGCCATAAAGCAAAACGGGGTGTTAAGGAAATGCTAGAAAGCCAATACTAAGGATTTTTTTTAAAGAAAAAAGCAGATGAAATGACAAAACATCAAGTTCCATCAATTGATGAAAATATGGCCCATAGGGGGAATGGATGAAGAAGATAAACCATAAAAGACAAAAATCATCATCATAACCTTCTGGTAGAAGATGTGGGTCTGAGGAGAAGATCTGGTAGCTACGGCTCTCTGTCTGCCAGAATTCCAGACCCCGGCTCATTGTATCCTCACCGTGGCAGAAAAGCAGGCGATCAGAGCCTGCCTTATAGGATCGAGGAGACCGTTCAGAAAAGGTAAAAGAGGTGCTGATTCATACACAGGGAGACCCAGAGTTCCTGATCCAAGCTCTGGGTTCCTGCCACCATGTCCTGTTAACGATATGCTCAAAAGGCAGGGTTCATAGGATGACAGGTAACCTATATACATGAACTAGAGGCCCAGTGCACGAGATTCATGTATGAGTGGAATCCCTAGACCTGGCTGGCTATCAGGACTGATCTGTGGGGCGACCAGTGGGGTGATTGGGGGGCCACTGCTGGTACCCGCCTTGGCCAGCCGGGGGCCTGTGGCTGGGGGCAGCTCCTGTGTTGAGCATCTGCCCCCTGGTGGTCAGAGCGCGTCATAGTGACCAGTCATTCTGTGGATTGTTCCGTCGTTCGGTCAACTTGCCTATTAGGCTTTTATCATATAGGATATCGTTGGCATTTGCTGTCGGAGCCCTGCCCGTTGTTATAAAAAGGTGTGTTTATCTTTCAGTTTATGCCTGTTCAAACGCCGAGTGAAGAAGAAAAAAGAGATCCTGTCCTTTATGCTAGTCGCGTCCGGAATTTGATGGCAGAGTGAGTTATGTCCATATGTGATTATCACCAGTCGATAGTTTGAACAGAATTGGTAAATGACATTTAACATAGTTTTAAGGATTTGGTTGTTTTCTTCCTAACATCCTCCCCTTCTCCCCCCAATTAACTTTGGGAAGTCAAATCATGTGCTTTCCATAAAATGGAAATCAACCGTTTCATTGTTATTGTAGTTAAATCACAAAGCAAGCGCGGTCCGCTGGCAGACGCATGCAGACGTAAGATTGCCGAGGACCTTGACCTCGGGGCCCTAGTAAATCTGAACAAGGAGAGACACGCCTCTTTGGCCATAAGGAGCCAAAGCTACTGTTTAGAAAGCTGGGATTACTTTCCCACTCACCACTGTTGGTTGGCCCATTCGTGCCTAACGGGACGTCGTTACCTGGTTGAAAACTCTGCCTTTGGCTGCTTTCAGGGCTCTGGGCATTCCCGTCACCGACCACACCTATGAGGACTGCCGACTGATGATCTCGGCGGGGCAGCTCACCCTGCCGATGGAAGCCGGGCTGGTGGAATTTACCAAGATCAGCCGGAAACTGAAGTAAGCGCGTTTTAAAGGGACGACGTTTTCGTAACAGTGTCCAGAAGAGATCTGAGTTCCTGTGTGTTTCTTATCTCTGGTTTTATGAAGGCTCAGCTCTGGTGCTTGTCTTTTTGTGTTTTTAGTATGTTTTATTGATTTGAGAGAGAGAGAGAAAGAGAGAGAGAGAGAGAGATTGATCAGCTGCCTCCTGCACACCCAACCCCCCCACTCCGGATCGATCCTGCAACCTGGATCTGTGCCCCGACCGGGAATCGAACTAGAGGGCTTTGGTGCATGGGACGCCACTCAACCATCCAACCTGCCAGGACTCAGCTCTCGTGTTTGTTAGGGAAACCAAGCTTATGCATATATCTCCCCTTTCGTTTTTTTTTATTTTTATTTTTTAGTATATTTTTATTGGTTTCAGAAAGAGGAAGGCAGAGGGAGAAAGAGATGAAAACATCAGTGATGGGAGAGATTCATTGAGTGGCTGCCTGCTGCACGCCCCACGCTGGCGATTGAGCCCACAGCCTGGCATGTGCCCTGACCGGGAATCCAACCGTGACCTCCTGGCTCATGGGTCGATGCTCACTCACTGAGCCACGCTGGCCGGCTCCCATTGAATTCACCCATTTTTGTGTTTTTCAAAAACAGTTAACTCAGGACGGTATGTGCTGGTCACAGGAGACGTGTGGTGTGGGTAATGCTGCCTCCAGACTCCGAGAAGGCTGAGTGGTTGAGGGTTCAGTCCGTCCTGATTCCTCTGTACCAGGAGGACGGCATCAGGCGATGATACGGGCCTGGGCTGGCCAGAATGTCCCTTTCAGAATAAGAACCGACGCGTAAGGTAGCAATTCTGACCATCGCTAGCCTGTTTAAGTTCCCCTAAGACCTGTCTTTCTCTTTGGGCACGTCATTTTTTTCTAAAAAGGTACAAACGCCCCTTCGTGCTCGCACGATCCAGTGTGAGCCATGTGGAAACATGCCTTCCCATTCTCCCTCCAGACTGGATTGGGACGGCATCCGGAAGCACCTGGATGAGTACGCGGCCATCGCCAGCTCCTCCAAAGGAGGGAGGATCGGCATCGAGGAGTTTGCCGAGTACCTGAAGCTGCCCGTGTCCGACGTGCTGAGACAGCTGTTCGCGCTCTTCGACAGGGTATGTGAGACGCGGTCCCTCCCGTGCGGGCGCGCCTGCTCCCCGGGAGCGTGCGTCAGTAGCACAGGTCAGGGTTCGCCCCGGCGGGGCTGAGCCCCAGGGTTAATTGCGTGGTTTTGTTTTCTCGCCTAAATCCCAATCATAAGAATACCTGTGTATGTATGGGTTTTTGTCTTTTTTAAATTTATTTATTTTTATTTGTTTTAAAATATATTTTATTGATTTTTAAAAAATATATATTTTATTGATTTTGTACAGAGAGGAAGGGAGAGAGATAGAGAGTTAGAAACATCGATGAGAGAGAGTCATCGATCAGCTGCCTCTTGCACCCCCCCCACTGGGGATGTGCCCGCAACCAAGGTACATGCCCTTGACCGGAATCGAACCCGGGACCCCTCAGTCCCCAAGCCGACGCTCTATCCATTGAGCCAAACCGGTTTCGGCTTTTATTGATTTTTTAATAGAGAGGAAGGGAGAGGGATATAAAGTTAGGAACATTGATGAGAGAGAAACATCGATCAGCTGCCTCCTGCACATTCCCTCCTGGGGATGTGCCCGCAACCAAGGTACGTGCCCTTGACCGGAATCGAACCTGGGACCTTTCAGTCCATGTGTGTGTCTTGTAGCCGCGATGATGGTGCCTGTGTATTTGAAACACCAGGCCAGGTATCAATATCGCGATCCATAATCATGTTGGTCATATAGCATTGGGAAGGTTTATGTAACTGGCAAGAATTTTAAAATCGCTACCACAACTCACACGTCGATGACCCGCTATTGTATTATGAAGGTTTCTGTATTTCCCTCCCAAAAAAAATGTGTGAAAATCAAATCGAATTTATTTCCTAAATAACATTTGATAACAGAGGTTTCAATGAATGCTTGGCCATTTGTCATCATATTGGGGACACGGTTTATCTGCTTATGAATATGTAGGTACATGAAGTTAGACACCTGAATTGTCAAAAAGTTTCCTTAGAAAAGTGTATCAAGTTCTCTTTAGTTTTTTCATTTCTTTTCAGTACATAAAATTCACTCTTTGGGTTAAGGCTGTATGAGTCCTAACCAAGGCATAGAGGCCTGTAATACCAGCACGGTCAAGATACACAATAGTCACAAAAATATTATCTTGTAGCCAAGCTCTGTCCTGACCTTTAACCTCTGACAACACAGCATCTACCCTTTCGAGTCTGGCTTCTCTCTCTTAGCCTAACGCATTTGAGATTCAGCCAGGTTGGTGCATGTGTCAACCATCTGTTTCCTTTTATTGCCGATCAGTATTCCGTTGTGTGGACTATGGAATACTGATTTACCCGTTTCTCAGCTGACGAACATTTG